>CM068306.1:59525284-60116015 GCA_034768735.1 Schistosoma mekongi | reverse complement strand
CGTGACGCATCCTGGCAACCTCCAAAACACTCGTCCAGGATGGTCCAGTTATCCAAAGTCGAATTCGATCTAGAGAAACCGGCGGCCGTAGCTCGCCGCACCATATCGTCACCGAGGGCCATCATAATCTGGCTGAAGCACTCTGCAGGTGGGAAGCCTTCGAGAATTGTCTGCAATCTTAGTTTCCAGATCTCGTAATCACCTCCGGACGTTAACACTGGAATATTATGGAATAAAGGTTTTGCGCACGGCAGCGGCATGACTGGTGGCGGCGGCCTTCGGGCGAGGACGGGAGGTTCGTCACAACTTCCGATGTTTTCTGCTTTTGATCCCACCTCCACCACCAATATTTTGTACCTATGGAAGCGAGATATTCAACACACAACAGTCACTTGGGAACACTCGAGCAGGAAGAAGTCGTGGAGGACCGGAAGAAGAGATGTATATATTCAAACAACAAAGTACATACATATACATAGGGTAATGTGGCGGGGGTTCCAAATATGGGAGAGGGTCAACTTTCTTCCTTTAATCTAAGACCCTCAAGCTTCTCGGCACATTCTTCCAGGTTCGCATTCGACTTGCCTGCAATGTAAGAAAGTAAAAACAACATTAGCGACCATTTGGAACCCCTGCAGCGCCCGCGTCTCTGTTACAAAAGGAAGGGGTGACGTACCTGTTCAATTCACGCGGAAGTGACCTTACGACGGCAAGGAATTGAACACGTGGATCTGTCACAGCGTGGTCTCGAAACTCGGCTTCTGCGTAGCAGAACCAAGCTTCAATGCTTTCTGTCCAGAAAGGAATGAGCTGGAAGTTCGGGGGTGTGGGAGTTTTAATCTTAATGAACTTAGGTGTCTGATCAGTCATGCTATAAATGCAATATATAAAAATATAAAAATAAATGCGATTAAAACGTGCCAAAAAAATGATAATCACACCAAAAATACTGTTAAAAACGACAAACAGGAACGAACTCAGTTTTGAACGTGTTCAGATCACGTCGGGCTCACCAATGAAGTTGCACACGGTATATGACCAAGTTACGTTTGGATTATTACCAGAGCAACTTCTAACGATTGAACCCACTCTTACGAATGAGAAGAAATCAGAAGGCAATGAAGGATGGAAGAGAAGTTATATTTGATCGGGAATGGAGCGGCAATGGGTTAGCAACGTCTAGGCTGGCAAACTAGAGAGGGTTGCTTGTTTCGGTACGGCGTGGCGAGATCTGGTGGTGATGCGTGACCGAGCGCCTTCAACTTAGTAGTGTCCGCTAAAACAAACATGGTCAGCATCAATGTCGAAACCTATGTAACTATTTATTTTGGGGATTATTTACCGCTACACAGTAGTAGGCGAACTTGCCATGCATCATCCTGAGAATCTAAATCATATATAAACAGATCTTTATACCTCTGAAACAATGTATCGAAAGTGACATTATCTTCTGGATCATAATTGAGTTCACCAATACAACTAATAATTCCATCAACTGAAAGCGTAGAGTTGAGAACAAGTATAGTCGAGGATGTTTCAAAAATATATTTTGAGCATGTGATTAGCTTACGTGGCTTAAGCTGTTCATTCAACATCATACTTATTTTGATAGAATCCATTGTCACCAACGTCGTTGCTAACTGATATGATGCACCGCCTACGTTATACACGGGTGAACTAACCACAACTTTGACTCCTTGAATTATCTACGCTAACAGATACCCGTGACCGTAACAAATAACTCGACAACTGATTACTCGCTTAAATCCAAATCAGAAAGATACGAACACAGTGCTAAGAAGATTCGATCATATTTTTGTCCCAACTCTGTATATAGCTACAACACCGACCTACACACTAAAAAAACACCACAACCCACCACAAAATGCAAGGTCAATGCGGAGAAAACGGACGGCAGTATCGTTCACCATCTACATTACAGTTAACAAAATAGTAGAAAAATACGAATAGTTACATGAACAATGACTAATTTTATCTCTTCTCAGTAAAGTTGTCAATATGTAGGCGGACGAAGTGGGACTTGGTTAGAAAAAGGTAGAATTGGGATGAACCAATGTGATGGCGATTTTTTACTTCAAGGCCATTCAAACAAGAAGGAACCCATGGAAAAGTGTTCCATAGCCACATTGTATTTTAAATGTTTACAACCATTAGATAATCTTAAGATATTTACTAATCATGTGAAATTATTGCACGCTTTTGAGTAATACCTTAAGTTGAAAGACTTTTCTAATGATAATATCATTCCACCCTAAGCCGCCTTCTTAACGGTCAATTTTCGCATAACCAATGTCAAGGTCGTCACTGTTCTATGGTCCTGCCAAATAGAATCCTAAAAGGTACAGTCCGCCCTGTCAGAAAGATAATATCTGTGGTGCTTTGCTGTTTACGACGATGTAACTCATACCAAACAGCGAACACTTGAGTTGGGTAGAAGTTTGTGGATTTTATTTTGGAATGTTCTGCTCGTTTTGGTCATCCCAGACAACACACTAAACCATTTTAAGAACAGGCCGAAATCTTAATATTTTGCTTTACACGTACTCACCACCTCTCTTTTTCATATAATTAGCTCAATCAGCCGATCATGCTTGATATTTGACGAGTTTAGATCACATCAAAACTACAAGCTATCTGTTTCACCTAAAACTGGTTACGTAGTTAAAGGGCTAATGTTTTAACATCGATTATTATGCAGGACTAAAACAAAAGAACAACATAAAGGCACTTTTAAAGAAAGATAAGTTGGCATACAATGACGCGACAAAATAAAACGGTTATTGAAAGCAAAAATTAGCGCGTGAATCGCGTGAGTACGCTTCGTGTTGTGTTTTTTTTTAATTCGTCTGCTGCACGTGATTTATTTCAAGCTAATTCTGCTTAATTTCTCCACTTAAACGTAGTTTCTTGCTAAAATGCTTTAGTGTTGATCGTCGAGTGACTGAATATATCAATAAAACAGACACACTTAAACAGGATATTTTAAATTAAAGTATCCTGTTTCCTTAGGCAACCAAATATAAAGGTAGATATGGGTAATTTTCCTGCATAATTCTATTTTAGTGCTCCAAACGAATTTTGCCAGAGCTATTCATTTATGAATTGTCCTTAGGATTAAGGAACATAATTCTTGTCATTTCTCCTCGTCCACTCCCTAAACTGACGCAAATTTGTCTATTATTTTTGATGAGATAAGCAGTTATATATGCTTACCAAAATGGGCATTATTTTATTTTATGAGGTGGTTTGTTTTTATCTTAACTTAATATTAGGCCTAATAGTTATTGAAATTCCTCATCGTATATAGCCCAATAAACCAAAATGTTGGGCCAAAGTTGCGGAAGGTTGGGCTAAACAGCATGTAACACATTGGGCCACACGCGTGGCTTTCTGACGTTTTGCCCAATGTTCCAGTCACTTGGTCCAACCTCAAATTTTACGTTCAAACACCTGGCCCAATGTTTCGTTCGTTTAGCCCAACGTCGATGTAGGTGGCCCAGCGTTTATATACGAAAAGCCAAATGTGGCCCAATGTTTTGGTTTACCGGGTAGCATTCTATGATTTCACAATGAACGTTTAGCATTCTTCTGTTCCCAAAAAATTCGTCGACAGTTCATGTACCCACTGTAGATGGATTCTGTTTGTATGCATGTACAATCAACATAGGACCTGGCACATATGTGCATCGGTTCAAGTTGCCATACTATCATGGCACTGCAAGATTAACACCATTACCATTAGTAGAAGTTACTTCAATAAAATAAAATAATAATAGTAACAAGGAGTGTCAACATATAGAATATGGTTTAGGGAGCGTAGAAAGTAAGTTATGGAATAATTTAAAGCTCATGCTTTAAGGAAGGACAATGAGTGAATACATCTGTGCCATTGTGACCGATTCTGGGCCATGTCACTCAGTGTTTCTAGCCACTGGTTACGGTAATCACGAGGACCCCATCCAGGTAGTCTGCAGCTACCGACACGACTTAAACCGGCAGTCAGTGACTTCATGGACTGATGCTATGTTTTAGTTTGGCCACCTCTAACTCTCTCCCATCCTATTCCTATATCAGCCAGCATTGCGCGTCGAGGCAGACGGTGGTTGGGTGTACGCAACACATGTCCCAACCACCTCAGTCGATGAAGATTCACAACCTCATCGACCGATTTACCACATTTGCCTAACACCCATAGTCTAACCTCGTTATTACTTACTCGGTGATCCCAGCTAACGTGAGCGATGTTTCGTAGACATCGATGGTCAAAAACTAATAGCCTTCGAGTGTCATCTACCCTTGATGGCCACGTCTCACACCCATACAGTAAGACAGAGCAAACTGTTGCGCAGTACACTCTTCCTTTCGTTGAGAGACGAATATCTCGTCTACGCCATAGGTGACGTAAGTTGTGATAAGCCAAACGAGCGTTTCGAATTCGTACTAAAATTTCGTCAGAGACTAACGCATTAGGGCTAATCAGACTTCCAAGATAAGTGAAGTGGTCGACGTGCTCAACTACTTCACTTCCTATCTTTAGTTCAGGGGTTGACGAAAACCAGTCCTGGAGCAATAGTTTGTATTTAGAGAGGGAGAAACGCATTCCGAAAATGCTTGCATTGGTGCTTATTGCTGTTAAAAGCTTCTGCATCTTATCAGCGTCTTCGCCGAACAGGACTATATCGTCAACATATTCTAAGTCAATAAGTGGATCTCCTGGTAGGAGATCTATTCTTGAAAAGTCAGACGATGAAAGTGTAATTTCTAACAGTATGTCAACTATGAAATTAAACAAAAATGGGGAAAGTGGGCAGCCTTAACGGACACCACTTGAGGTTACGAGTTCAGATGACAGTTCGCCATATGCTCTGACACGACTAATATTGTTTGAGTAAAGAGTTTTAACAAGTTCTATGTACTTTTGGGGCACGCCTTTCAACGAAAGACACTTCCATAGAACTCGGTGTACGGAATCAAATGCCGCTTTCAAGTCAAGGAAAACTACTATTGTCGGCCGCCGAAAAGTATGTCTGTGTTCTAAAATCTGACGAACGGTGAATATCTGGTCTATGCAACCGCGACTAGGTCTGAAACCAGCCTGATTTTCTCGTATTTGGAGATCACGAGTTGCAGTTAAGCGTCTGATAATTATAGAAGCTAGTATTTTAGACACTATATTAGTCAAAGTAATTCCTCTATGGTTATTGCAGGACGATTTTGACCCTTTCTTATATACTGGGACGATTAACGATCGACACGAGTCAGACGGAATTATATCAAGTTCCCAAACCTTAGTCAAAAAATCAGTCAGCCTGGTTGTCAATGTGGGACCACCATCCTTAAACACCTCTGGGGATAGTCTATGCAGACCTGCTGCTTTGCCTTGCCTTAGGTTGATTATAGCTTTTTCGACTTTGACAAGAGTCGAGGGGACCTAAGTCGACTTTCCATTCTGGCTGTCTCAAAATAGTGGGAAGTTTTAGAGTAGCTGAAGACTAACTAAACTTCCTTGAAGTGTTCAGCCCATCGTTCTAAACGTCTGGACTGAGAGCTAATAAGTGTTCCATCTTTTTCGGAAATCGTCTCACAAACGCTTAATTTTTTAACCCCAGTTTCTTTTATCAACTTGAAAAGTTGTCTAGTGTTACCTATCGCCGCTGCCTTTTCCATTTCCTTTGCTTTCGTTACCCACCACTGCCCACGGTCGTTGCGCAGACTTTTCGTCAGTTTATGCCTGATTACTCGTCGCTCATAATCGTGTTCGGAGCCCGATGGGATAAGTTTTCGGGAGTCTATTAAATCAAGAGAAGCCATTGAGATCCATTGATTTTTCTTGACATGTTGATTTAAGTCCTTGATAGATATGTCACTGTAGATGCCACAGCTGCTTGAACATCTTGCCAAGTAGTATCTATTTGGGACGCATCTTTATAATTGCCTAAGTGATTCCTCAGTTGTTCCTGGAATTTAATCTTGTCTGTTTCATTACTAAACTGAATTCTAACAGGTTTTCCTGTGGTAGTTTTCCTTCGCCCGGTAAGACGCAGGCAAATGCGTGCTCGCACTAGAGCGTGGTCGGAGTCCAAACATGTGTCCAGAAAGATCAGCAATCTTCTATCGAGCCTCTTTAACGGTGACTAATCACGATATGGTCTATTTGAGTCCACCGTTGAGTAGGGCCAGGAGGTCTCCATGTTAAACGATGTCGCTCCTTATGCTTAAAGTTCATGTTGGCCAGAAATAACCGATTATCTGAGCAAAGCTGCAGCAGACGGGCGCCGTTATCCGTTCTCTGAGTTGGAACACTGAAGCATCCACCTAAATGTCTTTCAGATTGGTTCAAGCTACCTATTTGGGCGTTAAAATCACCAGCCAAGATTACAAAATCTGAGTGTTTGGCCCTATGAAGTAGTTCAGGAAGTTTTCTGTAAAATTCATCTTTCACTTCATCCAGGCTGCAGTCGGTGGGAGCGTAGGCAGAAACCACGAAAAGACAACGGGCGTGTTTCCCTAACTTTTCGAGTTCTTACTGAATCATTTAGTCGGACGGCACATAGGCAACTGTCGACAGGAATCCATTCAAGAATCGCCTGTTCTGCTCTCATACTTAACGCAATACCTACACCGGCGAGCCCACGAGAAGTTGCTGTTGAGTCTCCAGATAAACAAAGAGTGTATCGCGAAGGTTGTTCATTCTGACTAGGTGAGGTCAAGTGAATGACCACGCTAGGATGCTGTATGCGTGTTTCGGAGACGCAACATACATCAATGGCGCGGGATTCTAATGTCCTAGCTAGGGAGGCGTGTTGCCCTATTTGACACAGGGTTCGTACATTGAATGCACCAATGTAAAGTTTGGAGCGTGGTCTTAGTATGCTCGGGACGTTATTTCGTGGGCCGGAATCGTTAGCACTAATGACACAGGAGGAAGTTAAAGATAAGGATTTAGGCTTTAAGGTTGGGGCAGGATAAACATTAGGAGTAGAAGAAGGAGTTTGATTAAAATGGCAGTGATCTTGCGTGTTGTTAGCAGTATGAGGGCGGTTATCTCTTCCCAGTTGCCCACGCTGTGGAAGGGTTCTTCCTGATGTACCTGAAAAGCAAAATGTGTTAGGGTTGGTCTAAAAGACCTGGGAGCGTGACCGCAGTGCCCAAGGAACAACTGCTTGAGGCCGGTCACACACGGCCTTTTTGAGAGAGGTTTTCGTTGTTGTAGCTCCGTACTTGTTGAGGCCTTACTGCAGGAGACGGAAATCCGTGGAGTGAGGTGAGGTGTGCATTTTTAGGGTCGACCTTTTCTAACCCCGCCCTTCCTTTGTGGGAAGGCAGCATCGCTGCTATGCTGGTTGTCCGAAGAAAACACCTTACTGCCGTCACACCTCTGTACAGCCGACAGTACGACTCCGTCCTCGGACCTTATATTTGCTGCTTTTGGTATCACCGCTCTTCAACAGACCTGCCTGGCATGGTAGGACGTAGAGGAACGATTGTTCCAGCCAGTATAGCCCGATTGAGTCATCAAGATAGGCAAGCCCGACCACCACGTCAAGGTAGCAGCACGGTCTTATCTTATTTGTGTATGATAAATTGCTTTCATTACAATTGACGTGTTTTTAAGCAAACAGAATATTTTAGTCACTTAAACGAATGCAATAGGCGAGATTTATGCAATGATGTGGATGGCTTCAAAAGTCTTTATTTTGAATGAAGCGGACCATGATCAATATATCTGCGTACATTTTTCACTAAGCGTTGATGTCATGATTATCCTTTTTTCGAGAGTTATTAAGTTTTCATACTCAACTTCTATTCTGAATGAATCATTCAAATTTCAGAATATTTTAATAATAGTGAAGTCGTTTAGTGAGTATTGAGTACCAACGTTATGAATTATTTGCTGTACTAAGTAATGCGGCTAGGTTTAAATTAACATTTGATTACTGAATTTGCAACTCATATTGTTAAATTAAACCCTGTGTGTAGTGCCTGTTTTGTTCACTTTATTGTTTTTCAGCTGCAATTCCTAAACATATATGCAATTAGATGAAAGGGGCTATGCCTAGTGCCTATACTACAGCACCACCTAATCCACCTTCTCTTCATTACGGACCAAATACCGGTATCTCTAAAAATTTTATAGACCATTCACAAGGCTCTATTTCTAGTAGCAGTGTGGTCAATATGGATCAATCATCGTTAAAAAGTAAGTTCTATTTTGGATTAATTTTCAATTTGTTTACCAGACACCCCTACTAATTCCGTAGGACCCGTCGTATTATATGAGAATGGCAACTTCCAAAGTCGTTTGGAACATTTGAAACATTGGAGTGTAACAACATTTAAGTGTACAAAACAAATGATTGAAGAAAAGCTTGGAATGGCAAATATAACTGTTGATGAAGAATTAGAGGATCGGATTGGTATGTTTAGGTTAGTCAGCAAAGCATTTAGCGAGTGATATTCAGTCACTTAATTAATAGATAGGTTTATCTTATCCATATTTGTGATTCATATGTTTTGTTTCATTCTAGCTTAGTTAAAACAGCCTCAAAACACCAAAATGCTATATAGTGCTTTTCCGTACGTGATTACTAAGAACAAAGTATTTTATTCCTTTCTACTACTTGGTGCTGTCGTTATAGCTGTTAGTTACTAGAAATTAATTTGCTCCTAACTCTTCAGACAGCCTTAATTTATGAAAGTTTCGTCATTAATTGATACTATTATTTCTCACTATTTATACCATTTAAGCCTAATTTTAGTTGGCTTTTCCAGGCCCGAACACTTAACATTTCATACATACAGTTCAGTAGCTTGATTACAATACACTGAATTACAACATAATGAATTATCTGTATGAATTTTATGTGTATTAATTAGAATCAAGATGTTTCAGAAGTTGACCACCATCATATCAGTTGATCTGTAAAATCTAGTTATCACTAGACGGCAATGTGTGGTCACTTTTGACTAGGATCCTTTTACTTCAACGGTGATGCTAATTAATGTGGGTCCAGTCTCATAAAGGAACATATCTTTCCAGGTAGATGGTTCATCTTGATAATAGTCAACAGAATGTAAATTCAGTATCAAATGGGTCATTTTTTAAATTGATCTCTTCTGTTTAGCACTTCTCAATGTTGAACTGTAAGGATCTAACCATATAAGTAATCAGTAGAATCTAGTCATTACAAAGGTTTATACGGAAAAACGATCACACTTCAATGAGTTGGGAGTTTTTTATTGTAACCTGTCGTTTCACATGAGTGATGTGTTTTCACAAAAATACGTATTCCTCGTTTTCTGTGAACGATGTTTTTTGGAATGTAAAATAACCAACCGTCATTATAGAAACATGTGTTTTCATTAATACATTTTCGCATGCCATTTATAATGAAGTTTGATATATATGTGACTATACTTACTGGTTTAAGGTAAATATTGCTAATTTAAAAAACGATGGTAGTATTGAGCTAATTTATTTAGTTATAACCAGCTACAGAATATTGTGTTTTGTATGATTATTATCTTGCAGTATTTTTATTTAGTTAAAGAGTCAGAGTTATCATTATATGAGGTCTCTGTGCACGTTTTTAGCAAGTTCTATTTTACCTTGTTACACAAGAGCTTTTCAATACTCTAATGCATCAAGAAATTTGCTACACCAGACAAAGTAGTAATGCCATAGTGAAATGGTGGTGAGGAAGTAATGTTGACAACTAGAATGAAAATGATATCGGATATGGTTAGGATGGGATCACAATTGTTATCATCCATCTTTTTCCTTCAAAAAATGCATTAAACTAATCTCGAGGAGGGTAACAGTCTACGCTAAAATGTCCATCTTTGATAAGCACTTCAGTTGCTTACATGATCTCCAGAACTTCAGCCGAATAGGCTTGAAGCTCTACTATGTTCCTGACTAATACAGTAATCCTCTATTTCAAAGTACTATTTCACAAATTGACTTCCTTTTTCTCTTTGCCATTCGACTTTAAAGTATTCATAGATTTTGCGGAATTGAAGTTGCCTGTTCAGGCCACTTCAATATTGTATTTTACTGTATGAACGTTATAAGTCATTCATCTAAGTCTTTAGAAAGTTAAACGTGCAATAATAACGTTAAAATTAACTTCTTAGATAAGGTATGCTTTGATAGCGTATTATTATTAAAATGCAGACAACAAAGTGTCTTCACATAAATGCTGTGTATTTGTGATTTTGGAGTATTCAAATAGTTGATTGTTACTGAATCAACTATGATCCAAGGAAAATGTATTGATATTTACGATAACAAAATAGAAGGCTGTTTGAGAAAAAATTAAAAGTATTGTATTTGCGGTTCGGTGTTTTGGAGGCTGTTGCATTTTATCTCACAAATTAACCCTAGTTAATCAATCATTGAAAATCAAAAGACACTAAACAGCTTCTTCGTCCCAGTGCGAGTTTCTGTAGTAGTGTTCAATCACGGCCTCAATTATGGACCGAGCTAGGACTTTCAGGCTTCACGACTAGTGCTTAACCTCTGATCCATTGAGACAGCTTTCAGTGGCTTATATTTCCAACTTTAGTCAGTTCGCGACATATTGCTCAATCTTGTTTATTGTCGCTGATTAGTAACTTTCTCACGTATGATATAGCTGGCACTAGATGTCAGTATGGTGGCCTATGATCTTAGGTAGAGATAGTTTCGTGTTGCTGAGGAGGCCTATAATGGGACGAAACGGCCATCCAGCTCCTGGTTTTTAATGGTAGCTTAACCAAGGTCAGTTTGTGATGTAAAATTCAAACTTATTTTTCTTTTGTTGTGAGTATAATGACTGTAACTTAGTTCATTGCCAAATGTACTTGATAAACTAAAAATACTAATCCTAAAGTTGTTAGTGTAAACTGATCTTTTTGCGAATAGTCTATACGGAAATGGGATTTTTAAAAGTTAAGCTAGTTAGTGTTTCAGATTAACTCAGATTCTTTTAGTAAACTGAAATTTATCACTTTAACATAAACATACTACATAGAATGTATTGTTATGTTGATGAACGCATGTGCTGCAAATCTTTGATAAAACCAAATTTCTTCTGATGAAAAATATTACTCGTGTATTAACTTGTTTAGTATTCTTTCTGGATTCGACGTCAGATAAAACGTGCGGTTTTAATAACATACAAATCACAGCACACCTAGACGGTTTCATGGCTTTGTATGTATGTGTATGTATGATCACATAGAACCTTGCATATGTGTGCATCGGTCCAAGTTGTTATACTTCTAACGCACAGCAAGATTAACACCATATAGTAGGATTGGAAGTTCATTCAATAATAATAATAATGATAATAAAAACAAAGAGTGAGCATACAGAGTATGGTTCAGGGATAAAAGAGATGGGGCGTGAAAAGATAGTTATCAAATAATTTTAAGCTCACGATTTAGAAGAGGACAATGAGTAGATACATCTGCACTACTGTGACCGATTCTGATCCATGTCACAACGTCTCCAACCACTGGTTACGGTATTCGCTCAAACCTCAACCAGACAGTCCGCATCTATCGACACGACTCAAACAACAGTCAGTGACTTCATGAACTGATGCCATGTTTTGAAGACTGTATTCCCATCTAGAGTGTATTATGGACTGGCTATTGCATTGTTATTGGATTACTAGTTGAGCGACACGCGAACATTCATATCTTAAATGGGGGTTGTTTTAGTAAACTACTCCTTATACGGCTCTGTATTCTAGAGGCTCTGTAAACACACAATATATAAAGTCCATTTGAACAGTTTTCTTCAATATTTACAACGCAATAAACAGAATTTCGTAAAATTTTAATTCGCAATTATCATCATTTCTTATGCAGTTTATGTTGGAGGTTTTTGTTAATAAACGTCGCATTTGTCAGTCATGAAACTATTAAGAACTTTCTTATTGATAAGATAAAATTCTGTCTTCCAATATAAGTACTTTAAATATCCTGTGTGTAGAAGTTGATTTTTCAGTTGACATTTGTTTCAAATTTGTAATATTTTTTAAAATTTTATTTCTATGTAGAAATATGCATCAGCAGTATAAAATATTACATAATATCGCCGAAAAGTTAGCTAATAGCTTCCGTGAAACTATTTGTCATCAACGTGCATTTACAAATCATATGGCTGCTTTAACTGTACAACAACCCGAACTAAGTAGTGAATTCACTTATAATACAGAAACACAACGAATTGTTATATCAAATGGAGAAAAACTGCTAGGTATGGACTGTACTTTTCTTATGACAATTGGTTCCACATTTATTTTACCGAGTTTTTTTCTTTGGGACAGTTTTAGTCATGATCCGACTTAACTAGCAAACTATTACAAGCTAGGGAGCAATATACAAGCGTTTCACTGTAATATTGGACTCACGAACATTGTACCTACGTGATCCCAACAAAGGTTAAGATTTTGTTTTTACCTTTTAGATCATTGAGTCAAAATCTATTCTAAAGGTTGAATGCTTACGGGGATGGGGTGATTAAGTTTTTATCCTGTAGGTTAAGTTTATCAGTGGCTCAGTGATTGGTGCACTTGGTTTTTAAACAATGAGCTACCAGTTTGAACCATGTCCAACTTATTTTGGTCTATGCGGTTGCGTAGGAGCGCACACTAAAAGTGAGATTCGAAATTGATTACATCTACGTATGCCGAAAAAATATGTTGAGTTGTTGTTATTAAGTGAACAAATTTGGTCGTTGAAGGGTATGATAAGGGGTATTGATTATTATTAGTACATCGTACATAAAATTTAATAAAAAGCCTTTTTGTCTAGGTGACTAACACTACTTGGGTAATTATATTTTGAACCAACTAACCTCGATGAATGTATTTGTATTGAAATGAAAATTAGTGAAACTTTAGTTTCGGCTACTATTTAAACAGACCAGTGTACCTGCTAGGGTTTGCAAATTAAGATGACACATCAATACCTGCTAACGAATGTATGGCCAGCGACACAACAACAGATGAGCTAAGCTATTCCAGCGCGCCCCAGCCCAGCTAACTAAAGGAAAAAGTTCAACATCAGCAAGAAGCGTTGATTCTACAGGAAGCCTGTCAGACACAATGAAAACTCAACTCATGCGTATATATATAATGAAGAGAGCGTATATGAAAGTGCGTACTAAAATAAACAACAAACCAATAAGATTTAGTGCCTTATTAAATGGGAAACCCAACCTAAAGGTAAGTTGGGCGAATTTTAGCGTGAAAACGAGAAATTTAAATTTCCACAAATAAATCACAAAAATAATAGGCTTCCCTAGAAAATTCTGAAGATCTAACATCTTCAACAGTACCAAAATGAAAAGAATATACTTTCCCTAAGATAAAATAGGTGGCTTCTAAGTATTACTAATTGATTCACGTTACTGGTTAATCACGGTTCAAATCGTTATAACGCTTGAAGTTAATCGAATGGAATGAATAGATTTTCTTTTTATGCTGGTTAGAACGGTTAAATTATTGTTTATTATTAACCAGTGTTGTAATAAAAATGATACTATTCTTGAACGATGTCTTTTGTTTGTCACTTCTTTATTACTAGCATTTATGTAGCAGTAATATTGTTTCGCTGACTTAGTAGTAGTTTTTTTAACATTTTGATTTAATTGTCTCTTGCTTTTTCACAACCTGTCTCTATGCTAACCACCGTTAATCAATATGATTGAGTTATTTAAGATAGTAAAAATAACTTTTCAGAAGTGGTGGTAAACGTTGTAAATTGACCAGTAAAGTTATATTTTTATCTGTTGTATCAAACTTTATGTCCTAATTCAGATCAATTATACTGTTAAACAGATTACCTTCACTTGACGATGCTGCTACTGAACAAGATATCTCTTTCATTATAAGAGTGACATAAGCAGTTATGTTGTAGTAGTTTGCTGTTGCTTTTTTTGTTTTGTACCTATCTTATGTAACCATCCATCTTTTATTGTATCACCTGTAAGTGATAAATCAGCAGTGGGTTTACCCCCCTACTTATCTTCAGAATCTCGTCAGATTTATTCAGTCTGTGATAAAAATCTCATCACAGATTCATAAGATTTGATGGTTTTTGCCAACTCGTTTGACTTTTGGCATATGACTATCAAACTGCTCAAAAGTACGTCCTGTGTTAACCTATGGTTGTGAAAAATGAGCTATGAAAATGGAAGACATGCTGCTTTTTGATGTTTACTTTGTAAACCACACTCGCGCATCATGAAATAACCAGGTATATAATAGTGAGGTTGACTACAGAGTATTAGGCAATTAATAGCAAGTCAGTTAATGCGGTTGTGAATCTTCGTTGATTGACGTAGTTAGCATATGTATTACGTATATCCAACCACCACCCAACACTACACATAATGTTGGATGATGTAAGAGTGGGTTTAAAGAAAAACAGGGACAAACAAACCGAAACGTAGCGCCGCTCACTGATTACTGGTCCGAGTGGCGTCTGTAGGTTCAGACTACCTAGTTGGGGTTTGGGTGATAATCGTGATCAACGGTTTAAAACACTAGGTAACATAGTTTCGTGGATGCATCCACTCTTTATCTTTGAGATTATAAATTTCATTGTCCTTTCATTTTCTTTTCAGACTCTCTTGTGGTATTAATATTGTTAATTTGACCCTGTCGCGCTTTTGTGGTGTGGAAACCTTAGGTACCGCATATATGCGCCTGATTCTATTTTGATTATGACTGACTGAGTGGATGAGAAATGCAGGTATTTGCTGATATTCAATCGACTATCTAAAATGTAACCAAACAATGGGTATTCAGTAAATTACAGTTAATAATACAAGCCATTTCCGATTGAACTAATACCAAACAACGTTAAAATTGGCCAGAGTAATAGGTTTTGAATATCGTTTACAATATACATATAAAAGAAAATAAATTTATGTACAAACTAACTAATTGTTACTTATTAATATCCGCAACTCGTTAAATAGTTGGTACTTTAACACTTTGAATATCGGTCAGTTGTCTGTCCATCCACTTTCATAAAGTAATATAAGTAATATCCACTCCATGTCGTATAATTATTATATTTTCCTCCTTTGTTTCCTTAAAATGCAAAATCCATTCATTTTTATTTATTAACTTATTTGTGTTATTCACTTTCTTGTAATCCTTTCTAGCATCATTCGATCATTTTGTTAAAACTTTGAACACACTAACTAATCATGCATTTCCAGATACATGGACTACTGTTGCTAGTATGCATTCCGCTCGTATAGAATATGATGCTTATCGTAATGAACTAAATCAAGCGAAAAATAAAAAGTCTACTTCTGATAACGTCGCTACTACTACTACTAGTGGTTGTAGTACTGTGCTGGGAACTCCAGTTACCACTGATCCGATTCCGGATAATCATAATCTACAGTCACGATTAGATGCAGCTTCTGAACGGTACTCTCAGCTGAAAAAGGTTGTATTATGTAAATTGGAATTTTTACAGGAAAATCGAGTGAGTTTCTCAAAAATCATAGCCGTAATTTCCTTCATTAGTAGTAGATGTCTAGTCAGAATAGAGATCCCACGACTGATGATGCATTACTAATGCGAGTCATAGAGATGTATATATTACTTGTTAGAAATTTGTGTTTGCAAATGGGTTAGAGGAATAGTAAAACGAAGGAATCATTAACATACTATTTAAATAATGTGTAAAATGAGAATGTCAGTAACAATAATAAGAAAAAATATGGATAAGTCAAATAAACTAATTGAAATAAATATTCACAATTATTGTCCCCCAGTCAGCAGTAAAGGCTAAGGGACGGGGGAAAGGAACCTAACAAAGGATTTTAGATCTTTGTTATGAGCATGTCTGCTATCGTTATTGGCATACTCATTTCACCTAGTATATTAGTGATTCCTTCTTTTTGTTATTCCTCTAACTTATTCTTATATACAAACGTAAATTTCTAACAAACTATGTATACATCCTCACGACTGTTGTAGTTATTATCACCAATTTTATTCATTAATTCATACTCATGTGTTATGATCTTACTAACTACAATCGTTCGAACGTTCCTAAATAAACATTTCTATTTGTGATTGTTAAGCCCTAATGAGAATTTGCCAAAAATACGTATTTGCTGCTATTGTTTTTTTCTTCAATTTATCATGCCAAGAATATCCAAATTACTAATAATAGGTTTAAACTATTGCTATTGAATAGTCCAAACAACAAATACACAACTATGCTTTAATGGTAATACAATCGCAAAGAGAAAGAAAACGAACAGGTGTAAAAATACCTCTGTGTTTATTCTTGGAAAAGACTTGATTAGATTAATATATTATGGCGAGGATTGACAGATGAACAATCAATAGAAAGGAGTGTTAAACTAAAAATATTCTTTGTAGTGTAAGGTTACAGTATTAAACTGGTGCCTAAACGTAACGACTTAGAATGATATTAATAAATTTGGTACTTAAAACACCTCTTGAAACGTCTTAAGTTTTCTTGTTTGTAATATGTATTTCTTGTATGTTATCCGATTTGTTTATCAATAGTTTAGATATGAGTTAACTGTTTATCGTATCATAAATCGTGTAATCAGTTGTTCTGTTTAATTCATATATTACTGTCGCGGAGGATAATACTCATACCTCTTAACGCTTACTTACTCTATTGTTAGTCTTATTTTTTAATTTTCTATTATTATAGCTACGTGTTATGCAACATCAATTAGTGCTCTTACAAAACGCAACATCAGCATTCTTCTCTGGAAACAATCAGCAACTGGATCAAATTTTAACCCAGTATAAAATTAAATTATCGAGTCCACAAAATGGGGCTAAACACTAATCTAGTTCTTTTTATTCTCGTTTTGCATGCATTTGACCTTTTCTTACATAATATGAAGCAGACACATATATGATTGACATTGCCCTGTATGCATATGTTCGTATTGGATAATATGCATGCACTCCAGTGGGTCAACTAATTTACTTCTTTTGACATATCACTTTTGTGTGCATATCCACATCGAGAAGCGTAAAATTTATGGCCTGAATGTGATAAGAGTTATGGAACATTTTTAGTTTACTTTCGTTTCCTTACTGTTATTTCCTATTTGATTGTGCTACTCCATTTGTATTTTCAATTTCTAAAATTGTTACATACAATCAAAGGTATATATTTACAACTAGATAATAATCTTCTCTGATTTTTGTATGATACTTGAAGATATGGATGCTGGTCCAGTCTTAGTAGGTAGGTTGGTTGACATTTTCGCCAAAGTCTGAGAGTCGGACCTAATCCCAAATGACTGATCTCAATCTCCGATCATCACAATTTCAAAGAAAGAGTAGAAACCCTGTTGTTTTTCTACTTAGTTTTATTATAGACATTCCCCTAGGAATCACACTCGTCATCTAACTTTTCGAGAATTAGTATCCTAGTAGAAGGCTTACTTATCGATTTACAATGTCCAGACGATGTAGTTCTTTTTCAGAGAGATGGGGAAATGCTGACAATATGTAAAGTCCCTTAAACGCCTTCAGTAATAATGCAAGCACGTTTAGGATGCGTTTCTTTCCCATTAAAATAATCAAAGTGTAACTTGAAGACTGGTCAGCATCATCCCCTAGATTGGTCATAGGAGTGAGATAGTTAAGTGCGTTGACTATCCCAATTATCTTGGGAGTCTTATCAGTCCTAATAGGTCGGTATCTGAAGAAGCTTCAGTTAGAATTCAGAAAGGTTGTTTGGCTTTTTCTAACTTGCGTCCTGTGGCGTAGGTCGGTCCATTATTAATATATGAATATGAAAATTGGTCTACTAAAACTAAAGAAATGCATAAGCTAAAGATCACATATCATAGAATGACCGGATGAAGAATATTGCTTTTACACGCGGAGTAATTGGTAAAAGTGGCAAATCAGTCGATAAGGTCGTGAACAGCTTCATCAAGTGAGGTGTTTGGGACATGTATTACGTACGCACAATCACTGCATGCCTTGTTGCATTATGTTGGTTTTAATGGTAGGATAGAGAAGTTGTGGCTACCAAACTAAAAAATGGCCAATGCGCATATTTTCCAGGTTTTTGTCGTACATGACTGAGTGGATGCATAGAACTTCTCTATATGTACACGTATTTAAGTGGAACTTCCTACTATATATTTTCTTGCTTTCATAACGTTATAACTTCTATTCTTTCGTCCAGATGAAGACTTCCACTTAAACTGAGAAATTAGTATATCAGATATAAGATTGATCTAACCATCCAACATAAATTCACTAAAAAGTGTGGAAATCTTCACTAAGAACTTAAAACCTCTAGATGGTTTCAGAATAAATTGTATTGTCACAGAGGGCAAATAAGTCTTAGAATATTGCCAGCACAGTAAAGTTCTGATTCAAGCGTGCCCAAAAGATGTTTACGAAGTTGTACAGCGATTCGTCCATTTTCATCCAGTCGGTGCTAACAAACAATCAAGGTGCTGGAACATTCCTATGCGGATTTTATATAAACTAATGTATTGATTTACTTTGCACTATGCTGTTCCTATTTTCGAATATATTTTGCTACTTGCCCGGGCCTTGTCCTGATTTGAGATCAAGTCGTATCGTAAATTACTAGACATTAGTAGGACGTAATATTATCGGCCCAATAGTGACTTCTTAATAAATATAGCAAACAAACCCAAAATTGTATCACCCAAGTCTAATTTCGTCAAATTTGCTAAGTGAACTGAGAAAACTAGGTTTCGTATCTCATTACACAAAAACTTGAATTTACAATTATTTTACCCGGCTGTATATGATTAGCCTATTTCTGGAAGTCAAAAAGTGTACTTGTAATTAAATATGGTGTGGTAGCATATTTTGTGGGACTAATTATCTCACCTTTCCGAATTACTAGGCTGTATCAAGCATCTGACTAATCACAACCAACTTATTGGTTACTCTAACATTTTTTTAAATGAAAGAGCCTATCCGATAATACATTGTCTAAAATAAAGCAGTCAGTATTAATTCGTGTATGAGATATTTTCACAGTATCACATACAACCCACTCTGCTTAATAAGTTATTCTTGTCCTAGAGTATGACTGTAATATCCACGGGACAGATGCCCTAAGCCGGTAATACAATATATTTTAACAAGTGTTAGCTCTATGCTTAGAGAGGCCGTACCACCGCAGATGGATATCTGCAGAGGTGACGCGTGAATTTTTAGGATCAAATCTTCCCAACCTTTTCTTTGTTTTATGCGGAAAAAAATATTATCTATGTGCGTTACCAACAGTGTACCACACTTTGAGAACACTGTATATTCCAACCAATTTTTCACAACATTTGTATGAAATATTTTCAAAATAGATAATTAGGATGCGCAACTTGTCAGCATTCTCGTACTAAACATTGACGGATGAGTTTGTGACCGAAGTCACACAACAGATTATAAGATCTAGCTACTACCGTAAACGAGTTACTGATCAAACTGCCTCAATCTGTCATTGTCTAGACGTAATGCCTAGCAGAAAAGGCGACAATTCACTTTACAAACTTAGAAAAGTAAAACGGTTTTCTGCGTTTAGGTAGGAAGATGATTGCGATGTGCACGTGTTTTAGGAGTCGTCTGGAATAACAATTAGCGGTGAATAAATGAAAAACAAAAATGAAACATACCATTGGAGTATTGAGTACTTATGTAAACGAAATGAAGTATATTTAACATATGAGATACTATTTGCATTCCAAATAATCTTTTTTCACCTTTTCAAGTTTTTCTTCAGTTTCCGTATCGACAGTTATGTTTCTAAGACTGGATCTTGTGCAGTGCTCGTCGCGTTCGCCCTCCTCACAAATAAGTTGGTCTACGACTTGTTCGACGCAAAATAATAATTCCTTATTTGAAACTATTCCTTCCGTTTCAGAACACGTTTGTTGTCCGACTTTTGATAAATATTTGTGTAATTCACGCAATATAAAATAAACTCCGTTTGATCGAAGGAAAGTTCGTCCATAGCTAGTGGAGCAAAACTAGGCAGACATTTATAAACGGAAAAAGAGATTACCTGCAGGAATGTTTGGCAAATAGTCAGATACAACTCAATGGAAAACAAACGGGGAAACTGAGAGTTCCCAGTAACAGCCTGTACAGATCTAGGCAATACAGAACGATTTTCATTGTCAATACAATCCTCTGGACCACATAATGAAATTAAAAATGCATCGAGTAAAACAGCACTATTACCAATAAGTTTACAATGAAGCTCTGATAATTCGTAATTGAGAGTAAATGAAATTATTACGAATTACCATCTTCAAATGAACAATTTTTGATTATACCAGCTATAAGAATTTTGCTTGGAACGGAAGTCAGCTCTATGAATAAACCGATCAATTTTCGCAATAGTTCTGAAGAGCATAAAGAGTGGCGCACTGATGTTAGCCTACTCAGATTAAGCACTATCTGCAACAGCCAAACTAAATTAGTAAAAACAACATACTGGAAGAAACAGATGGACAGATGAATCAGAATTAAGAATCTCTGTAATACGCTTGCTATCAAAATATTGACCGAAATGATCCAACCATACAGGATCTCTAGTTATATTTGCAATCAGATCGATTATTAGAGATGCGAAATCGGCACGGATTCCCGAACTATCCAGAGCAAGAACTGAAAGGATTCGAGTAAAGTCTTCAAGTTTTTTATCGGCTGATAATAGTGTTCTCAAAAGACATGTTCCTCGAGTAGCTGAGCATATGTTAATCAGGCATTTGATAGATAATATGAACTCTTCCGAGGGCGCTAAAATAAAGAATATATCACAATTGAGGGGTACACATTACCATCCAAAAAACAGATGGAGTCATTATATTCTATTTCTAATCAACGTTGATGATTTCATACGGATCTGACGACAAAAACTAGCCGTACAAATGGATTGAGCCATCTTGCCCTAAAAGGTAAGGCGCAACATACCTGTTCATTATTAGCTCTGTCAACTACAACAACAGGTAATGTACACAAGTTTGAACCTGCACTATTTTATGCTTCGACAAGAATTCTTGTCGTAACTCGATTTAGAAAATCCACCCTTTACTAACAAGCCAATTGAATGATAGGTTTCCGATAATTAACAGCCTCTATTGCATATGCAAACCTACAAAATACCTATGAAAGGCAATGCTAAGTTCAAATACAAGAAAGTGCCACACAACTAAAAAAGTGAGAAAAATAAAGACATATATGTTGGTCGCCTTACAGAAGTACATATAGGAGATAAACGCTCCTCCACTGAGATCATCAACATTGGCTAAGAAGTTACCATCACATCCAACATTTAACTTTAATAGCTTCCGGCAGGTATTTTCTGCTAGACTCTTCCCTCACATTCTTTAATCTTCGGTAAAACGTTGACTGAGAACGACCCAGCAAACAAGGAATTATGCTGGCTGATGTTCGTCTACGAACACTTCTATTACTTTTGACAGACAATTTTTATAGACAATAATAGTTTAGTAAATGCACATATGTGTAGTAATTAAGATAGCTTTCTTTTGAGGTTCCGAGCAGTCTGATGTCATGGATTTTGAGTGTTCAACTGACCCAAATATTCCATTAAGTAGATAAACGTTTTCTGCTGAAACGAATCTAGTTGAAATAGTCGGAAATAGTTTACGCTAACTTTGTAAAAACGTTCCGAAATCCTATACTGGTCACTGATAAACACATTAACTTCCAAGAAAAAGTGGATTAAGTTGTGAAACGAATTTCGCTACAGTTAGATATCAAACTAAGCACAAGTGGTATAATTCTATCCAACGTTAGGGATATCCTGTCACAACTGCCACGTACAGTCACAAACGTTTATCTTCACCTAGTAGGTTGTTCGTTATTGGTATTAACGGTGGAAAAAACCCAACAGATTCCAATGAATCTTTTTGAAGATTCATTAACTGAGATGCAGGTACTTCTCAGCGTAGGTATGCAGGTAGGAAGATGTAGGGAACAGTTGAAAGTTAAACTGTTCGTTGTAATATGTGATGCACTTACAGATATCAAATATACAGTTGAATATAACGGAACTGTAGGTTGTGATAAGTGTTTATGTAGGTTTTCCCGTTACTGGGTGAATGTTCTTTCCGAATGCATCCTGCGAATCAAAAAGCAACGCGCCACTTAGTCGATAGTGTCAAGTCAACCGCTTACTGTTTAAGGATCTAACTACTAATATGATTTATACTTTTTCTTTGGGACCTGTGCATATAATATATTTAGGGTTAGTTAGTTAATAGTTATATTTGTCAAGTGGGCAGATTAGGCATATGGATAGCAATATTATAGTATCCGTTAATGAGGTCCTACAGCAAGTATGGTTTCCACAAATCTAAATTTCACGAGTTTATAGTTGTCGCAAGACAGCTCTGGTCCTTTCTTATATATTGGAACGATCAACGATTGAGAACAAATAGATGGGATTATGTCCAGCTCCTAAACTCTAGCCAAAATATCAGTTGGCATGATTGTTAAAGCCAACTCTAGGCAAGATAACTTCATGTAAACCGGACAATATTGCCTTTGTCAACGGTAAGCCTTGTCTAATTACATACATCCGAAAAGAAAGGCTCTTGGAACCTACACTTTTCACAGATACGTTGGATGTTTTTTACTGATTCCGTTTCTTGAGTAATATAAGGATATCCTAGCGCTCCTTTATGAGTCATGAGTGTATCTGTATTACGTCAACAACGTACTTTGTAAGTACATCTCAGTACGCACACGAAACTTTGAAGTCGTAATTCCTTCATTACATACTTTCCGTAAGTAAACATGCTACTAAGATAATCGTTTCCAAACGAAATATGATAATGACAACCTAACAGTTTAAACATGACTACTGGTAACTAGTATGTTTACCAACATTGGATACATATGTCGGTAACTTCTGCTATTACATGTGCTCATACAATTAACATTTAGATATTTCGTTGTCGTTCAAGAAGTATGCACTCATACGGAAATTGCTGTTGTATTCAAAGGTCGACAACCGACCAGCTGTGCACTTTTAGAGAAAATCTAAACCATAGACAGATTATTGACCAAGCAAACCTAAAAATGATTGGAATCTGTTACACAGAACAATTATGCACTCCATTGATAGGCTTATTATTCAGAATATTCTTCCTTGGATGAATGTAGAAATATAGTGCCGGCCATCAATAATATCATTAGTAGTAAACATCAGATGATAAAACTCTGTATAGCATACCAAAAGGAAATAAGTAGTTGCATATATTTGTATCTGCATTAAATTGTAAAGGATTTAATAGAAATTCAAACTACATTTACAATTGGATGTCAAAGTTGTAGGAAATTAAGATAGGAACACTTCATTTTCCTTCCCAGCTAGCAACTTATTTGACTACAACATATTGCCTATTTTAGGGTAAGAAGCTATTCTATGTGATTTCATTTCCAGTTCATTAATACAAATGAAGCAGTCCACTTCACCTAATGAAGTAAGCATACAAGCTACCTGTTTACCTTCATAGATAAAACAACATAGAGTGCTTTAAAAGACACTGAGACGATACTCAAGTAGTATTGCCAAAGTGAAAGCCACTTCTAGACCAAGTGAAGGATATCAATTTGTAGGCATCATTACCACGGTTAGGTTTTAATTTCAGATAAACCGAGCAATGAAAAAGTAGTTCGTGGTGATGTGGTCTCTCGTATAATCACCATACTGCAATAAATACAAATACTGCAGTATAATATATCCAGTAATTTAAGCATGTTAATGTTGGTTATTAAAAAATTTCCATGACAACCTAATCTGGGGAACGATGAGGTACTATAGAGTGTAGTATAAGTCAACTAATTAAGAAATTATGGGGGTAAATTTAATCATCTTGGAAGTATTTTGGCGACAGATATGTATAGGTAGTGAGGTAATAAAGTCAAAGGTGTTTTATTCCACCAAAATTTGTTCATCATCTTTGGATTAAAAGATCTACAAATTTTCTAAAAGTTGGTTGTTTGGGAGTTTATGGGGACGCTCTAAATACATGTAACAACCACAGCAATTGTAATACGCGATATGTATAAATGTACAGTGAGCATGACTGACTATGCTAATAACTTTTCAGAAAAAAATCACAAAGATAACGCGAGGTAAGGGTTATGTGCAAGATTTCAAACCAGGTTACGAACCTTTTGTAGAATCATACGAGATTATTATTTTTGTTAATTGCTTTAGGTAGTACTCGAGAAATTCATCCTCAATATCTACCCTGGATGCAGTAACCTTTAGCAAAGCACTTAATAAGCACGCTTGAGTCATTGTAGCGTAATGAATTAACTTACCTCTTCGGTCAATCGATGTCTGATATCCAATATCATCGCGTCAGGTTATTGAAATGAGGTTCTCAATTTTTGAATAACGTTCGATGTAGGGGGTTTGACTTCTAGGCTACATAATATCTGGTAGTTGTGCAAGTCAATTTATCAAAATTAGCTTAAGGGAATTGGTGAACTCTTGTCCCATGGATTCTACGTCTTGATGGTTATGAAACGTGAGTTACTCGTTGTATCTTTTTAAAAATTGTGTGGTGAAAGTTGCTTAAAAGTTAATGATGACAGTGGCCTGGAAGCTTCTCTAGCAAAATTTCAGCTTAGAGTCTGTAGGGATAAAATTAACGCTTTGTAAGACTTAGCGAGAAATGCAGACATGATTTCTTTTGATGTAGAGTTGCAAAGTTTGCTTATTTTGATTAAGAAAGATACGGCGCTAACTTCCGTCTTGACGTTTTCATGTCTTATTCTTCAAGTGTCGTCTTAATTTTTGATTTTGGGATGGATCTCGCGTGTGATCTGCTGGGTTTAGCGACTTATGAGCTATATGGAAGTCGATATAGTCATTTGTCAAATTAAGATGACATTGAAATAGCTAGCAGCCATCACATCACTTAGCAGTAATTTATTTGATTGTTAACGTAGAAATGTGAAATCATATTGTAAAGAGTCACAGATATAAGTTTGACTAGTTATAAAAAAATACTGAGAAAGCGAAACAAATAAATGAACTAATATGTTCTTGCGAAAAGATTGTATTGTGACGAAAGCTGAGATGAGGAGGGCGAACAACGTTTGTTCGAGCGTATGGCGGTAAATAATTTCTTGAATTAGTAGTTGTTTGAGGTCCTGTCGTTGACGCTGACTATTTCTGTTTTAGTGGACACAACAAGCAGAAAGCACTTACTCAGTATTTTATATTCTGTCATTAGGTTTCCTGTAATTCCACTGCAAATAAGTAAGAATGGACCGATCGGTCATAGCCAGTCCTTGTTTGTTTGAGTCCGTCAGTCCACTTTATGAACCGCTTATGAATTTTTCATAAGACTTTTGCGTCACCTTCAAAAATTACAACGACGTTTCATGTTTGGCGAGAGCGAGTTTAGGAGGTAAATAAGACTTGCTCCAGTAGAGTGAAGTGAGCCATCGTGTGAGCTTTGGTAGAATTCCTTTCGGTAGCCGCCTTATCTTACAGGTCTGTGTTCCACTTCATGAAGGCTCTGGTGATGTCATAACCTTACAGACTACTTGCCTGCGTAGATTATTTACTCTTTGCAGGAATAGTACCAGTCTGTTTTGTATGCCTGTTTACTGTATTCCAGAAAAAATAGGCGACGTAGCTTTCGATGTGGCCGATCTGATGTAAATGTTGACTTTACATCCTTGGAAAAATTACTAGAGCCGTAAACCTAAGTGTTTCGCAATGAAATCGTAATATTACTCAGTTACTAAGGGACTGCACCATTTTTTATATTAGAGTGGTAGATGTTGCGATATATTGGATCAAGAGACATTCATGGAAAGTATGTAGCACTTTCCGAGGAAATGTGATGTTTTGCTGAATGTTATTCCTTTTGTACGAAGTTCAGATGGCAATAGTATGGCTATTATTAAATTAATGTTAATAAGCCTCTCTTCTTAAGACGACTGTATTCAGATCTGCCATTTAGCCATGGTAATTAAAAGCTTCCACAATAGTGGCGTTTGCTTAAGTATCAAATGTCAACTCTTGTTATTACTTTGCAATGTTTTATAATGCAAACATTCGCGACGCACGTTTTACCAAACGACGTGAATTCATAAGGCTCTCATTATGATATATGAGATGGATATTTTTCTAAAACCAGCCAAAATGATCGTTTTTATTCACCATAATAAAGTAGTAAGTTAAGAATAATTCAGGAAAATCTAGTTTACATAGTAAATTTGTGTAAAATAGTACTGTTGCACTAGGATGCATGGAGCAGTAACCAGCAATGGTCGCAACAAATAGCCTCTAAATTAGAAAACAAGGTGTCATTTTCTAGGTTAGATTATGGTTCCACTAGAACAGTCAAGTTCTTCGCAAACGATTAATGTCAGTGGGTTATATTTTTAATGGCCTAAAACTATCACGACTGGTTTAATGTAAATGATTCTTGGAAGTTAATCAGTTAATAATTTACAACTTAGTTCTTGTTATATTGTCTGAGTTGCAAACACCTCATTTGAATATAAGTGTATAGGGGTGATTACTGCAATGGTAGTAGAAGAAAAAGATGTGATAAAAATGTCCATGGCCTTGCGATCGGAACAATAGTTCATAATACGAAGGATGGGGAGGAATATTGTGTGGTTGTTTAGAAATAGACAATGAATTAATACACTTGCTCTGTCGTGACCAGATTATTAACAATTACATCCAATGATTGGTTACAACAATGCTGGCTGTTTTTATCTGCAAGCACTATTTAGGCCAACAGTCATTAATTTGATAGTAGGCATCTAGTATCATCTTAATTCGCAAATCATAGAAATAACAACCCCAACCAGAGTTGGTCATGTGAAATACACAGCAGAGTGAATTAGATGTTTCAACAGATAGCAACAACTGATGCGCATAATTGGGCTATTGATTGACACTATGACATAAATAAATTAATTGTTTTGAAGGTAAGTGATAGAGATATGACTTGGAACAAATTGTAATCGGTCAGAGTTTTATTTGGTAATTTGCAGAAGAAACGAGCGAACAGCGGACAGGATGGCATTAAAACCTAGGACATCAAAAGCATTATCGATGTATTGAGCCAAAACTGACAGCATATAATTAATAAAAAACATTAATTAATGTTTAGTACAAAAACAATTCTAAAAAGTTTTTAGCGAGAATTAACATTTTAGTATCATCTTGTAAAGAATCTTCACCAAACTATATATCATTTACGTATTCTATGTCAATAAATAGACTTCCTGAGAGAAGGCACATCCCTGAAAATAGGGGCGACAGAAGCGTTATTTCTAGTTCTATAATAGGATTAAACAAAAGTGGAGAGGGTGGTTACTCTTGATGGACAACACTTACAGTTGAAATTTAAGATGATATCACACAAAACCTTTGAGTTAATTGGTAGTGTTCCGATTAAACGCTCTCACGAAGTATGTGTACCCCTAAAGTAAGTCTTTCAACGATAGACAGCGCCTCAGAAACTTTGCATCAAAAATGTGCTTGTAAATCCAGAAAAATCATCATTTAGATAATGTAGGAACGACAACAGTTGCAGAAAGTTTTGAATTCAATGTACTTTGTTGTATTCCCATCAGTTGCATACTTGCCATTAATTCTCGGGTAACTGAATTATTTATACTCGTTGATTTTGTAAATTGAATTGTTGATCAGATAATGTTGGACTGTTTAGGTAGTAGAACTGTAGAGATGTTGAATTTATAGTATCTATAAATAAATTTGTTATGATGCGAAGAAAGGAAGGAGGAAAGGATGATTTGGTTGGTGGACGCGAACACCAATGAGATGCGTGCCTAGTTGAAAATATGCGATTGACCAAAGCCCACTCACCCCCAGGCCGACAATAGGACAACCAGAATTCAGAACTGGAAGACGGAGAGAGCGAGAACTGAGAACGTATTATATTTTAATCATGTCTTTATATATACATAAAGTCAGACCACACAGTGAACCAGTCAAGAATCTAACATTTGTACAGAATAAAGGGGAGAGTGGCAATGAATGTTACAACGTGTACACAATTAAGTAAGCATAGTTCATGGTAAATAAACAATATGCTAAGAGCAAATATACAAAACAAGAGAACCGAGCAAGGGGAACGTAACAGTCTTAGAAATGAAATGTTAACACTGTCCACAGTTATAATAATTGAAATAATCTTCTAAAGGACAGTTCCCGAATATAGTCAATCTTCATTAGGTGCCCGGAATATCAAAATTAAAGGAATTTTATATAGCTTAATTACGTAACATGACAAAAAATGTTTACAAAAATAATCCAATAGGTGTCGTAAGAGTTAGAGTTCTATTGAACAGTCATCGTTAGTTGGAAGACGAAACCGAGTTACCGATCTACAAATACCAGGACCGTTGAAGATTAACTACTGATTCCTCTTGAATATAAAAGCTAGGTTTTAATCTCTTAATTGCAATGACTTCAGCAAATTTTAAGGGAAGCGATTCATCTTGTTTATTGATAATATTAGAAGCATATGTCTAATCGACCTCATGTCCAGCGTCTACTAAATAACGCGTAATTGAACTTCTAAAAGTGTTTGCTTCTCTCAAGCATAAGTTTTTTGGGAAATGTATAATAAATCATAAAAAGACCCGTCTTTCTTTCCCTCCAATGTACCTGCTTTTCCAAGTACATGTAACCTCTTAGTACATATGTATCGCTACGCTTTAAAGTCCGACAAAGAACGAATATTTCATCAGTACAGCTAAAACAGAGTCTGAAACTATTTTTGTTTTCTCACGAATGCAATTCACTTTTGACGTATGACAATTACTGTGGTTGATATTCAGTTAGGGTAATTGTAGTTTCTAAACTGAGGCAGTTTGTAATGAAAAGTAACTGTCAAGTTTGGTTTAGGTACGCGTGCCCTTGCCCTGTTGAAAATGAAAACAAATAGTTGGGTGAGGAACGGTTCCATATAAAACTAATTATATAAATGCACATTATTACGTAAACAAATGTCACCACTAGCTATTCAACCAAAATATGTTCCAAAAAATGGAATACTCTATTCAATTTTGAAAAATAAATAATAATACTATTCTATCCTCTCGACATAGATCACGTACTGTCTGTTCAAAGAGTAACGTCTAGATCTATAGAAATATTAATAACGCAGTGTCAAAAGTTGCTTGTTATAACACTATACCTCAAGTTCTGGATGTGTGCTTCAACCCACAATCAGAAAATGCACAAATCCAGTCAATTCAAGCAATACAATCAAGAACGATAACAAACCAACATAGCAGCCGCTAAAACCAAAGACGTCAAGTGAAACAAAGTAGCTACAGTTCATAAGAGTTTTCGAAATCCAGTAAAAACGTAAGGAAAAACAAGCATATAGTGATCTCCAACATCTAGTTCAGGTGAATTTAGATAATCATATGACCGTGTGCTTTCATTCCGGATGATTTGTGTTACTATGTTTTGTAATCCATATATTCCCTCTCCCTATGTGTGTCTGCATGCTCATTCTACGTTATATTGTTTTGGTGACGTATACTAGTCTGAACTTCTCATTCCTTACTTGTAATTGGCTGTCATGTCATCCCTCTGTGACAATCGATATTTGGGATATTGTTATTGCCTCATATATATATATATATATATATATATATATATATTCCTGGTTAGATCCTTTATAAACGGTATAACTGGATTAATGCATCGTTGGGTTGCGTGATTGCTGACTGGTGACTATCGGCTGCTTGCAATATCTGTTACTGGTGATCACAATATACAATTCTACGACTACTATTACTAATACTACTACTACTACTACTACTACTACTACTACTACTACTACTACCACTACTACTACTACTACTACCACCAGCACTACTACTACTACTACAACTACTACTACTACCACTACTACTACTACTACTACCATCAATACTACTACTACTATTACCACTACTTCTAATGCTACTACTACTACTACCATCAATACTACTACTACTACTACTACCACCACCACCACCACCATCACTACTACTACTACTACCACTACTACTACTACTTTAAATTTCTTACAGTGTTAGTATGTGGTTGCAGTTCGTAATTCTAGGTGCTAATAAGAACATCAAAAAATATTACAATGAAAGTAAGTAACACCTATCTCATTTGGAGTCAACAGCTCATCAGAAATATTAAGAAGAGTAAATGTACTTTTAAAAGTAAAGCAACAAAGTACAATAGAAGAATGTTACTTGGAGGGATTTCCACATATAGGACTTTCAAAAAAAAACACTACAATCGTCACAAGAGAGTTAGTTTTTTAATAAACTAGGGTAATCAGTAATCAAGATTAGTGTTTGTTAAATAGGTGAGTGGACAAGGACGTAGACATGTTGAACTTATAGGAAGTTTGGGTGGATCGATTGATGTATTATTGCACTATACTTTTTGTCATCAATTTAACTAACACTGACAAAACACAGTTAACAATCAGTGTATATCAGAAGTCAGAACAAAGAACGAGTAGAGTTTATTAATGTAACAACTAACGAGCGTGTATTAGAAAGTTCTAAAGGCACAATTTTGATTTTTTTATGTGTCAGTGTGTTCAGTGTCTTTATAAATACAATGAATAAGTACTGTCTAGTGCTTCAACCACAATCTAATCTAGTAATTGTTACTGTAGGTAAAATATTCAAACGTTACTGCTACATGTCCACCTCATGAAGTTTAACTTAAATACCAGCCAACTTTTAGCAGGAGCATGAACTGATGAGAGTTATTTCCGTGGCAGACTAGGGTGCAATTTTGAGTGATGTATTAATGCGATATGCTTCTGGTTCTCTGTTGTCAGCCTGGGGGGGGTGAGTGGGCTTAAGTCAGTTTCACATTACCAACTAGACACATATCATTGGCGTTCGCATCAACCAACCATGACCTCCTTCTCTTTCTCCTCACGTCATAACACTTCATGAGAATGAAACATATGTTACTGATACAGATCTGAGTTTCACCATCCTAAATGATCTTCATAGTTAGTCCTTTAGGTCCTGTTACTCTTCCCTGCTTTATATTATCTACAGACTTTTTGACTTCGACAACAACCGGGGTTTGTCAAGGAAGCTGGTTTGTTGTTACAACTGAAGCTTGTCCGGTCGAATCAAACTCACTATTGGCTGACATCGTTTGTAGAATCGACTAAACGAAGCTCTCATAATAACAGTGGGAGTAAATGTCGATCAGAATCTTTGTATAATCCAGGTGATATTAGTTAACTTATGAAATATATCGTAACAGTATGTTTGATATTTAAAATGTTTATTTAGGAATAATATAGTTATTATCAATTGTTATTCTGGTTTCCACTACCAATTTAGAGGTGGGTATACTGAAGTGGGTATATTCTAAGACTTAAGAGGAAGGTTAGTCACAGAAAATTTGCATGACAAGTTTGACAGGTCGACCTACTTTTCAGCACGTTTAGAAGTACGAGTTAGATATAGAGCAACTGAACTGCCCTTTGAGGCGTTTCCCTAACCTATCGAAAATATCTAGGCTAAGAGCAGAAAAATGTTCCGTCGTTTCGGAAAATTACTGAAAATACTAACACCTGACATTTTCATTCCCGTTACTTTTGCTAGCCTAAAAAATATGTCTAGTATTATCTACTGTTCTCTCATCACTCGATCATATATATTATTTTATATTAATTAAAATCCTTTGCTTTGCATATGTCTCTTGTTTTTCAAGCATAACACCAATATCGTGAGATTATCAAGCAATATAATAGGTTTTGATGCTACTGTAACATCAGTTTTTACTGAAGCTAAAAAGTGTGATATCAAAATCTGGTTCTATGGCTAGATTATCTTGATTAGCTTCATATTACTAGACTAGTGGAGTAACGTTGCCTTAGTGACGGGCATTTGTGTAAGAATAGAAGTCAGAATTCCAAGTGCCGGTAGTACTATTATTTAGAACCCAAAGCTGCAGATGCATATAGTTGAAAAATCGAGTGTATAGTAAATTTCAGCCAGTCACTGTACAGATGAACAAAAGTAACATGTACAATACCCAATAATTTAGTAAAATACACCAGGGCAAATGAAAATGTTTGCAATAAGAGCTTTGTGGCTTGTTGTTTGGAGATTCCATATTAGCAATACATTTATTGGTTTAGAAGATTCTATTCTCGGTTTAGCCTTCAAATACAATGTGGATAATACACAAACAATTCATTTGCTTGATTAATATAAGTAAGTCATGAAAAGGTCTTCATCATTAACATTAGTCGGTTTGTATGTATGCAAATAGCTTTCAGAAGTTAATACTTATGGCTGAATAAGTAATGATTTCGCTCTGTTGGACTATCCTTCTGAAATACTAAAGACAACCACAGTGAAATAAAACAGCTTCGAGTACTTAGTTCTGGAATAGGTAGCAGAGTTAGCGAAGAAGCCTCGAGAGGCCTCGAAGTAATTGAATATATCCCGTCAAATCACCAATCACTGAAATTTCTGGAAGTATCCAATTCGCGCATCTCCATATCATGGTTTATGATAGGATTTATTTATGAGTTCAAAACTATAGCACTTACTAAAATATAGATTCCTTCCCCTCTGCATACCTTCGATTTAATATTAGCAGGTACATTATATCTCCGATGGTGATGTGGTTTACATACATTCACGGGCGTATCCAACAAACTTATGCTTGACACAAAGTGATTAATTTGCTATATACTGATGGAATGCTCATAATATTAAATAAATGGAATTGTTACTATTCAATTAAAATTCTTGTAATAGGATATAAATGTCGTATGCTTAATGCAAAGTTTTCTCATAATAACGTTCTGTACGAGAATAGCACAAAGTTTATCTTTAGTGCTCGTTGGAAATACTCTCGAATTTGGTGTGAGAATAGGGAACCTATCAGTGTTTCTATACTTTGTTTTGTTATTTTTATCAATGATGTTTCTAAAACACAGAAAAGGAATAAACATTTGTAATCTGAATGAATTTAGTAACGTTTCCAAAAGTTTACATTAACATCATTGTAAAACTAAGACAATTAAAGGATAATGATTGGTGGTGAAGATTAATTCCAACAATTTCACCTTAAGTTTAGTTAAATTAGGTCAATTATAGGCATGAATCACATCTAGACACATAAATTACAACACAACTGGTCGATTCTCATGAGTTGAATTATTATTATTATTATTATTATTATTATTATTATTATTATTATTAAATGAATTTCTATCCTTTACCACAAATCACTAGAAATTTTTAGGTACTGGGCTGTGTAACTTATTCTTTATGAATATGCGGTAATCGATCGTATAGATTTATTATTATTATTATTATTATTATTATTTAATATTCTGTATAAAATTCCAAATATTCCCATTTTTTGTTAAAGCGAATCAATTATGAACACATGGAACATTCTTCTCGATAAATTGTCGTCAGGTTCTACATTTAGAAAACAGAAAAATATTTAATAATCCAAACTGAACATTCAAGTTTAAGTTAGAATTAACTTGTAAATTAGATTACATAATATAAAATTATGATAACTAGCGTTAATACTTTTCATTTCCATCCATTTATGCGTCAATTAAAGTTGTCATGGTGATCATGATTATCATCAAAATAAATGTATAATGGAGAGGTGGGGGGTGGGGAAGATGAAATATAAATAAACGACGTGAATACAAATCGAAACAAATGTTTAAATGAAAGAAGATTAATTGTAACGCATAAAATGATATGAAATAATGAAAAATAGGGAGTGAGAGTATTCATTAAAATTGATCATATGATTACAGGATGCATATTAATAATAATGTTAGTAATAATAATAATACAAAGGTTTGAGTAGCAATAGAAATGTACATTTGAAACAGAAAACAAAAGTTAGAAAGATACACTAGGAAGATACGCATTAAGTTAGATTAGTGCTTCATCGTGATGATTATTGACTTTATTGGTTTAGTGTTTGTTGGTCATGATAACAAAAAAAGCATTGAAGATTTCTGATAAAAAGTTGTCAGTAAATAACAACTCCACAGAAAAATGCTTCCATGTAAACTAGATCATTCCTAATTACTTATGTTGGACACATCAGTACAAATTAATGTTATATCACACTGGTATGAAAAAATTGTTTTTTGTCATTGGAATGTTATTTCTGTATTGGATTGTTGTCATCTTAAATTATTAGCTTAATCATATTACAATTGAGATGGTTATTTTCGTGGAGATTGATATTTTAATCGAATGAATATATCACAGATTAATGTTGGCATGGTACAATTGGAAACTAGAGAGCATTAGGCACATAGAGTACAAGGAAAGTTTGACCAATTAACCGAGCAGGTAGTAAACTTTTATCGACTGACATGGTCAGAAGTTATGTTTTGTATGCCTGACCACTGTCTACCTCTTGGCGCTATGCTGGCAGGAGTAGGTGAAGGATGAAGGAAAGGTAGAGATAACCAAAATACAGATGATCTATACCATGTCCGTAGATACAGACTAGTTGGTTGGGGTCTGTATGACAGTCATGATGAATGGGTGAAGACTCTTGGTGACATGGATAAAAATCGGTCACAATGGTGTAAATGTATTCATTCTCTATGATTTGTTAGATCCTAAGTTCCATTATTCTCCCTGACTTTCGTTTGTTCAATTCCTTCCTGTTGAATTATACTACTTTGTTAATGTTGTGGATTTGATCTCGTCGTGTTATTGAGGTATGGCAACTTGAAACCGTGAGTAAACACGTCGGGTTCTATGTTGATCATGAGTATATAACTCATGAAGGTCTAGAATTCAACGTGTACACAAAACAGAAAATATTCAATGCATTCTCATAATAACAAACAATCAGATCTCACTCACTTCAAACCAGTCCATTTTATGAAACTAATTATTGGCTAGAATATTAAATATATGACTGAAATTGAAAAAAACTCATAATCCCCACTAAGAATTAACAACAAATAATTGACAGACAATTTTTCTTCACGATAACGTCATTTTCAATAGTAGTACAATTGTGATCTATATGAAATAACGAATGCAACGAATGTATTCTGTTTGCTGTACATATATATATATATATATATATATATATATATATATATATATAAATTTGGAATTCAGCGGTGACACTATAGATGAAGTCCTTGAAGATCATTTGTTGAAAACACACTAAGAAAGAAAGTTCTATGCAGTCTTATTTTGAGTAATCTACACTAGTTATTCTCTACTGCATATATTTGTGAAAGACAAAGTACCTCATTTGACTAGTTCAACACACATCTATTTGTCTATCTGCCACTGTGGAGCTAAGTATTTAGGTTGTTCAGAGAAGAATATTTCTAGATGCATAAAAAGGCACCTACCAACATAGGTTAGTTAAGGATATCGGAAAAAAATATATGGTAATCTATTCTACAGCACGTGACTGCTCATGACCATACTTTATGTGAATCGAATTTTAAAGTTATTCACAATGTCAAACTTAATCTAGCTAATAGTGTCTATACACGTCTCTTTTTACATTACACAAGCGTTGGCAATACGCAATATAGAATCGGATTTATGTGCATAAGAAAGATTTGTAATATTGCTTTCATTGTCATGGTCGTGATTTTTTCTATAAATTTCTTCCTTGTGGTAATTTTTTTAAATGTATTTTTATCATACCTTTAATTCACATGTCATCTTGCCCTACATTTTCCGCATTTGAATATACAACGGTAGCGTACATTCATTTCATTCAGTATATTATTATTGCCATTATTATTATTATATAGATCACTTTAGATCTTCTATTATAATGACATCCATTTTATTACTTGAAATAAAGGAGAAAATGCTCCTGTCTTGTAGTTGTATCCTTTAACGTCTAGTCACCCATGCCACTTTTATTTAGCTTAATGGCACACATATGTTGTATTATCCGTCGTCCTTATGACTATGCTTAAACACTCTATGATTACCACCTATAATATGCATATACACTAGCGAACAAAATTTGTTTGTCCTATTTATTATTTCATACAAATGATGATAATTGTACAGTTATTAAAAATGAATTTGTCGTGCAGAAATATTTTCCTCGGTGAACCATTTGCTTTGAATTAAATTTGCACTGTTCTACAAGAACATATCAGTCACTTCCCACAAATACTAAGCATAGGATGTTAGCTATCCTTTACTGCTGAACGATGGTGTTACAATTTTTAAAATGTATTACAGAGTATAGCTGCTCGTATTCATCACAGACTACTGTTGATTGGGTAACACTGAAAACCAGGGAGCACTTGATTGCTGTTTCATCTTAGCATGGTACACTTCACCAATGTGTACCATAGATTCTGCCATAGAATGCAACCTAGGGCCTTCAGGTCTTACAGCGAAATCCTAACATTCTGTACCATTGGGCCGACCATCATCTGATGGTGGAATTCCTACTTTTATACAGTGTGACATAATACGACCAACATCCATTGTCAGTGGTGATAATTATTACACTCCCAACATGACTAAACACCACCTGTCACGACTTTTTACTAAATCTTCAGGTATATTCTGATGTTAGTCAATTCGTAACGAATACAAACAACACAAACTTAATACCTCTCTTCATAAAACTACCATAATTCAATATAACAGATTTTTTTCTAATTGTTAAATTGTGAGAAGCATAACAGTTGAGAATAATAGTTGTTATAAATAAAATTTACGTTCATTTCATCCTTTAATTAGCACAAAAGAAAATTAAAGTAAAATATATCAGTTACTAAGTTTTCTCATTGTACTTATTTGTTATATTTCAAAAGATTAACTTTATCCAGTTAACGTGACCTTCAAGGACTATTGTGTTGTCAGGAGACTATGACTATTGTTTGAGTATGTCATGTGATTGATTTTTAACACCAACAGAAGATATCCTTTAGAATTAATTGCAAATCACTATATATATATATATATATATATATATATATATATATATATATATATATATATGGATAAAGTTCATCTTCTGAATATAACTAATAAGTACATTGAGTAAACTTAGTAACTGATTTGCTTTATTTTAATTATATATCTGGTATGCCAGATTTATAGATGAAAGTATTAGTGCTACTATATGCTCTCTGTTTAATTATTCTAGTTTATACAGTTCTTATTTTGTAAGTTTTAGTAGGGTATGAACAAAATTTGTTGCAGAATGATGTTTCTCATTAGCTGAATACAACCTAGAATTAGTTATAATCATTAAACGTTGTGCATACTTGACACTAAGAAAATGATGAGTAAATCTGAAGTTGACGCGTAAAAATGAGTCAATAAGAAGATGACAATCATGTAAGAATCAAAGGTTGTTAACATAGTCATTTATGTATTAACTACAATGAGATTCTAGAAAATTGAGAAGAGCTTGGTTACAGAGTTTAGAAGATAAACTACAGGTTATGTAATAGTATTGAATAACTGAGTAAGACTTAGATAACAAGAAATAGAGGACCATGTGTTTGTCATATTTGATAAGAGACATTTCATATGAAAATATGATCATTTGATTCGTTTTTTACTAAATCAACTTAAGATGCTTTCGTACTTGATTTTGTGTTAACACCTGACTGTAATGATTAATTATCATTTCATTTAAACAATAAAGTGCTCTATTTTTGCAAATACTTCATAGCCATCATTAAACATTGAAAGTGATGAAAGCATTTTACAGTCAGTCATTATTTCAAAATCAAAGTACGTATATATGAAAATCTGTGAAGATTTAACCAATTATGTTGAAAACAATTGGGTTCTGAATGTATAGAAAGACTGCAAAACGCCTTCATTGCTTTCAATGTTTAATGATGGCTATGAAGTATATGCAAAAATAGAGCACTTTATTGTTTAAATGAGATGATAATTAATCATTACAGTCAGGTGTTAACACATAATCAAGTACGTAAGCATCTTAAGTTGATTAAGTAAAAATTAACCCTGATGAAGCTGAAAACAGTTTACTGGTGGGTGAAATATTTAAATCTTTAAATTTCCATCACTGAGATTATTCCAAATATAATTTCTACATCAAATGTTAAAATCTGCATTATCTTCAATAATACCTGATTGAATTTTCGTTGTACATTTGTTATACAATATCTTACTGATATCAGTAGCACTTAATGCATAGTACGTTATTTTATCAATTTACATGTATATAATAATAATAATAATAATATTATTATTATTTAAATAAAACTTCAATTTAAATTAAAAAAATTTATAATTTTCAACTTGGAAACAACAACAAATTTATTTCATTTGTTAATATTAGTTACATTTGAATTTTTTTTTGTTTAAAAACTGTAACTATTGTATACATTTTATAAAATATTCTTTGATCATGTGATTAATTTCATTTTGTTTGATTGAATATAACACAGATTGATGTTGGCAAGGTATCATTGACAACTAGGGAGCACTGGACAGTTGTTTCGTTCTGGTGTGAAAAAAAATAACCATCCCAATTAATTTTATTGTTAATTGAAAGAAAACAAGTAGTTTATGAACAATTTAATGTGATTATATTTAATAAAAACATCTAGTAAAATTTATGATTTATTAGCATAATACTGATGAAAGACAGGGTTGGTTATAGTTAACATATGCATAGATGCTTCATATCAATCATCATATTGCATAATTATATATTTACTAATCTGTAACTATTATCAAAAAAACTGTATAGTCTTGTTATATTGGGAGATTCAAGATGAGTAACTAACTTTCTGTACTGTTTTTCATTAATTTTGAGTATGTGTAAGCCGGTTATTTTATTTCGATGAATGTCATGTTCCCAACATTCTAACCTCTCATTAAACTCATAAACTGTTGTTATATCATATGTGGTTCAAGAAGTGTGGTCAATTTATCATGTATCTGTACCCTCTCCAGTCCTTAATCATTGTTGTTTTCGTTTTGTATAATTGCTATTCTCCCGATTAGTATGATTAGTGATCAGGTTTTATGAATATATAAAGGATTGTATGAAATACTATATGACTCTGCCTGGTTGGTTCATCAGTCTGTGTTCCTTATTTCTGGCTTGGGACTAAGTAGGCATCAGGCAGGCGACCAGTGACCAGCTAGAAACTCTCATTGGCGCTCGTTATTGTGACAAGGTTGCATCAACCACTCGATCACACGAATCGATCATATCCGCCTCTTGAAATGGCATAACAAGTTTTTATTTTTGATTGAATTCTATAGATTAAATTTACTATTGTAGACTATAGGTTAAGATGTTGCTACCAAACTACTTTAATCTTAACATAGAGATTGAAGTGACGTTATTATATTTATACTTATCGATTGTGTTAAACTTGGATAGATAACCATTGATATTTTAATGAACAATCCCTACTGAATCTTTACTAAACAATGCATTCTACTATCCAAAATCAATCCACTAATTTTACTGCTAAAGGACCAAAAATAGCTGGAAACAACATACTCAGTGAATAATGATGGCGTTGTAAATAATTCTATCTCAAAAAATAATTGTAATATTTGTAAAACAAATTACTATATAATGTAAATGAGACTAGCAATATATTCCCTGATATTAACCTATTCATCGAGTCAACGAACAGGTGACCATAATGATTTGAAACTGAATGTATATATATATATATATATCAATGTCTAAAACTACAGTCATTGTAAGAGTTATAGTCCTGAGTTGGTGAGTACATGCTCTGCAACTGTTATGACGTAAGAAAGAGAGAGTTTTCTGGGTGGGTGCAGGGAATGTCAATTCAGTGCGCCAAGCTGATAATGCGCGATTGACCTTAACCCACTCACCTCCAGGCCGACAATAGAAGAACTAGAATTGGGAACCGAAAAACTGAGAACAGAAAACCGAGGACTGAGAACGGAGAACCGAGATCTGAGATCAGAGAACCGGGTAAGGGGAACGCAACAGTAATAGAAATAAAATGATTACATTACTCATGAATAAAATAATGAAAATAGTCCTCCAAAATACAGTTCTGAAAATTCGCTACTTTTCTTTAATCGTCTGGCGTAACAGCAACAGCTTTCTTATTGGTTGACAGTGGTGGGACATTCAGAATCTTATCTTATTAACGTGTGTTCACTTTGAACCATATGAGGTAGGCTAAATTTGAAGCGAATATACACGTTGTAAATGCAACAAACATATCTAGTGTAAATACTTACACAGACTTAAAATACCACACTTATTGTTAGTACTTTATGTAATCAGTACAAAAATATATCAACGCATGAAATGACATTTACGTAATCTATTCTTACACATGTCACATTGATTATGATAATTAAGTGAGCCAATACGCTTACTGAAATAGCTTTCAGTCACAAATGCACCTCTTATTTAAAAGGTATATCTGAAAGAAACATGAAGCAACTGAAAATTTCTAACATTCAAATTATGACCCCAGAAAGGTCTTTCATGATGATGGGAGAGTGTGACCAATCAGTATGTGCTCATACACCTACTTTGTGATTGCCAGTTCACCCAAAGCCGGAGTGAAGAAGATAAGACAGTTGAGGTGACCACCAGACAGAATCCAATAATATTTCAAGCAATCCTTTATGTATACATAAAACCTGATCACTCAATCAACCAATTAGAAAACCAGAAATAAAAGAAAATAGAAGTAACAGTGACTGTGAGCTAGAATAATGTATACACAACTGATTACACAAAGTTTATAAATGAGAAATGATATACTAAGCGGGAGGATAGGGCAAAGGTAACGTAATAATAATAAAAATAAAATGTTCACTAAGAATACAACCAAGATAAATGAAACCGTTTACCGAAAAAGCAGTTCTCGGAGATAATCAATTTTCTTTAGGTTCCTGGAATATTTATTTGCTATGTGACTAAGCATTTAATGGTGATTAAGCACAACTGCAAGTCAAAATAATCAATATATGCCCATAGATTTGAAGAGCTTTAAAGGTGCAAACATCAGAATCATGAAAAAATAGATAATAGCTTGCATACCTTAAGTTTTAATTCTATAATATTTTGGTGATTCATTGATTCTAAAGGACTGCATGCATCATGAACCACTAGAAATATCAAGTATTTTTACCTTAAATATACCAGTTTTTAAGACTGTCAACCAACTTATTTAAGCCTTGCAAGCAGTTCCTAGAAACAAACTCGACTTGAAGTTGCATCCATAACGACTTTGAAGATTTAATGTAGTCACTTACGGTGAGAAGGATAGTAACAATGAAATATAGTGTAAAAATTATTGTCAGATGGTGCAAACATACTCCTCAGGTGATAACTGGAGACCTTCTACAGAATGTAGATTTGTTAACATCATTGTGTAGCAATTAACTATACTAAATCCTCAAAGTAAGAGAAACTTAAAACGATGTGCATTTTTAGACAGTGTCTATATGTATATAGATATAATACACACAAAGAATGAACATGATGACGGATTAAAGAAATATAACCATGAGTCCTTATGATAACATTGCCAGATTGTGTAACGCCACCATGATGTGCATAAATTAACAAAGGATTCAAAGTTAATAAATTGTCATTAGATTATATTATGAATCAAATAAAATCATTACAAAATACCTTTATCATTATAATTAAAGTTATTCAATGGATAAAATGAAATGATTTCATAGTTAATTATGACTAAGAATTGATAAGATATGTAGAATAACTAAATAGAGTGATGACATACTCAAATGTAGAATCATTGAAATTAAGACACTGGCTTACTAATAACAGAAAGTTAAGATCAATGTAATATCAAGTATACGACACTTGTTTCTGTCCACAAAACACTTCTGAAATCAATATATCGCTTAGTCGAGTGATTACAACTAATTAAATGCTTAAGTATAGTATTTCTAACTACTTTCCTGTTAGTCTTTTAAAGTGACATTAGAATATACTTATGTATTCATGCCATTTATGCCAGTAGGATAGAATGTAACTCTGGTTTATTCAAGATGTTTTATCTAACTTTAAAGAAAGATATCTCAAGTGTAAAACATAAATTAAACAGTATTAATTAAGCATAAATAGATACTTCACTTTGAGTTTCATAATCTCAACATCATTGTTTATTCATAAAGTTTAAAGTTGATCAGTGAATTTTCCTTTTTTGAATTTTCATTAATCTTCTAAATGTATTTACTGCATTACAATTAGTCTCTAGGCTAATTATCTCCTCTTTAAGTCAATAAAAATCGAATTATATACTTTTTTTTCTTATAATAAACTTTATGGGTGTGTTCATTCATATCGAAATTTTTCTCTTAATAAATAAGTAAATCAGTTTGTATACCTCATCAAATGATTGGTTAATTCAATCTCTCAATGTTTCCATTGTGTGTGTATGTGTGTGTGTATGTGCTTGTAAATTTGATCAAAATGCAGTACCTTAGTAACTGAATTATTACTATTATTATTATTGTTTTTTTAAATTCCCATGGTTAATTTCATAAGATGAAATATTCAATTCGTTAAATAAATATGTCATGAATAGAAGATGAGAGTGAAGAAGAAAAAGATGATGATGATGAAGAGTAAGAAGAAGAGGAAGGCTAACAATAGTACACTGAAAGAGTTTTTATTTTTAATTGGTGAGTATTGTTTTTACTAGATTTATGCATCACTACATATATAAGTAGTAATTTTATACTTTCTTCATTTATATTACACACTAATTTAATTAATCTAACTTGGATATACTACTATTCTTAATTAAAAGTACAATTAATAACAAGTGTGAGATAGTTCAATTATACATAACTAATAATAATAATAATAATAATAATAATAATAATAATAATAACATTCTTATATTAAATACAAAGGAAAGATAAAATAACCAAGGAAGGTATGTTTACATTTACCTAGGGAAAAAGGAATAGTTCCATTTAATTAGAATTATATGCAATTATCATAAATAAATAAATAAGTATATTCTTGCCAAATAGTTGGTAGAATGCTGACAAAATTTCAATTGAATTCTATTGATAAGAATATAGACATTATTTCAAAGAAAATTACAACAGACAAAATAAATAATACTCTTATTGCGAATCCCTCTCCTCCACCACCTTTGACTGGTTGTTTATTAACATCATCATCACCGACAATGTCAAGATTATCAGTATCTTCTTCGTCGAAATCATCACCGCCAAGCTCATCATCTTTAAAAAATAATGTGAATAAAATTTCTGAAGAAAATGTAAAAGTAACTGGATCAAATAAATCAACAGTTCGAAATCTACTTCCAGCTACACAACGAATACCAGTGTATTATTTAAGTCGTGGAAATAATTCACAATTGTAAGTTGATCGTTTCGACTGATAGTAATATTTGTTTTCTTAGTAGGAATCTTTTATTTTCTAATGAAGTATAAAATAAAAATTAATCGGGAAGAATAAATAGGCATATAGTGAATGACAAGTTAACTTGAAATGTTAGTTTTTAGTTGGTATGAAATGGATGATAATACATAGTACTGATGTCTGTGATTTAACTTCTTATAACTTAAACAGATATTGTCTTTAGTGTCCGAGGTTGAGATAGTTAACTGATATTCATATGATGTAAATGTCACCGATAGTATTGTATTGATGATTTGTGTAACATCAATTGGTTTGTATTGGCAACCAATAAAAATCATGCGTTGGTGAACATCTGTTCTATATCAGTATTGAAATTGTCCAACATTGCGTGTCCACGACCCTCTCCTCTGGGTTGTTGAGTTCAGGACTGACATGTCTTACAGAGAACGATTAGCCAATGTAGCATTAAATTGACATCCAACGTTGATATGTTGCAAACTTCAGTCATTTTGTAATATATTTTAGCGACTTCATCTATTGTTACTAGTGTGTAACTGTTTAATTTCCGTATAGTTGGACTCCACTAGTCATATCTTTCCACTAGAATTCCATAAAGTTAGTTACTAGTGAGCTGACAGAGATTGTTATTTTCAAACAATTCATATTCATCTTGAATTATTTGATTGTCATAATATTCTAGTTATATATTTTGTACATACAAGATGAAGTAGATATGTTCACATGAATTCAGTCAGTAAAATGAAGATTCTATTTTTTAAACTTCTAAACCAAAATTTCCGGTTTAATTCTTTGAGTAAAGTATTGACTCAATTCTTTTCTCATGTTTCTTGAAATTGTATATTATTGAACAGTGAACAGTTCACTCCTTAAGTTTCTATTTTAAGCAAACTTGCTGAATTGTTCCATTCATAAAATATTATGTAACCTGCATTTATCTTACGTCATTCAGCTACTGTTAGGTGCATAATTTTTCAGCGTCTTTAACGGTAACTAATACATATTAATTTCCAGTGATAACGTAATTACAACTAATTTAAAACAAAACTTATTTCTAAATCCACATATTATACTTGAATTGAGGTGGTTCTGTGGAGATTGGTATTAGGTCTACTTGATTTTGTTCAACAGCATGTATGTCTGCTGGGTTTCACATAAAACCAGCGTTCGCTGAACAGCTGTCTCATTTTAGTATGAAGTTCCTCAGCGGTGTGCGCTCTAAATTCTGTCAGTAAGTTAGTGACTAACTTCAGGACGTTCCGGAGGTTCTATTAAAAAGTTGTAGCCGGTAGAGATTCGACATGTCGAAAGTGAGACAGTTATCATCATTGGTAATGATTGAGCATTAAGCTATATCACAAACCGATGAAGGTGGGAATTCTATCATTGAACGCTTATCAACCCAGTGTTAAATATTGATGAGGGTTCGCTGTGTGACCTCAATATTCTGGGTTTGATTCTCTGGCGGAATATATGGTGTACACTAGTGAAATGTACCATGCTAGGACGAAACAGCAATCCAGTGCTTCCTGGTGGCACCCAACTGGCGTATTTTATATTTCTTTAGAATGTTACCCCATTTATGATATCACTATCGAATCACAATCACTGTTATTTTTTCCATTTATATTAACATAATAAAATACAGGTTTTTATATGTAGTTTCATCATTTATAAAATAATCCAAGAAAATTTCAAAGGCATCACATCCGTGACTACTATTACTAGAAATATGCGGAGTGAACTACATATATCTGTATTTTCATGATGTGTTTATGAGAAATGTTATATGATCAACTTGAATAGTAAGATACAAACCAGTTTGTATATCATAGAATAAAGAAACAGAAGGAGAGATAGGTAGAGTGAGTAAGTATAGTAATCGAATATTACTTCAAACTAAAACATATGGATGTCACCTATACAAAGTAAATCAACTAGAAAAAATAGAATGAATGAATATGTAATCATACACCATAAGAGTAATAATGATATGTAGTGAAAACAGGGAACTAACGACTGATGTACGACACCTTTATTAAACGACTGTTCATATGAACAGTTTAACTCATCGTATAGAAATGCTTTAAATGTTAGTGAATCATCTTACTGTACTACTGATTTCAGATTAGCCTAGCTTATTTATTTTATCCAGATTACACCAATCGAAGAGCACTAATATCATCCCAAATTTAAGTCACTATGTCAATTCAAGTTCATACACGAAGAAAAAATGATACATCAAATTTAAATCAGATAATTATCGTTACGAACACAAGAACAAGTTTTAACAACGATACGAAGTAATGAATAAGGCACGTAGTTTATGTAAAAGCTTATAGTAGTATGATGTCTTTTACATTCACGAGATAAACGTTGTTTTGTCACTCATCTGCATCAAATGCTAGTGGGTATTTGGGAAATGCTCCAAAAATGCTGTTTTACTGATAGATAAGATAAAAAGAAGCCCTACTTCATAACTGTGATACTTCTTTGAGTTAAAGAAAATTAATTTATAGTTGACAGTTTATTTACTTATCTTCATTGTTATATCCATCGGTTGGGATAAAAAGGAATGTGGTGATAATGTTACCTTTTGATCAACACTAGCTACGTCACATTTTAGAGAGCAAATTATGTTTGATTTCACGAAAATAAATTTGTAAAGTTTAACTGATTCTCAAGAATTTGGTTAAAGAAAGTTTTACAAGACAGATAAAGGATGGATGTATTTTTTTGAAGGTTTTTCACACAGCTCTTGATCACTATAACAGTGTTTGCAAGCTCCTTTATTTTGATATACAGTATATTCAACTACTTGATTTGATTACTAGGGAAACCGTAACACCGAGTATTTGTGTTACATAATGAGTTATTTCATTAGTTTTCTTTTAGTTTATCTGTATATCTGTCTCATTCCTTGAAAAAACTCTGTTTACTTAGGTTTTGTTAAATTTGCATATTATTATATGTGATGCAGATCAAAATGGGATTTCAACAAACTTCGTAATTTGAAGCGTATCATTATATTTTTGTTATTGATAATAACGTAGATAATTTATTCGTTAAGTTATGCCAACGAGTCACTTGTTACATATAAACATCCGTCCAAATGTAAACGAATAGTTTGACAAAAATTGGGCGCAAGATGTATAGAAGACATTAGAAGTAGATTCTATTTGAAAAATTTCCAGAGAATGAAAAATAAGTAAATAAATTGAATAAATTCCAATGCAACACCCGGTAAACAGTTCGAAGCTTTTTCAGGGGGGGGGGAGGGGAAATACCAAACACCAAAATTATCAAACAATCAAACAATTGTCTAATCATGTTGTTTGACCTTATCTTTGATAATTTTGATGATGAATATTTCTTCCCGAAGTAGTTCGGACCAATTTACAGAGTGAAGCGTTGGAATTTATATGATTTATTAGCTTACTTTCAAGTCGCTAAGATTTTTCATATATAATCTACTTCTAACTAATCACTTGATCTAGGAAATATTTACAGTGAGTATACAGTCTACTAATTAACCTGGCTAGTTGAACAAACAACCAGCTCTATCTTGTAGTGTTATTAAAGAAAGAACTGTTTATAGCTGATTAGTTGGAGACTATAGATTCAGTTTTGTACTGGAATAATTTCTTTACATTTCTACATTTTCATAGTCAACTTTATATCATTCAGTTTAGAAAATGCAATCGGCTGACATTTACAAAACAAGAATACAAAAAATAATGCAGTACAAATGGAAGAATCAGTTCATCTTTAAGGTCATTTCATTTATTGTTTAGAAAAAAGTGATGTAAAAGTAATGGTCAAGAGAAAGTATAAACTAGTTAATCATATAAAATGGGTGAAAGGTTCCTCTATTATAGTTCTAAACTTTTCACAAATGAGCAGTCATTGTTCTTTCAGTGATTAGATCCAAGATTGATACATTAAACTGCCTAAATGATATCTAACATAACTATGAATTAAACATAACATCTGAACGTCTACTCTAATATACATACAGATTGTATAACAATCAAAAAATTTACTACACAGATTTCAATGATATCAGTGGTTGCGTTTTAACTTTGTAAGTTGTAGAATAGTAATCTCTTGCATAAAACATTAGTTTTAAAATAATTTTCCCGTAGGGGGTGGTATTTTACGATTCTTTATCTACTGTAGATTGGGCAGCAGGATAATTACATTAGCCTTTACACAATAAGTATGTTACAGTACTGAATATAGGAAAATCTGTTTGCTAATTAAATCCGATTCAATGAATAATACGTCTCAGTGGAAAGATACCATCAGTACGATCACGATACACTGGTAATTCGTAAAATTGGAAACACTCTTTACAATGAAGAGTAAATATAGTGTTTTATACATACCAATAAACAAGCGTAAAGACAGTTGATTAAATTTGTTACAGGTTGATGTTGGTAGGGTACCACTGGAAACCAAGGAGCACTTGTTATGACGTAGAAAAGAAACTGGTTGGATTATCGAATGCCAATCGGGTGGCTAGTTGACGATTGCTAGTCTGCCTTATGTCCACTCAGTCCCAAGCCAGAGAGAGTAGAACACAAGACGATGGACCAACCGGAAAGAATCATATTATATTTCACACATTCCTTTATATATACATAAAACCGGACCACACAGTCGACCAATTAGGAAACTAACATCAATACAAAATTGGTGCGATAGTGAATATGATCTGAAGTAATGCATATACAATTGACTAACCATAATTCATAAATGACAAACGACATACTAACAGTTAATGCTTTAAATGGGAGAGTAGGGCAAGGGGAGACTGAATAATAATTAAAAAAATACTCATCTTGTATACAACCAAAAATAATGGATAAGTCTACAGAAGATAATCAATCTTCTTTAGGTGCCCGGTATATCATCACTGGATAGCTGTTTTGTCGTACCGTGAAAATCAGTAGTGCATTCATCTGATTCCTCTAGAGAACTAGTGACCCTCATTAACTATAATAACCAACTCACTAGTGATTAACCTCAGGATGTTCCTGAAGCTCTGATGAGAACTCGTAACTTGTAGAGTTCATACTTGTCACGAGTAAGAGAGTTCTCACAGATGACAATGGATGATAGTCGCACTATACCACAAATCGATGAATATATGAATTTCGTCACTGAGGGCCACCTTAATGGTGTATTACGTTTGGTGTCCTCCGTCCGATTTCTCTAGCAGAATCCAGGGTATGCACTACTGAAGAGTTTCGTGCTAGGACGAAACGGATGTCCAGTGCTCCTTCATTTTAAACAATACCCTACCAACGTCAATCTGTGACGAATTCAATCAACTAAACCTAACACGAAAATCCACAAATCACCTTAATTCAATTAGACATATGGATAACCAATAATAAATAAAATATTTTAAAAATTCTAAATGTGTAGAAACTTTAAATTTCTGACATTTCCAAGCTTTAATTTAAGTCACTTCTTCTGAGAATAAATAAATGGACAGGCTGAATTCACATGTGTTGAAATACTTCAGTGAAATGTATCAAATGAAATAATCACAGAGGTAACCACAAAAATCACGTATACATCAAGTATGTCAAAGGTGTGATCGATGTGTGTGAATTTGTGTAAACAACCCCCCGACACAAAATTGAGTCTACAGACTAGTCTGTGTCGATTGTGGTGGTTTTCATAATGGTGAATTCCCTTGAAAGCTTTCAATTCGAGCCAAAAAGTATATGAGTTACAAGAAAAGACCACTTAGTAAACCTGTATATTTTGAAAAACTATAAATAAAATCAACAGTAGCAGTAAAAGCTATGTTCATCGACCATCAAATCTCATATACTTGGTTACCTTTATTAATCTGAGGAGACCAAGAACAAAGAGTTGGGCAAAATAAAATGAGTTCACTTTATTTCGTCAGGTTCTCATCAGCCGCATGCAACCTATAATATTTCATATCATATTTCATCAAATCGATATTAAAAACTTCAAAATAATTCAAAAGGTAATGTCACCCACATAGAAAGGCGAGTGGTTTGGACTTTTCAAATGTTTCTAAACGTAACTAAGCTAAATAGTACATTATGATATGTCCAAGTTGGACAAATTTTCCAAATATTCACACATTTAATTCATACCTTTAACTTCACACTAAAAACGCACTAATGAATGAATTCTACTCATTCGCATTACAAGTACCTGCCATCCACTTGTTTCAGTCCTATCTTGTCCACATAAGTAAACACAATACGAACTTGACATATTTGACATTCACAGTGTCAAACCGGTCTTAATGGTTAGCTTTTTGATTAACATTTAATTTGATATATTTGTCTGTACTATTTAAAGTCATGTAAATTCAGTTGATTAAGTTATTTATCCACTGAAGAAGCAACTTAGATTCTAGCTGATAAATGTCGGAAATTTAAAATTTTCTACACATTTGGGAATTTACAAATGCCGTATTATTTACGAATCATCCAAACCAATTTTCAACTTATTTGAAATTATCACGTCAACCCTCGGTAATGACATTTAAAAACATATGAATCAGTTTTACATTGAATGTGTCTTTATGTTCTTAAAGAGTATTTCATTAAAAGACACGTTTACTAGATTCGTCAGCCGAACTCTTTAGTATGTTAGTCTCTTTGATTGATTCGTTTGATGTGATCCAATATTTGAGGAAATTCCTTTCGATGGTAATTGAGCAAGCCTTATATACGTTACATACAATAATCCCGATGATAAAATATGCGTAATATTTGTACTTACATTATGTAGTTGGTATGACTCAATAGTGAGTAACTATACATTTGCGAATGTTATTATACTACACATTAGCACACTAAGAACAATATAAATAGATAAATAATAAAGTAAAATAACGCCAAAACATTAGAGTATGCAATGCAGATATATTTTAAAGCAAATAAAATATGTGAATACAAGAAGTTAATCAGTAGTAAATCTTATACTTTAGAGTAAGATACAGAAGGTATCACTGTGACCAGTTTAAAAGTGATATCATCTAAATTGTCATATAATAAAATCAACTTATGGTATTTACTTTTAAAACACTTCAGATTTTCGGTTTTATAATTCATGGAAAACGTTGTATAAAGTGGGTTCTCTTTGGTATGACCTTAATCGGTTATAAACTATTTTGTTAGTTAGTAGACATAGTAATAAAATAATACGGGAAAATTTAAAGCTAAGGAACTTCTACTAGTCAGATGATATTGTAGAAATTCAAGTCATGTGGGTTTATTCATAAATATCATATGTCAGCTACAGTAAAGTACTTTATCGAAAAAGTTTTCTGTATTCTACTTAAATCTTAATTATGAAAAGTAAATTGATTATTTTTGTTATTGAACTTCATATTTTTATCAAAGAAATATTAACATAACTTTAAGATGATAACGTTTTGTAAATGAAAATGAATAAATATAGTTCTAATTTAATTGATCTCCAACTTGTCGTTAATAAACTATGACCTTAGCTTGTAATATAGCCCGATGATCATCCACTTTCATCAGTGATAACTGTCTTACTCCTGACAAATTTGAGCTTCACCAGTTGCAACTTTTCACCAGAGCTTCAGGAACATCCTGAAGTTAATCACTAGTGAATTCATTATTACAGTTGGTTCGAAGTAATTCTGTAGAGATAAATGTTTAGTTTGATTGGTTTTCAATGTTACCGAACAGACATTATTCTATGAAGAATGTAAGTAACTAAACATACTACTGATTCCCAAATAGCCACCTCGATTCAAAAAAGTTAAACTTTATTTAATGTAACCGAAGTTTAACAACAAACTTCACAACTGAACTTAACCTGTTCCTTTATATAACAAAAATAAATCATCATAACAAAGTTGATTATAGTTGCTTCAGCAGGCAACAACAGGCAATACTTTACTGAAGTTTACTTTAAATTAAATTGACATTTATAAATGATAAAATGATAATATATCATCTGTTGAAAACTAATGATATTTACCTTGACTATGTATTTTCAAATAGTCTGTTGCAAATTCTTGTCTTCATTCTTGTCTTGGTAACGTGTTACCAAGTTACTTAAATACAATTATAATCCATTCGACATGGAATTCACAAATACTATCTATTTAATACATTCAAATAGTTTGGCGACATGCTGATTATGCATAACTTCGTCTATTCAACTGATTCAGTCATGTTAAAAATTATGTATTTTATAATTGTGACAAATATATTCATAGGTTAAATTATTCATGATGCCTTTATTGATCGATTTATTACTTAATTATATTTTCAGTTGAATGAATTTGTCACAGATTGATGTTTGTAGGGTGCCATTGAAAACTAGAGGGAGGACTGAACAGCTGTTCTGTCCTAGTATGGAATTCCTCGGCGATGCGCACCCTCGATCACACCATAGACGCTTCAGGTTGGTGAGGGCCTGACTGTCTGCACCACTGGGCTTTCGCCAACCTGAAGCGTCTAGGGTGTGATCGAAGATGCGCACCACTGAGGAATCACATACTAGGACAAAACAGCCGTCCATTCCCCCCCTCTGGTTTTCGATGGCACCCCACCATCAATCTGTGACAAATTCAATCAACCAAAACCTAATACCAGCCTCCACAAAAACATCTAAATTCTATTAATTATGTGTTGTTAGTATTTCGATGATTATTTATTTTCTTAAAATCTTATTTAACAGAATTGACACAGTTATGACTGAATTAGGCTGGAAACGTACATTTGATCGACATGCAGATTATACCCTACGTTGGACTGAGAATAGTGTACAAATTAATTATGCAGTATTTAAAGAAGGTGAACAACTTGTGAGTTTTTGTGAGTACGTTAATTCAAGTTAGCAAGCATATCATTTAATTATATCTATCTAAATATATTCATCTAAATTTTCATAGTAACTATGCTATTAAATTCGTTATCTATGTTGAATTAGTTTCAGTCAAATAATGTCTAATGGTTTTATTTGAATTCTAACTAACGAGTAGGTATTAACTTACTGTAACAGTAATATTAAATTATTTAATGTTGATTATAACAGTTTGACATAGTAACTAATCTATAGTCATTGACATGTCTAAATATCATAATCACAGCAAATGACAAATATTTAGACATTTCAGAATATTCGTTTCTTATTTCAATTATTTTTAAGCGGTAAATATTTCCTACATTTGTTACAATCGGAAACACAACATTTAATAGATTGGTAGAGATTCACATTCAGATTTTTAGTTGATCAGTCTTATGTTTGAAGCTTATCGAATGGGCTAAATTTCTTTCACTTACCATTTATGTTAGTTTATGCTTTTAAATCCTCAAATGATCTGTTAGCTGTTTTACAATTGTTTATATTATAAGTTTAGTGAACATAGAATTTATTCATTGAACGTGACATTACATATACAGAACATATTTTAATCCAGACAACTTTTGTATGACAACCTAGAATCATTCTATCCAGTCATCTCTGTCTATAAAGGCATCAGTCTGAATTCCTTTCATATTTGATTTTTACTGATTATTAACTTTTGAGATAAGTTAATTATATTCGTTTTCGATTGATGCTGATTGCTTACCAGTGAAAATTAGTGGACACTGTACAGCCATTTGGTCATAGTGTAGGATTCAGCAGTGCATAACCTCTATTCTGTCAGGAAATCGAAACCAAAAACTTTAAGGTTCGTGATGAATGTTAAATCATTAGACCAGCGGATCGACATGCAACGATTAATGTCTATGATCAGTCAATTCACGATGTATTTGCTCGACCTATTCGACTTCCATCAGGTGTTGCAATTGCCTCACACTCGGAATGACTCACTTCTATTTAATTCCTAGTTCCACAAAACTAACTCAATTCAACTTCGGGGGTCGACAGCTTCCAACTATTCGCTGATAAGGATGAAACGATTTAGAAAATAACTAATGTTATTCTTATAATTTTATTAGGTGAATCATATACCAAACTGTGGGTTACTTACAAATAAACTTGGCTTATTATTAAGTCTACGTGATCATGAAAGACGTTATCAAAAGAGATTTGGACGATTGCCTATAATGGTAATGGATGAGTTTTTTCCGAAAACTTTTATTGTTGATGATCCAAAAGAACGAGAGGCATATTTTAAGTTGCAAGAAAGTATGTACAACTGATTTTTATTATCAATAGACTACTTTAAATTTCTATTTAAGTATTCAATATTTTACAGCCATTTTATTGGAATAGGTTTACTTTAATAACAGTAGGAAATACATATTTCATTCTGATTGAGCATTGTAGAAACAGTTGAATTTGATTTGATGAATTGACCTAGGAAGGACACCAGTGCACATTATACTACCTCATTCGGAGCCAGGATATCTGGGTTTCTTGGCAAACTCTTGACCATTAGACAATTAAGCCGGCGTCTAACGGTTGCTATTCCCGTATGTATTACGAATTGATTAAAACCATAAATACTATACATAAGATGAAGGGTTAGTAGCATAACGGTCAGTGGAACTTAAAGATTCTTGACATGATTCACTTGTAAGTTGGTGGGTGTCCAATTATACATTTGCCCTACCAGGACGAAACAGCTGTTCGTTGGTGAGTGGTTTTCAATGGTTGATTAATTCAAACCAATTTGTAGTATCAAATTCAAATATATATATTATGATTATCATGTGATAATTCTTTATAAAATTGTAGTTGATAACTAAACTACATTTTATTACTCATTCAGAATTATGCATTTTTAGTTGAAATCTAACTGGTTAAAACTTTACAATTGATATTATTTAAGTTGGATTGTAACTGGCAAGTTGAATAGAGGGTGCGTATTTCATCCTATTTGAGGCTAGTCGTCTAAATGTAGCTGCATCCTAATGTTGATGTTCGCATTGGGATTCGAATTCAGTCCGTTTCGTGTCAAACGCCACCGCGTTGACCACTGGACTACTGAGTTTAGGCGGTTGCACTTGTGCATTGGGCACATGGGTATTAGGATGAATTTGTATATTCCCGTTGATTTGTTATAGACTGAAACTGGTCAGTCTCTGTTGCGATATGGGCATTCAGAGAGAATTGCCTTGATATAGCGATTATTTACAAGTATTATTTAAGTTGAATTGTGACTGGTAGGTAAAATTCAGGACGCGCGTTTCGTCCTATTAGGGATAAGGGTACAGCCAACGACTCCAAAATAGGACGAAACGCGAGTCATGGACATCACTTAACACTTACAATCCAACTTAAATAATACTTGTGAATAATCGCTATATCGAGGCGATCCGCTTAGGATGCACATATATTTGAAAGGATATGCTTATCTTGTTATTTGAAATACTTTTGAATATAGGTGTAATTCTTGTTTTCTAGGAAAACACAATTAAATTTATGAAGTCAGACTAAAACAGAGTATGAATTTGTGACGGCTAACGATTAAGTGTAAAGTAGATTATGCTGAAAATCAACAAGGTTCAGTTAAAGTTTACTTTATTCTAACCATTTTATATTTGAAAGTTATATATGTTTATCAATTCATATTCATATTATAGTCAATGGAAACACTCTATTAATTAGTCTAGTAGATAGAATCTATATGGCGTTATTAAGAATGTAGATAGATAAATCTAACCTTTATTTTTCTTGGTGTTGACAAAAAATGGTTCCTTGTTTCGACTGCTTTTTAATAAGATATGCTCGTTTTCTGAAATGTTATCAACGAATAACACTCTGTAAGGCAGACTGAACCCTCATTGATATTTCCTATTAATTATGTAGAATTTACCAATTACGAAGTTCACATGAAGAAGAAATATTCAATAATAAATATGGACACTGAATTGTGGAATGATTCAGAATGCGTTAATAACAGAGATACTATTCTAATGATTTGTATCACTTCAAGATAATCATTTTGACAATTTGTATATCTATTAAAAACTGTATAATATTGGAAGGTCTTTTTTGAGTACGATTCCATATGGAATAGACTAAACGAACCATTGAAAAATCCCAGTCTAATATAGAACAGATCTTCAATGTTTTCTGTAACACAATGATTCTTTAAATAGTTTTTGAATGAATGGCGTTACCTCTATTTAAATATAATGAGAAAGTAATTTATATTTGTAAATATTTATTTTTTACTAAAGATGATGATACATCTCCTATATGGATATGTAAACCAATTGGTCAGAATCAAGGTAAAGGTATATTTTTAGTAAGAGATATTGAAGAATTTAAAATACATTTAAAAAACAGAGATGAAGAAGCACGTAATCAACCGTCTGGACTTTTACCAAGAATAATTCAAAGGTAAGTTATGTTACATTTATGCTTTATAATACAAGTATGTTTAATTAAATTTAATTTAAATGACTAAATAGTAATGTTTTCTTTACATAATGGAAACAAATGTTTATCTACGTCTTCTACATATTATCGCTTAGTTATTTTTCGTTACTGAATAAGTCCTATGATATACAACTTCTCATTGTCAAACTCATAGTCAGGGAGCTGACTGGGTTGTTTAGAAACGTTAGGGAAACTGAGAGTTTACCACCGGCTTAGAATGAATGAGATCGTTGTCACCATCTTTAAAACGGCTCATATAAGCGACTGTCAACGGGTGTCATACTATTCAAATTGGCTGAAACGATTAAAAGACTGAATCGAGAGGAGCAGGCTGGTTCTTGGTTAGGTTGTAGACATAGTAACACTTTTTATCCACCACCACATGTTGGAACGCCGTCAAACATTGCTGGCTAACAGTAGTTGTGTGTTCTTGACATCAGGGCTGCCTTCGATCCGCTAGACAGGACAATTATCTAGAATTATCTGTTGTAGAATTGTAGGCATAAAAAGTTCATTATACAAAGACTCCACCCATTCCGTTGTTCTGATTCTGTGGTGGGGTTGAGCAGGGTTTCTCAATGTCAGTGTTCTTCTCCAACTTTGCCATCGTTGACAGGCCTGAAGGAAATGCGTGCTGGTGTTGTGAGGCTATTACCAGAAGAAAAACCTTCCAACCTTGAGTATGCGGATGATATTGTGTTACTGTGTGATAACACGTAAGCCACGCAAATTAAACTAATCAGTTTTCAATGAGTATCCATAATATGGCATATACTTTGTACTTTTCAGACACAAAGTACTCCTGCAAGACTGTTATGAGAGGGTGCCTGCTGTCATTCTTTGTGGTGAATTTTTAAAAATAGTCAGGGAATTGTTGCATCTGTAGAGTTGTGTGAGTGCTGATGGTGGTGAGTCAGACTTGATCAATCTATTGATAATCAAAGTCAGATCGATTTACGCTGAACTCGACCATTTTTAGAGCCCTTGTGATGTGAGTCTGCTTACATAAGATCAGTTTTACAAATACTTTGATAAGAGCAAGTCTTCGCTATGCCTCTGAAACTTGGTCCTTCCGAGTTAGGGATGTCTAAGTAAATAAACAAATAAATAAGTGTCAACCTTCAAAACTATGATCGTTTTTTACTTAGTATAACTCAAGATACAAAATTTACATGACACTATTCAGATACAGTTATTAGGATGACACGTTCTGACAATACATAACTACAATCCATTAGAAGATTATACAATCAGGTGGCTGGATTAACATTAAGATTTGATCTTCACTAATAGATCTTTTGAAATTTCTAAATAGTAGGCAAATTACAGATTAGAAATAAGAGTATTTACTAACTAATTGATGCTTAATCAAAAGTACGCATATACATTGAAGCACTAAATCTATCAACAACAAGATATCTACATTTACAATACATGGTAAAATAAATATTTTCATAGATTACAACCAATAAATACTTGAACTACTAAAACAAATATACAGTTATCGTGAAACGAGAGGATTTTAAACCGACTTATATTTCTACCAGTTATGATTTCCTTAATCAGTTTTAGTTTAGTAAATTACGATAAAATAGATGGATTGTTAGAAATGAAAAATTTATTTCACAGAGATCAGTATGTATACCCTTAAATTTGGAAGTATACCCTTCTAAAGATTAAATGGATAATTAATACTAACATGTATATCTAGTTATTACTTTGTATACATGTGACTACATAACTATTGTTGAAGTCAACCTACATTGAATCTGATTATATCCGATGAACTTAATTGACAGAAGAAATGATGTAACTATAAAATCTTTATGTGCTATAATGAATGCTCCATAACCTCAAAAAAAGTTAATTCTTCAAAGGAGAAGTAACTATTTACAAGCTAATATGCTCTTTAATGTACAAAATAGTCACTGTGAATATGTATTAGCTCAGTATACTCGTAATCAATTAGCATGTGACTAATTCAATAGTTATGTAAAATTAGCGAGATTAACAGATCTATTTTATCAAAGATGGTAGAATTTAACATCTAGTGAATAATTTCAGGAATTCTTGTTTTTCTTTGTGATTGGGAAAAGTTTTTGATTACTTTGTTTAATCACTCTTGCCAACAATTTGTTGAAATTTTTAGACAGTATAAACAATTAATAAGGATACTGATCATTATCAAAATGATAATTGTGTAGTACGTTGTATTGGATAACTACCTATCGGAAATAGTGGTAAAATAATAACTTCCTAGAAAGATTCTTCTAAGTCAATTACATGATGATTAACACAGTAAAATTTATGATATCATGAGTACAATCCTGTTGTAGTTTTAACTAATGCATTGTAGACAACTTTTCCCATTTAAGAAAGTTCTAATGCAGTCATCATTGTGAACATCTTTATATCTCTTTAGTTATATTTCAAGGTTAAGTCAAAACTATAACTTCAATTGAAAGTGTAACCTAGTATTTCTTTTGCAAAGTTAAACTGTTTATACATGAGAAATTATGTTGATCCATTTAACTTATGAAATGTCTTTTTACAATCATCTATCATGAAGTTATAAATCATAGGAAGGCCATCATTTCGAGTGACAGAAGTTTAGCAAATATTTATATTTTTGTAAACATAAACCCATCAGATTTATTTGAAGAAAATTATGGTGTCTTCCAAATCTTATTTGACATATTTATGAGAGTTTAATTCTTTTTGTTGAATGAATTGTTTTTACTCTGTTTATTCTTACTTTAGACTACAGGAAAAAGTTATGAAACTGAAAAAAAATTGTCAATTAATATAAAAGATTTAATTCATGTAGTCTTGTGTGGACCTGTATTTAATTTGTTATTTACAATCGACAAAGGTTGACCTATTTTGAGTACCAAAAAAAACCAAAGAGCATTAGATAGCTGTTTCATCTTAAAATGGGACTAATGAGAAATATGCACTATTGTCGTGAGATCTGAAGGTTGCGTATTTGACTTAATGGAAGAGTCGATCGATTAGCTATTTCGAGGCTATTCACTTCAGAATAGTCCTATACTAGGATGAAGCAGTCATCCAGTGATACTTAACCAAGATTAACCTGTGACAAATACAAACAACGAAAATGGCTTATTATTTACTAACACTACGAAAATTTACGAAAAATAAAGCGATTGTAGTTAATCAGTATTATAAAAATAGATTATTTACATTCGCTATCGCATAATGACTGTATACCAGTGATTAAATTCAGTACCCCCTTTGGAGTAATATGTTCCCAAGTTGTTAAATAAGCTTAAATATGTAATCTTTCTTCTAAGAAGCAACCTGTATTTACTTTCTAAAGATAGTAAAAATTGTCGAATCGTAATAGATAGCAATGGAGATTGTTGAATTTGAACTGGACATAATGAATTAGAGTAAAATTAAAAGGTCAGTGATAACCAGGGAACACTGTATGGTTTTTGTTATCCATGTATGGAACTTTTCAGCAGTGAGGATGCATGACCCCGCAAAGAAGTTGAACTCAACGCTTAACAATTAAACCAGTGAGCGGGAATCCAACATTGATGTAATCAGAACTTCAATCAACATGTGATATATTTGAGAGAGGTCACATTCACTACCATTAGTAAATTACTACCTCATGTCTGACGTGGGTGAACTTTACCAGTCACCTCTTCGAGTTAGAACTACTGAAGTTAGCTACTGTTGGGAATACTAGATCCCCAGAATTCTGGGGATTCATTACACGCAAAGTGTAATTCATTTGTGGAAACTTGAACCTCTCATGTCTCGCACCAAAAGGAAGCCTATTTCACCTTCACTTTGCGTTTTCCACCCAGTAGGATGTTAAATCTTACTGGTCGGTTGTTTATTATACTACGCTATTTGCGACACTTCCAAGAATATTCTCTTCTTGTATGCATACCCATGAGTTGATTGCTCGTTATTTGTTCGTATGGGCTACTTATGGAAGTAAACACTTCTTGCCGACAATGGACTTCATTCTCTAGTTAGCTGGGTTGAGTAGCAGAGAATTAGCTTTCTACATCGGTTATTGTGTCACTCTTCATACGTTTGTTAGGTGGTATCTAGGTGTCATCTTAGTTTAAAAACACTAGCAGCCACCAGTGAGCTAACAGTGATTAAATTAGGTATTGTGGAGTTAAATGCAATATATCGAATTAGATAGTTAGGTGATAAATGGAATCCATTACTGAGTCTCTGTATCACATGTGTTATCTACTGTTATTGACTGATAAAATCGACGTATAAGATTTTACGTGGAATAGTCAACAAATATTTCTATAATGAGGCCACATAGGTGTTTGCATAAGTCACATATAAGCATCTATTAATGTACATCAATGTTTGACACTAATCAGATACTTGTTAATCATTTTTCTTAGTATTTAGTTATATTTCAGTCGCATGGACTACTTTTAAATGTAACCACTGATCTTGACGACATTTCGGTTCAACATACGCACTGTGAGATGGTTTAACATAATCGACAAGTAGACCTAAACATATTCATTTTAGGTAGTCAGCAACTGCTTGTTTCTTAAAGTCGAATAGTGCTTATAACAGTTCAACAGTAGCCTTATTGTTAGTATCTCTTATTGTGACTGATTTTTTAGATGATTAACGCTTCTTTCACAACTTACTTAATGCTGATGAGTGTCGACCTGTACAAAACTGGATTCAGAGGTGTGAACTCCTAGTTTGACAGCCTGTGGATTTAAATTTCGATGATGACGATGATAATAATAATAAAAGCCATTATTTTAACAGTCTGGAAGGTGACTTACAGTTAGCGCAAATGATATTCAATTTGCTTGTCCGAGAATATGTTCCGATTCTTAAGTGAATAACTTCAACTAGCTTTTTGATTAAACCACAATGGCTTACGAACTGTTACAAATTGCCTGTTAAACTCATATTTACTACTACAGGCGTTAGGGGGGGGGGAAGAGGAAAGGTTACTAAAAATATAGTGTAAATCATAATACATAATATTACACAAACTGTATAGCATTTGTGACATTAGCATTTTGTAGACACAAGTGATTTCAATATTAAACAAAGAATTACTTATGTCGTAATATGTCCTTTATTTTGATAACATTTCAGATATATCATCAATCCGTTATTGATAGATGGTTGTAAATTTGATATACGTTGTTACATTCTTATAGCTTGTACAATGCCTTATTTGGTATTCTATCATCCCGGTTACATCCGACGTTCAGCAAAACCATATTCAAGCCAAGATCCGAATCTTGTTACCCATCTGACTAACCAAGTAAGTTTAAGACAAGTAGATATGTTTAAACTATTGAATATTGTTATTAATAGGAGCCGAATTAAAGTCGAATCACAGTTAATTCCCATGTGCTTTAATCATGTTTGAAATGAAACTGTAGCTAGCGATATATTGGACGAAAGTCATACTATATTACAAAAAGGATTGAAGATGGAAACGTGTACAATTAGATCGCAAACCGTTGATTAAGCAGTTATCAACTAAAGAGGGTCTGTAGAATCTAGGTTCGTTCTCAGATGACGGTACCTGGGTACTGGTAAGAAGCCCTACATTGCCATAAAACAGTAATCTAAAGCTCCCTGGTTTTCAATCTAACACCAAATAAAGTTCGTATGCAAAGAATAATACTAGAAACGTTGTCTTCAGAACTAAGTTGTTTTTTTGAATGATTTCAAAATTCTTTATAAAGGATTGTTAATTGAAGACAATTTTGTTTGTTTGAAAGGGTTATTCGTACGTTAGATAAATAACAAGATTAATTAAACCAACAAGATTTGAAGTGAAGTACTACTCTTTCTTATTTTCATTACAAATTGTTTGAAGGCTATTTTAGCCATTTTGAAGAAACTAAATAAGAAGAATTCTAGTCATAATCAGTGCGCATAAAACTATGTTCCTTCTTAGGTAGATACAAATCTTTAAAGTAAAATTTTCATAATGACGTAAAACGATTAATCAAGAATGAATATTTTTATTTAAACTTATCAGTGATGAAATCAAATCAGATTCGGAAGAACTTGTAGACAGAACAAGTATATAGTCATTATTGTTCAGTTTGAAAATATTTTTCATTACTAAGTGAAAACACTTAAACGGTTGCTAGAAAGTTTAATACTCTTGAAAATCTCTATCACCTAAATTGTTGTAACCTTTGAATATATATTCAAGCGAATTTCAGTAATATAGATATGGTTGAAAGCACTAAACAATTGATCAATGTAGTTGGAATCTCGTTGTCTAAACTTTAATCAGTTAATAAAGAATTTGTAATCTCCATTGAATACAACATCTGCTCCCCTACTTCCAGTATGATAAACTACAGAGATTATAGATTTCCACTGGACATTCATAAGATCATCTCTAATGAAATGTTGAAAATGAGAATGAATGAGCTGACATATGAATGTTAACTGTCAACAGCTTATCAGTTAATTTGAGTCCATAGTGAAAACTGACTTTTTTAAAAATTATTTGATAAAGTCAACAAATCATCTGAATTATACAACCTTCTACTAAATAAACAGTTGCCTAATTGAGTGCTTTTTATGCGTTCACTATGGTAACACATTAATGTTTATAATAAATCATTTCATTTTAAATCTTTCTATATCAACTCTAACCAATTTATAATAAGATAACTATAGTATTTACATTATATGCTTTTCATATCAATAAACTAGTTTGTTCAGAAAAAGGATCCAGACTATTTACAAATAAAGAATAATACAGTTTGGAGTTGGTCTCAAGTTAATGATTATATTAATAGGCATTATCAAGAAGAGAAGAAACTACCAGTTGATTGGACTAAAACAGTTCTTCAGGTAGATTTTCATAAGTAACTTTATGTGATTGAATATATCACATTTCAAAAGTATCAATTAAAATTGCTTGTTTACTTAATAATAATAATAATAATAATAATAATAATAATAATAATAATAATAATAATGAGTTCAATGTATGAAATTAGGCTGAGGTCAACGACAGCTTATTCATTGTGTGTACTCAACCCTTATGAGCAACTTTCTGTTCATTTATTAATTGAATATTACAACTTATAGTATATTTTCGATGATAGATTTCATTTAAAGAGGTTATAAATATCTTCAGCCATGTACTATGAACATATTAGTGTAACCCAACTTGATATACTCAATGGAAAAATATTTGTTGAATAGGTCATTTTCTAAAGAATTTGAAGTAAAATCTCACTACAGTATGCCTTCCTCATGAAAATCTTTATTAAAAAACACAGATTTATCTACAGAAGGATGCATATCACAGTGGTTTCATCCATAAACTTAAGTATATTTGTGGTTCTTACTATATAAATATATGGTCTTACTTAAGTTTTCTATGGGGGGGGCATAATTTAACGAGTCATATTTCATGGATGATACAACAGTATTATAAGCATAGGCATAAGTAATGCAAGTCAAAGCAAAACCTAGGGTAACGTTGAGGAAAACTTGATGTGAGACGAGCAGAATGTTGAGTAAAACACTATAACACGAAAAACTTAGGACAATGTTTCAAATCCCTGCTCTTTTATGAATTTTCGCTATTGTTTTAAATATTGTTCTTCCTAATGTTTCGTGATTTGGCATCAACTATTTGGCTCAATGGGCTAGCTCTAGTTTAGCTATAATTGGGGTAGAATTCTAAATTGACTATGTTAGTTCTGATTAATGAATCTCTCTGTCGATCAAACTTGTTTTTGAATATATCGACAGATGGAACTTCAACTATTTGTTGTGGTGGCGAGTCCTACTCTCCAACTATTCTTTCTATAAAATCTATTTCCTGCCCTAAAACCTGACACAAAGTCGTATTTTGTAACAAAAAAAGACTAACTTGGACTAAAATTTTTCATCTTTAGTCCAAATACTAATCCCAACTATGATATCATGTTCATAGTCTGTATTGTTAGCCCAACTTAAAGGCAACTTTGACTTCAATAGGTTGAGTATTCATTTATACACTACATTTGTTCTTTCCATCATAGTACTCTACACAAATAGTCAAATTCATTTTTTATTTTAATTTAGTGGAGAATTCAAAGAATTATTCATCATGTATTTACTACAGTTAAAAATAGATTAGCTTCAAGAATTGGATTTTTTGAATTACTCGGTTTAGACTTTATGCTAGACGAAAATATGAGAGTAAGTTGAAAATGATATTAAAAATTAACCAAAACACAAATGTACATTTATGGGTTCAGTTGATTATATCTGTTTAAAACATTTTGATAGACAGTAATGTGACATTTTTTGTATCTATGAATATAACGATTTATTCTTAGTGAGTGAATCAACAACAGTATACAAGTATTTAAGTTGGATTGTGACTAGCAAGTGAAATCCAGGACGCGCGTTTCGTCCTATTTGGGACTCATCGGTTGGATGTACCTGCATCCTAATGTTGATGTTCACACTGGGATTCGAATTCAGTCCGCTTCATGTCAAAGGCTACCGCGTTCACCAGTAGGCTACTGTGTCCAGACAGTCACACTTGTTTTACGGGTATTTATGTAATTAGGACAAGCTTGTGCTTTTCCGTTGATTTGTAATGGACTGAAACTGGTCAGTCTCTGTTGCCTTATGTGTATCCTGAGCAGATTGCTTCGATATAGCAACATATGGCAACAGAGACCGGCCAGTTTCAGTCCATTACAAATCAACGGGAAAATACAAGCTTATCCTAATTATGTATACAAGTATGTTTTTACTAATGAGTTCTAAGCAGAATGGAATATGAAGTGTACTGTACATTAATTAACATTACTAAAAAATTTCTTTAATTGTTTTACAATTAGAAATAAACTGATGAATAGGAAGTGAACACTATGTGAAAATTAGAATGCTTGATTTTTATATAAACACAGTGAATATTATCACTGCCTACTTTTGATGTTTGATAGTTGGAGTCACCCATTAAGAAACCATGAATATAGATTTTGTCATAGAGACATACTGGAAGGACAAATGAAGTTGATACACCCCGTAGGAACTGGACATGCATCTTCATGCTTTACAGTCTGAAACAATACTAAGGATAATATTAGATGGCAACTGTACTCCTGTGGGACAGGAGTGCATTTCTTAGAATAACTGAGTGAAACATATTCGGCTTCCCTGTATACTTTATATCCAGTCTCAACTTGAAGTATAATTTTAGATACTTTTAGTAATTCATATCTCAGTGGATTCAAATATACATACATTGTTATAGATGACTTATTAGCACATTTACACTCTTAGTGTGTATGCCTTATGCAAAGTGGAAGCTTAAAGCTTTAGAGGATCTCTATATTCACAATTTATCAGTTCTTGGAAGGTTACTTGATGCAAAGATAAATGTAAGTAAAACTAAAACAATTTGATTATTTAACATCTTCTTTCCAGAAATTATGCATATTTTGTAACAGCTGCTTTCTCATGCATGTCCTTCAGCATACTTCAAGCTAGACAAGTGATTAAGGTGGTCAATACATTTCCTACTTTGTAGCAAAAACGTAGATTCAAGTCCGACCTCATCTAAATTTGTAAGCTTGCAAAGGTTAAAAAGTTCTACAATTCTGTCTAATGCTTTTCGAATCTCAGTAGTTCACTAACTTAAGTTAAAAAATATCCATTAACGACACTTGTATATACTACTGATGATATACTGTAATTAATTAATATCAATGGGTTATGTTAATTCATTTTTTAGGTGTGGTTACTTGAAGTAAATTCCAACCCAGCATTGCAAACTCATTGTGATGTTTTAAAAGAAGTTGTACCAGTTGTAGTGAAAGATGCATTACGTAAGTTGAAGTATGTCCACTGGAAAAAAAACGTCGAATGAATAGAAATACCTGATTTTTGATTAATATGCATTAAGAGAAGTTAGATATCATAGGGTACATGTTAAAAAGTATGATAGTCCTACAAATGACAGGTGTAAAGTAGTGTCATTTTGAAGAGGGTCTTCATTATGCTGAACAGGACGAACAACTAAAATTTCAAAATATAGTTACATGCACTGATATAAAAGTTTCTTCAATACAGAATTTAGTTGTGGCCATGTAGTAATATGAAGATATGTATAAAGACAAAATGGCTTTCATGTGGTTCTACATCATCAATAATTCACTAACATGTTCATTTATGCACAACACTCATTTCTTAAATGTATTCGATGGTTTACCGAATCGAAGAGTATAATTTTAATTAGGCTTAAACTACTTTCGTATTGATAAATCCGACTACAGTATGATGGACAGTGGACAGATGGACAGTGAAAGGCAGAAAAGAGTTATTCCAGTACAGGACTAATAAAATTATTGGGATGACAGTTTTATAGGTCTCTAACAATATCTTTAATATGGTCAAGTTTTATCGATAATTTTCTGAACGGATTTACTACAAGGAGATTTAGTTATGCTGCGTATTACCAGCGACGAATACATCTTCGCTAATGTAAACTTGTTTAAAAGCAGAAAGGTGGTATCTTTACCTCAGTTATTTTTCAGTAAACTTCGAGTAGGAACTCAATGTTTCTGCACTTTTACTCGTTATTTAAAATGGCATAATAATTACATTCACATATTCTCCGTTGCAAGATAAGCTTAGAAAGTATCATGATATAGGCCAGGATATTTGACTGGATCATTAATTCTTCAATACGTCTTTAGAATGTGATAAAGGCCAAATACGACTATCACAATGGTGACATTTTATGATATCAAGCTGAGTAACTTGCATTTGATTTCAGCAGAATGTATCCATTTCCCCAAAAGAACAAGTACACCATACTGGCAGGTTTCAAGTAGTACAAAAATGAGAATCATTGTTTTTTACTAGCTACTTCTAACCGCTTTACGTCAACGATAAGTACATACAGTGTCAAGAATTTAACCTGGTAGCTAAAATGTAGCTCGATCTATGGAAATTATTCAGCTCTAAGAACTACGTAAATACAAAATTGCTTTACTAAAAATTGATGAGTTATATAGGCTGTAATACTTTTCCTTCTCTGTTAGAGCATTTTCGACATAATTGCATTTATTATTCAGAGAACTATACACTCAGTCGTAATGACTATATGAACACTTCTAAGTTTCCGACTCGTTATTGGGTCCTATTTCATTCACATTCATTCTCATTCTACTCACTAGGACAAATTAATTGTTTTGACACGGAATAATAATGTTCTATGTAATTGTAGAATTTGTTATGAAAGCATATTTATGTACTTCGTACTCATACTTATATATATATTATTGCAATCACACGACCACTGTTTATATTAAACTTTGAACTATTCAAGAACCAAAAGATTTGGTGAATTCGTTGCATTTTGTAGCTTATAATCATCTACAAATGGCCTGACACTACACTTAGTCATATTATTGTAATCAATGATTTACTTACCTTAGTCAATGATATTGGGTTCGGTATGGAACAGAAAATCAGTGGGACTGAAAGGTAACACCAAACATGCAATATGGTAGTTAAGATTGAAGAGCATGTTCTTGAGTTTATACAATTTGAATGCATTTGTATCTTCCCGTTGATTTGTTATGGACTGAAGCTGTCCAGTCTCTGTCGCTATATGGGCATCCTGAGCTAAATGCCTCGATATAGAGATGATTCACAAGTACTGTTTGAGTTGAATTGTGACTGGTAAGCCTAGTCCAGGAAGCATGTTTAGTCCGATTTGGAACTCATCTGCTGGATGTATCTGCATCCCACTGTTTATCCCAGTGTAAACATCAACATTGGGATGCAAGTAAATTTAGCCAACGAGTCACGATTAGGACGAAACGCACATCCTGAAGTCCGCTTACCAGTCATAATCAAACTCAAACAATACTTGAGTTTTTGAGTTGTTTAATCCTTGACCATTTAGTTAAAATGCTGTTCCTGGTTAGAATTAGATTACTTAGCTTGATTTTGCCCATAAACTTTAACGCACTGTTGTTTACGGAAAGCAGTTTTATTTAACCTTACAGGTAAATTTGTTTGCCTATTCATTAGTAATAATAATAATAACTATAATAATATCTTTATTCATTAGTATGTTTAGTACAATATGAGTGTTCAGTATACAGTGTCACAACAAGTTACTCTTTTACCGTGTACACATACGATTGGATTTACACCAGTTCGTGTTCACGAAAGTAACAACACAACCATTGCACTTTTACTTGATTACAAAAGGATCCTGACTGAAAATAGGTTATGTAGTCAAGATTGTTGAACTGTGACTAAACCACAGTTACGGTATATGTTAAGATTAATGAGAAATTGTAGGTAGTGCAATTTTCCAAAAAGAAATCTATAGTTAAGAATAAAAATTTCAAGAGTAGACATTTGATAAGCATTGATCCTTTTTAACTCATGTTGGTAGCCACCATAATTTCTTAGTTTAGATCTAACTGAATTACTCATGATAGGTAGTAAACATTTTATAAAGACGCGTGAGTGCATAATGTGAATGAGAAGTTAGAACAAAACGAATAAGTAACTTTTTGAGATATTTGGTAAAAAGTGGTAGCCCAAGATTTCAAGCAGGCCACATTCTATCTGAAATAATTAAGTGAGTACCGTATTAATACTATAAAATTAATGTGACCATTTATATTTAAACATGCATTTCAATTGCGTTCCAATTTTTTTAAACAGATATGAGTATTGAATGTTTTGAAAAAAGTCGTCATCAAAAACCGTTACTTCCATTACATGGTCTTGACAATTTATCTGCTTTCATATTTTGTCAACGAAGTAATAGACAGACACGAATGAGTTTTGATGAAATGCCAGTTGTGAATAAAATCAGTGGTGATTTAGGCCTACCAACTGGTTGGAATTTGCTATACAATGAATCACAAGCAGCATTTCGAGCACGTTGGCCGTTGTTTCAGTCATCCAGTCTTCGTAGTTGGATTCCACCAAGATATAAACCATCTGTTATACAGAATAATTCAAATTTACAACAATCTAATAATGACAATAATAATAATAATAATCACCAAAACAAACTGAATAATGTTTCATTTCAAACATGTGAATCAACAGTTTTAACTAATGAACATACCACAAAAGAACAAAACACTTCACAAACTACTGTGTCTAATCAATTGTTCTATCCACGTTTATCATTACCAGAATTTCGTAAATTTGAATATAGTTTAAGACGTTATCCTATTCTGACTAATTCAATAAATAATAACAATAAATCACCTAAACGTAATTCTGTCGGTCGGCAATCATTACAAAATGTAAAACAAACTATTAGTTTACGTGATATCATTGAAAAAGTTTCACAACCTACATCTTTCATTTCTGTAAAACAACCTAAAAATCAAAATAAACCAATGAATACATATCATAGTACTAATGCTATTAATAATATTATGAATACTACTAATTACACTACTAAGTGTAATAGTAGTAACAGTAGTAATAATAGTAGACAAATAATTATAAATTCTAACAATCAATCTACAAAACAATTAATATCTAATGTAAACAATTCTACAAAAAAGAATCAACATGATGTAGAAGTGTTTAGTGAAGATGAATTATTAACGAGAAAACAAAAAGCGGGCAGAAAATTAAATTTAATATCGATTAGTAGAGAACCTGTACAAATCAGTCGAGTACATTTAATCACTAATTCCGAAATTGATAAAGTGTTTAATAACAATAATAAATTAAATGATCCACATAATATTCCTTTAACTACAATGAAACCTGCAAAATCAACTAATAATCAATCAACAGGAATCCATACTACTCATATATCAAATAATAATGGTAATAATACAAATCAGTATAAAAGTAAATTAACTGGTAGATCTTATGCCAATTCAAATAAATTAACTTGGATTGAACCTAATGATTCAATTACAATTACTTATGGAACTAAAAATTTAACAAATAAATTAAAACATACTAATTATGCATTAGAAGATAGAGGAAGTTAACTAGATAACAATAAAAGTAACATGAAATGTCATGAATATTGAAGTGAACAATTGTTTTCGATAAATTCGTCTTCCGGTTCTACATTCACAAAATTCATACATTATCATTTTTACAGATTAGATGATGTTGTCGGGTAATCATTGTGATTGAATATATGTAAATCTTGGATGGAAATTCGCAAATTACAAGTTGATATGATCTTTGACTACTTAAAAATGGTCTTAGACAATTATGAAGAATTATGTAACAATGCACTAAAATTGCCATCTGCTATAATAAATTTGAGTGAGTGTATCGTCTTGGAAAGTGATGATATTTAATTAATAAGTACAAAGTGGTAGGTAAAATAGCGTTATTGCAGTAATGATAGTACAACTAGCGATAACTAAAAGGTTCAGTTATGTAATAATGAATATGCGATAAAATAAGGTTGGAATAAGTCGGTGACGACGCACCCATTTAATCTTGTTATATTAAATGATATTTTTAGCACATTGTTACATATTCCCTAATAATTTTCTTAGACCATTTTTAAGTAGTTAAAGATGAAATGAAATTGTAATTTAAGAATTTTCATCCATGATTTCCATATATTCAATCACAATGCTTACCTGATTATATCATCAAGTTGTAAAAATGATAATCTATGGATTTTTGTAAATGCAAAGCCTGAAGACTAACTTATCGAAAACAATTGTTCACTCCAATATTCTTGACTTCTGATTATTAAATATTTAGATCCTTCAATAACTATAGTAAAATGAATTGTATATTCCTTGGTGCATTGTATCTATTACATAATAATTAGGGGTTTTCGCTTAGATACGTATATGTTCGGTCAATATTTTCTACTTGTTTTCATTTTCTTTTTTAATTGTTTAACCTTGTTATTAACATAAAGTTGTTCACTTATTTGTTTATTCATAGTACAGACGTATACAACAGTGTAGAAGTGTCTTTAAGAATATGTTGAAGTGTAGGCATTCATTCATTTGATCATGTGTATTACTTAATTACTTCATAAAAGCTATTAATCTTTCTCCATTTAAACAGTTTCTACAATTAGTTTTTTTAATAATTTTGAGTATATATGCACAATTACTGAACGAGAAAATAAACAGATTACACTGGAACACTCCTTTTAATTCATTTATTTAATTCACTTTTCTTCATTAAATTTTTAATTTTCTTTAATTTTAATCTACCATACACTACTTATATGTGAGGTATTTTCCTTCTTTGTGAATAAGTAAACACTACTTTATCATTCTGTATAGAACCATACTATTAAACTTGATATTTGTAGTGTGTGTGTGTGTGTGTTTGTGTATGATTGTTTATCTGTAGGTACATATACATATATCACATAGTGTTTGATCTGTTTCGCAGATATGTACATGTTCAATGTGTCATGTGATTAATATCAGTGATAATAATAATAATAATAATAATAGTAATTATTATTACTATTATTATTATCATCAATAAATTCCTTTACAAAAGGTAAAATAATGATTCTATTGTTTATCATTATGTGTTTTATTATTCTTTTTCTGGCTGTATCTTTTGTGTACCCATTGGTTACTTATTGATTATGAAAAAATATATTTGGTTTGTTAAGTTTTTTTTTCTTATTATTAATTGATCGTATTGTTCTGATAAGCAATGAATAAGAAAAAATGTCAACTACATATTTTACACCATCATATTCCTTGTAAGTTAACAAGTGAGTAGAAGCTAACTTCAATAATAATACCTAACAACTGATAATGTAAACAAATTTGAAAGTCTACTAACTAAGTGAATTGGGCTAATTAGTAGAGAACCATGAATCAGTGCTTCATGCAAGTTGACACATGTCACCAAGAAGTAGTTACAATAATAAGAGACTGATGCTCACCAAGAGTTTCAAACATAGATCGTTCCGCCTCATATACTGAACTATTTGTGTTGTGACTTAGATGTTTACGCCTATATGTCATTCAATGGTGACCATTTTAATATTTAAATTAGTATGATTTTACCGATATTAATTTTTAATTTGTTGTTAGTGTTATTCTCATGTCTCCGCTGGGTGATAACGGAAATTAAGGAACAACCCCACTGGGGATAGAAGCCAATACCTTCAAGTTTCTTTGTGAACACTTAATCATCAGTAAGCTGGTGAAAATGGGAATTCTATTTTGAATAATATTTAAATAGTGTTGGTGATTAAATAAAAACTTAAATGATCTAAGTTTAGTTTCTTGATTGGATTTAGTGTACGTACTGTTGAAGCGTCGCATACAACGGTAAAACGGCTATCTATTGATCCCTAGTTTTCAGTGGAATCCAACAGATTTCATTCTTATTTATTTATTTCTTTAGTCTTGGCGTTCATTAAATTTCTTCTACCTTCAACCATTTAGTTTCAAATGCATACGGTATCGCAACATCTAGATGAGTGAGACAAAATGTAATTCGATCGATAAAATTCTACTAGCACTAGGGATAATGCAGTCACTGTATTAGTCTCAACTCTGTGATCACTCAACATATTGTTGCCAACATGAGTTGGTGGTGACCTAATGAATAACATGAAGTATAACAATAAACATACTACATTCAAGTCTGAGTGAGAAACTGAAATGCAGATATATTAAGCTGATTTGTTCAAACTAGGGTGAGACACATATTCTAGTTTCTCTGTGTTAATAAATATCAATAGTCAATTATTTTTAAATATTGTTAAGGAGATCTTACCTGAATAATAAAAACATTTAGATAACATCAATCAAGAAGAAACAATAAAGGTAATGGAACACTTCAGTTACACACATACAGAAGGAAAAAATGAGTAAAAATAAATATGGAACGAACTTGGAATGATTATTAATTGATTTTAATGTTATCACCTGAAAAGTGTAAATTCTTCGGCTTTCAAAATAAATATGCACATAGATATAAAGAAATTGTTCTTTACAATAGTTTTTAATGATAGATCCTCGCAAAACTGTAGAAACTCTTGACTAGTTATGTCTCTATCATCTTTTCGTCATGTAATATATGCCTTATAAATGATAAGTCACATACTTCGTTATTCACTTAAGGTACATTATTCGTACGGAACATTCATATCATTTTACATTGTTAGAGACAAGAGTATAGTTATTAGTGTAAAGGATAGTTTAGATTAGGTTGATTAGTGCATGTCAGTTACTTACAACATTTCAAATGCCTATTCACAAACATACAATAAAAGCATTAGTTACACTACTAACGTAACTAACAGTATTCTATGCTTTAAGCAAAACGACATAGTGTTTATGTAAAATTTTTAGAAATATCAATGCAGATAATTTAAAGTGAATTGATAAAACACAAATCATCAAATATTGAATGATCTATACAACGCAAAACCATTTTAAGATTAATTAAATGTACAATGACTTAATTTTCCTGGATACTAATAAACTCAACGATGTCAAAATAACTTCCAATAATAAGTTCCAGGCATTTCACGATCTACTAGAAAAAGGTGGAATTAATAAGGAAGACAACTAGAAAGGAATTAAGGAAACAAAAACTTCAACATGTCAGGAGGTTTTAGGTCCCAAGAAACAATACCAAAAAGAATGGATTTCTGTTGGTACTCTGGACAAGATCCAAGAAAGGAGGAACAGAGAGATAGCGATTAATAACAGCCGGACAAGAGCAGAGAAAGCCAAGGCACAGGCCGAATACACCGAAGTCAACAAGCAGGTGGAGCGGATCATCAGGTCGGAAAAACGGAATTATGTTTAGGAGACGGAAACATGAGGTTCCTATACGATACAACGAAGAATCTGGTTGGGAACTTCAATAAGCCAGAATGGCCAATCAAGAACAAGGCTGGCAAACCAATCACTGAGGTGCATGAACGACGAAACAAAAGAGTAGAACACTTCGAAGAACTCTTGAATAGACCAGCCCCACTGAACCCACCAGTCATCGAGGCAGCAGCCACGAATCTCCCTATAAGCACCGACCCACCAACAGGCAAATAAATCAAAATGGCCACCCGACAAATCATGAGCGGTAAGCCAGAAAAACTAGACAATATACTAACTGAAGCACTGAAGGCAGATATAGAAGCTGAAACATGGAAAACTGCGAAAAGCATCCTTCAGAAGATTCAAGTATTTATAAACAACTGCCTATGTAAGATACTTGGGATCGTTGCCCAGATACCATCAACAGCGACCTTCTGTGGCAAAGAACTAGTCAATTTCCGGTCGAGGAAGAAATTAGGGAAAGACGCTGGAGGTGGATTGGACACACATTAAGGAAACCATCAAACTGTGTCACATGACAAGCAGTAACCTGGGACCCTAAAGGTCGAAGAAAAAGAGGACGACCCAAGAACACATTTCGTCGGGAATTGGGACAGACATGAAGAGAATAAAGAGTACTTGAGAAGTACTGGAAAGGAACGTTCAGGATAGAGTTAGCTGGAGAGTGCTGGTCGGCGGCCTATGCTTCACTTGGGGTAACAGACATCGATTGATAACTCACATTGAATTAAATTAATAAGATGTAATTAGATAGAATTTGTATCTTCCTGTTGATTTATTGTGGTCTGAAGCTGGTCAGCCTCTGTTGCTATACGTGCATACATGGGCGGATTTTCGCGATCTAGCGATGATTCACAAGTAATGTTTGAGTTCGATTGTGACTGGCAGGCGGAATCCAGGAGGCGCGTTTCGTTGAACATTTGATCTGACTATTAGTCGTCCTAATACTTCTATTCGACTTGAATAAATATGACTATTTTTAGTTATTACTTACGCCATTTTACAAATTCTTACTTAGTTGATGTTATTTTGAACAGGATTTAGACATTGACCAAACATTTAGTCTGATTTCAAACTCAGTCACACCTTCTATTCTCTATGTGTCTATATATTTGATTTATAGCATTACATGAGTGTTATTTCAACAATCACAATCGTATTACAATTTGATGTCACGAATTAGTCTGAATTAGATACCCACTGACCACCAAGAAGTACTGGACAGCCGTTTCCTCTTATTATAAGAATCAGAAGTGCGCATCCACGAACATAGCAGATATCGAGAAGAGGACCTCCCGGTTCACCGGCAAACACTTTACAATTAGAATGCTCGGCCAGCTCATGACGGCTTATATTTTCGACTTAGTTAATTCGGGATATGCCAACCGTTGTAAGGTGGCTCAGTAGTCTAGTGATAAGACGTTCGTTGCGGAGCCAGAATGTTCGTAAGTTCGTGGGTGTTGCTCAGCTGAAGAGTCCAGTAATAGAATGAAACAGCTCTCTACTGCTTTTTGGTTGTCAATGGTTGTCTATATCGGATTGACGTTCAATAATTTCGGCAACACCCAATTACAATCATATTTCACAACAAACTCCAAAGTTCATATACACTAGTATTTCATATGCAAATAGCATATTTTCAGTTGAATGGAAATGGTTTATTTTGTGGAGATCGGTATATTTAACTGATTGAATTTGTCACTTATTGATGTTGGCAGGGTACTACTGAAAACTAAATAGCACTGAACAAATGCTTCATCCTAGTATGGAACTCCTCAACAGTGCACGTTGAATTCCTTCTCAGAGGTCTCAGATTGGTGAACACCTAACCCTCCTCACCACTGGGCCGGTATCCAATCGTAGAATACCTACTTCCATTGAGTGCCAACATCAATCTATAACCTATTCAGTTGAATATATTTGCCTTAAAATTGAATATTTTTGTTTTATGATCTTTAATTCTGAGCTTATAATTATAGGACCACATGATAATTTATCGAGTAGAGTTATCAAGAGTAATCCAACCAGTAGGTACTACTGTGGTGGATTCTATTCATAAGGTCGTTTATAAGAAGTAGCTGACGGAAGGTCGCGCGAAAGTGAAAATAATCAGTAAACAGCATATGAGTTGAGTTGTGAGGTGACAAGAAGCAAAGTCTGTTTACTATACATAGGTTAAAATGAAGACAACCAAGGAAAACAAGCCTACAACCAACATTGATTTAGGAACGCAAATTGATGATTAGAAGTAATGCATATATTATTTATGATGTTCTCTGTTTTCACCAAATAAACAATTGAATTGTCTAAGTGATCTTTCTGACGCTACTACTTCACATTTTCATAGAATGGCATCTTATACATGGTCATGTATATTATTTTGTAATCGACGTTATGAAATGTAAACACATGAGTCAGCATATAGTGGAATAAAATAATGATTTGTATCCGCTATATCAAGCGTTGCATGAAGAGTAGCAAACTTCCTGAACTACTACTCAGAAGACTATTACATTTATTTTGAGTATATGCAGTTCAGTTATTTGATTTCTAGCACTGTCATGTTCCCACCTCTCTAATCTCCTACTAGACCTATGAACTGTATCATACAACTTGTCTTTCAAAAAACTATAATCAATTAACTATGTATCTGTTCCCCAGTTTCTAGACATTAGTGTCTCCTGTTTTGTATAAATGTTATTCATACTATTGATGCGCTGAGTGGTAAGGGTTTTGTATGTATTTATAAAGGAGTGCTTGAAATACAATATGATTTGTCTAGCTGATTCACCAGCTTGTATTTTTCCTTTTCCGGCGTGGGTTTGAGTGGGCATCAAACAGACGTGGAGGGACCAGCTAGGCACTCACATAGGCGTTTGCGATTGTAATTTTGTGAGCACATAGTCATCCATTAGTTGATCATATGTTCTGTTCATAATAATTTAGCGTCATAACAACATCATGTGATGAAATGATTAACGCCGGATAACCGTTACGTTCTAATATATAAAACATCTGAAGAATGATTATCTGGAGCAACTTAGGTAAATGAAATATTTAGTACCTACAGTTTTAGTGAAAAGTATACTTTTAGTCAGCTGTTAAATTAAATGAACTCGAAATAAGTTTGACTTTTAAAACTGATCAAATTATTTATATAATTAGTTTTATGCTAATTAAAATGAATATTTGAAGTATTGTTAGATGTGGTCAGAAATATCACCTTTGAAATTATTAATAAACACTCTATTAATGAATAGACTGTTCAGTAGAATCACAAAAGCATTTATAAAGTTACTTATTACGGTCATGTAAATGAATACTTCTCAATCATATTGTTTGTTGGTTATATTTGATTACTTACGAGGAAAGTTACAAAGTTGTTTCATTGGTGAAAGGTAAAAAAAAACTCATTACAAGATTCCATGAATTTTGTGCTTACGGTGTGGGGAAATTGAAACTATTTACTAATAAAGTGTACATAATGTGGGTAGATAGAGTATTGTGATCCTCAGGTCTTCACGTTTTTCGGGTAATCCGACATCAACATATTAAATAACTAATACAATTTCTGTCAATGAATTTTGCTTCGGTGTTTGTTACTGATTTGAACAAATATGTTAACGTAATCTGACAGAGGTTCTCCAGAATTTCTTCAATTATTGATGTGTTATGTAACAAGCGTTATTGATCATTTTTCTACTAATTTTTTTGGATAAACACTGTATATTAAAACAGTCATATTAGAACAGTCATTTCAAGCCCAAATGTTACTGTAGAAAGAAACATGGAACTTACGCCAGGTTGTTAGAGGCAGTTAACGAGGAACCTCTGTTATAAGTGTTGCGCTAGTTGAAATTTTTCATCAAGTCTTCTTTCTTGAGGAAATCGATGCTCACTGTGTATCTGAACATGCTTTACTTTGTTTTACTATCTACGACGTTATCGTTGAGCTATTCCGGCCTCGACTGGTCTACTGTAGTATAATAACATTTAAACTGATTTTTTAATGATTAGTGGTTAATGTCATATTTCTTTAATGATAGTGTCTATCAAATTCTATTAATCAAGTTGTAATACAGTCATTGCTTGTTTTCCTTCAACCAACTGGTTTATAATGGCACTGTTCCCATATTTCATTGAAGCATAATTTAATAAGACATACTTCGTTTCACATACTTAGTGAATATTCCTGTTGAAGAGGGAAGAATGATTAATTCCATTGTCATATAATAAAATATCTTTTAAATAAAACCTACGATTTATTGAAGCCTTTGAAACATTTGAAAACCGATGGAAAGTTACAGATCGTTAGTATGAGGAATGTAACAATTCAATTGTCTGTATATACTATATTGTCTATGAAATCTATACAGTAGCTAAACAATATAAAGGGAGCTAATGTTTATGACAGTAATTAACGTGAAAATTCCTACTTCATTTTAGTCATTCATTTATTGAGAGTAATTAAAACAAAACCATTGGTAATTTGCAAATAGTAAAACAATTGATAATAAATTCAGTCAAGTTTACGATCCATATCTATGATTCATTTTTCTCTGTATATCTTAGAGATATAGAAACTATTGAAGTATTCGGTGGAATTCGATAGTTGTTTAAATTAAATATAGTTTCGTTTGGTACATATTTCAAATAGTACACTTCCTAAAATTATTATTATTTGAATAAGAGATGATTCATTTTTCAAATGTTTATTAAACATTTAACCTCACAATATGCATTATAAAAGCCGAATCAATAGATAAGTACTTAATAGTGATTTAACTATAAACGTCTATGATTTATCACAACCTTTTACATCAAACAATTTACTACTAAAGTTGCCGAATGACATCTCAGCAATAGCATAGTCAGACACACTTGATAAAAAAAAAAACAACTGGAGTTAAATTTAAAGTGGTTGTTTAGATACAGGTATTGAATTCATTTGTTTGAATTCGTCACAGACTGATGTTAGTCAAATACCCCTGAAGACTAGCAGTCACAAGATAGCTATTTCATTGCAATATGCGACTACTCAGATGTAAGCGCCCTCAAATTCATTAGGGGATTGAACGTAGTGTCTAACAAACATCAATTTGTAGCGAATACCAATCTCCACAAACTATCCCCCCCCCAAACCAACTAAACCAATCAACTAACTAGTCACTAAATTCATGATGTTCCTGGAGTTCCAGTTAGAAGTTGTGACTGGTAGAGTTCATACGTATCAGGAGTGAGACAGTCATTAACCACGATATTGGATAATTACAGCGCTATATCACAAATTGATGAAAGTAGAAACTCTATCACTGGATGCCATTCCAGTAGTACAGAGGGTCAGGCTTTTGCTAGCCTAGATGATTTAAATTGGATTTCCTGGTGGGATCATGAATTCACAGTGATGAGGAATCCTATATTAGGACGAAGCACTATGCTAGTGCTACCTGTTTTTAATTGGTTTCCGATAAACATCAATCTATTACGAATACAAGCAACCAAATATAAGTAAGCTCGAATGGAGAATGTAGTAGAAAGCGAAGTGAAAGAGATATTTACCTTACATAGGCATGTTGCATATAACTCAAGCATTTGAATAAACAGTGAAATTTATTCTACATAATTTAGTCTGCCTATTTGATGTTACATAATAAATAGTTAGATTTATGTACAGAAATGATATTAGACAACATTTAATCAGGCTGTATTCGTATAAAGAATTTCTTACACAAAATGTAAATAAGTAGTGCATATCATAGAAATAGACGAAAGAAAAATAAAGAAAATGTATTAGAAACTTATTGGTGTTAATCCAAATACCTATTGATTAATGTTAATGAATCTTAGTTTGTCTAATTTGACATTTAATCTTAGATTGTATGCATATGACTATCGTGCTACAATACATTCGGTATGAAAATGTCATACATAACTTGGTAATAAGAATAATGAATTCACTTTTGTAAGTTCACATTCTTGTTGTTGATTAACAATAAATGATTCTTCTGAAATCTAGAATTATATTATTTGTACAGGGTAACTAGTGATTTCAAAATTGATAACAAGAAGCTGATTGATAATGAAATAGATGAAATACTAAAGTAATTTTCTTACTTCAGTTGAGATAAGGGTACATTTGTACTGCTTCAGTATCATGGAGTACTTGATAAATACTGTAATTAAAGAAGACATTAATGATTAAAACTACTAAGATGAATTGCAAAGAACGCTTAGTGAGGTTAGGATTTTGCTATAAATGTTTACACTGAAACTAGAAACAAATACCGTACGCTTCAAACTCTTATACGTTATTCATTGAGATACTTAGTGCAGATTGTCACAAACGTCTTTGAAACAGATAGAGTTATATATGACTGGAATTATATTTTTCTGTCGTATATATAGGTTTCAGGCAAACCTAGTAGGATGAAACAGGCATCATGAATTTCAGTCATAGCCGTATCCCAAATTTACTAATTATACTGTGCAGTTCATTTCAGTCGTTTTAAGTAATCATTTCCTTTCTTAATTACAGTATTTGACACAGACTCCATGATATTGAAACGGTAGAAATATATCCTCGGTTTCACTGGAATAGAAAACCTACTGTAATATTTTAATCATTTTACTAGTTTCTCTTTACAAGTAACTTCATTCTAGATTTCAAAAGAGCTACTTATTGTTGATCAATAAGAATGTAAACTTACAATGCAAATTCATTATTCACTCAACTAACAACATTTAAACTTAACTATAGTTTGAAGCAAAATCCGTTCATTTATTGATATTTTTCTTCTATTAACAACTGTTGATTGTGGTCTTTCATCACCAGATAAATGTTGATTGTTGACTTTAAAAAAGAAGAATCCGCTACTTACTTTATTCAATTGTTTTGTGCAGACGTTTTCACAATGAAATTGATTATCATCACAGATCAACACTAATTGGAATCAAAAACACTTAACACTAGGAAGATTTGATCAACTGTTTCGTTATACACCCATAGCCTCATTCATTAATCCGTGTGTAGGTTTCCAAAAACTCAGTTTTAGCTGTCTATGGTTTGTCAGCAACAGAATTTCATTTCAGAAAGGGAAAATGCAAAATTATGCGAGATTGTACACTGTGTAATAACTAGAGTTATATTTATGGTTAAGGGGCATTTGTAGGTTACATCATTTTTAACCCCACTCAAGACATCATCTGTAGACACAACTTCTCGACTAGTGTCACCTAGAACAAAACATATTAGCAGTTCCCTATGGGGCATAAAAGCACTCTGATGAAATATATTTCAAGTTGTAACAACTATATGCTTAGCGTATAGGTAGCTTTAGGATAAAATGATGAATGGTCAATATCTCTTTACAAGTTTGATATACGGAATATTATTTCTTGTAACTCATTTAAACCAGTTAAGAAAATTCTAGTTAAACATTTAAATGGACGCTAAATAAGAATATGTGTATAATGCTTATGTAATAGCTTCATGCTAGTTCTTCACTTATGTGAACTATAGTCAAACGAATTTAAGGCAAAAATTCACAAATGTGTAAAGCGAAAGTTCATATTATTGATATTCTATCTGTAACACAGATACACATACATGACGTCTTCATAAGAAAGTTTAAATTATTGTAGCTCACCGAAAGTGTTCCACCACAGTCCCATAAAGCCTACAGTACATGCTAAAGAGTTCAGCACTAAGAGAAAGAACCCAATACATGGCCCTTAATTTTTTATATAATCCACAGCTACTCACAGTTCACGTTGATAGCTTCTTTTAAGTTCTTTAACATTGAATATACTGTTATTCAATAAGCTACAGGAATTCAGAAGTCAGATACGACATATGCTGCCGGAAAAATAAATTTCCGTGAAAACTGAGAATATCTTATATTCATATTTATGAAATTTAAACGATTCATGCATTCGTAGTTTGAGTAGTCATTGCAAACAAAAGTTTGTTTATACAGTTATTTCATATTCACTAGGTATTCACAAGAAACATTAAACTAAATTAGGTCTAGACTATTTTCAACTTTCTATGTGCATAATGATTTGACACTACATAGTCATATTCCAACAGTATGTAATTCTCATTCTAAAAACATAAGTAAAATAAACTATCATTTAGCTAAAGAAGAGAAACTATAGTCACTATAACGATATGGTGTTATTTGAATACATCAATCTGTCTTGAAGCATTTAATGGCATTACATACAGTTTCAATGAACCAACTGATCTACTTGTTTATTATTTATTCAAAAATTGGTTTACAGCATTACATTAAATCATAGTGATATAACTATACCGCATATTATACACGGTAATTGTTTTACACGAACTTATTTTACATTTACTACACAATATTATCAATTAGGCAATTAAATGTACAGCTTTGTAGTATAACATACACCTCCCATTCACCTCCAACCCCCCCCCCCCACACACACACATATCATTAGTAACACGAAATATATCATTCACGCATAAAATATGTTATTATTTTAAAGTAAGGTGAATTCTTTAGTGCGTTGAAGTTCAAATTGAAATTCAAAAGTATTATCATATTATAAAGCTGTACAATGGATCACTTATAGTTCATTTAAGATCCTTAAAATCCAATGAATAGGCAAAATAGAATATGTAAGCAGAAGTTTCATAATTTTTTAATAATTATTTCATGTTGTCATAGTTACAAAATATTGTTATAAATAGTATTTGGGAAGGTAAAACATGTACTAGTTTGAGTTTACTATTGATATTATTTATCGTCAAGTTGTTTTTTTTTTAATTTTCCTTCTAAGTTACATGTGTGAACAATATACTGAAGTATTTACTGAAATAGATCTTATGAATTTATTGTGAATACTGTAGTTAGGTAAATAATTCATTCAGTGTAGGCCAAATCAGTGCATGATTTTATATACTGAAACAATGAATGGGTGTATATTTTATTGCTTAATTATGATAAACAGTTAGGATAAATAGGTTAAGTTTGTAATGGTAATTAAGTTGCACACAAAGAATTTCAGTATAGTGCCGACTTTTCATGAATAAACTTGTCATATAGCTTTTTAACATAATAATCATGATTAAATCTATTAAATTTATCTTTTAGTAAAACTACTTTGTAATTTTAGTTATTTATGTTCATCACAGACTTATTTTATTTGGGTACTACTGGAAACTATAAAGCACTGGACAGCTGCTTCTTCCTAGTATGGAACTCTTTAGCTGTAAGTACCCCAGCTTCCACCTCATAAGTTCATATTTGCTAAAGCCTAACCTACCACACCACTAGGCCGGCACCCAATAGGGCACAGTCTAGGGTGCACAATGCTGAAGAGTCTCACACAAGGATGCAACAGCTGACTGGCGTTCCTTGGTTTTTACAGGTACCCTACCAACACCAATCTGTGAAGAATTCAACCGACTGAAGTGGTAACAATTATTTAAAATCACAGTATATACTTTATATCATGTTCATGAAGACTGAGTGACAATAACATAGAGAAACTACAAAAACTGATCACGACAGTTGAATATACATATTTTAAATAATGTGATGAATATAGATTGCTTGAAAATACATAGAGACTGGTTTTTTTAGACAATGAAACCTGAGGTCAGAAATTACGTATTGAGTTATGATAGTAGAATGATATAACAATGACGAAAAGTAATAATTAGTTGTAAGTGTGAAGTGTTATGTAATTTGAAACTGAAGCCAAACTGTCAACTGCATCTTTTTGAGTGCATAAGTTCTGTCTCAGCACTCAGTGAAACGCGAAAAAAACTAGTTGTTTGAATATTTGTCACTTTTATTGTAAAATATCACAGAAGTGTCCACTTTCGAGCAGATGACAATCATTGACACTATTGATCTTTCAACTTCAATTGCTGTGATATGTGCTCAGCGATGTGAGCGCCAATTCTTCCATTTTATACCTTCATTGTATATACTAATACACCAAAACATAGACCTGTGAATGCAATTAAAGGTAATATGAGCTGGGAAATTGTCTATTCCTGTCTGTCATAATGAGGAATATTTTTGTAGATAGAGGGACTAATTTAGCGTTTAGTATAAAGTTGATCATGTCAAAGTTTTCAAGTGATTCTAATAATCATCATAATGATAATCTGGATATTCCAAAAAAGTAAACGGAAATGAAATTCTCTTACTAAGGCTCATCTTACATCAAACTCACTTTAAACTGTCTACTACCCATATTTATTTGTATACATAACAACCATGAATTAATTACATATGTTCCAACTTTATTAGTGAATAAATCTATATCTCTGTCATTTATCATTCACATATTATTAGTTGCCAGTTAACTGAAGTTTTCTTTTCAGTATTACTGATCTTCTTAAGTCGTATAATGTTCATTATAATTTTTCTTATACTAGCCAATACAGAAATTTAGAAGTCGTTTTAATGTTAATTTATTAGTATTTTTTATCACTATTTAATGCCAACCAACATTCATCTAACTGGAATCTAACCGAGCCTACTATGTTTTCAATCATTCATTGGTATAGTTCTATAATGTTTTTATACTTAAAATGTGTACTATTAGCCAAGTTTTAAGGTGTAAATTAAAAAAAGGAATGAAAATGATCAATATGGTGACCTGTATAGATAGATGGTTATCCTATTAATCTTTTCATATATTATTACTTTATATAAGAATGCATACTTTTGTACATGTTTATCTCTATGCCCACTGTGATTAAATAATTGTACACTAAAATTGTGTATATACACATATACACAAACATTTATTCGTATTTTTAAAAATTTCATCAGACCGACTATATAACATACATGGTATTATGGACTGGGATCTTCTTTTACTATCGTTAGACAATTAGCCAACTATAGTTCCCTCCAAGAAAATAAGTCAGCCTGATTCATTGTGCCTTATCATCAACATATATGTATCTTTGCCAGTGTGTAATGCATGCAATACAATACAACATACATACATTCAAATACAGCCTACGCAATGTAGGTTACTTTTATAGGGCATAATAATACACGATGGATATTCTTTCATATAGTAGAACGAAGTAATATCAAAGTAATTAATATATTGCACTTCTTTGAAAGATATTTATAATAAATTAAATAGTGTTAGAAACAAAAAAACTTAGTTAAAAAGATTCTAATAATAATCTTACCGAACACTGTTTCATTTACCTATTAAACAATATTCTAAGTGAGTCTATTTTCATTTGAATTCATAAATAGCGCTTGATTGAACTTGTAGTTAGTATTACGTAATACCTTTATTTACAATGAATACGTTAAGATTATTTACATTTAATAAGTATGCTGTATCTAACAATTTTGGTTATTCTCCTTTTTTCAATTCATTTAGTTGGTGAGTAGTGTATATTAAAGTACAATTTAATTGAAGATTACACTTTTAGCATGTGTTTTATATCTGATATGTTAATAGTACTACACTGATAAGTTCATTAAAGTGAACAAATATATTCTATTGATATTGTCTCACATACATTCAACATACGAGTTTTATGAATCTTTTCATTCTTCATTGAATGGAAATTCCTAGAATATTCATTGAAATTAGTTGGAAATAAATTAGAATTTAGACTATTAATGTAAACCACATTATAATATATATAGCACTTATCGACTAAAATAAACGGAAAAACACTTAAAACAAGCTCTTCAATAAACACACTTGTTGAATATTGAAATCGTTCTGTGTCCAATTTTTCACTAAAACGACATTTACTTTTATTTTTTTCAACTTAAACAAAAATTTCTAACCATAAAATGACAAAGACTGTTTAGTAGTCATGAACATTTGTTGATTATCATACTCTGTAGGAAATAAAAAACATTGGATTAGAAAATGAATTGCTTAAACGTATTGCGTTCACTAACAGACCCATAGGTTCTAGGTGTAATTGGATAAGTATTTCAGAACTAAGAGTAAACAGACACTAAATGTTTAGTGGTTACTAATAATACTCTAGCTGAAACATTAACACTGTTGACATTTTAGTATACAATTTTTAAAGGCCACTTGGCAAAACTGACGTTTACGGTATAGACGTTGAAAACGTAAGAACAAGCATACTATTTCAGTTTTAGAATTTGAACATTCAGCTTTTGTAATGAGCGTATGGATCACCATGATTGCGTCATTTACTACATGAAATAAAGAATCCATAGAAATATTTATCTATTAATTAAGGTGTATTAATCTGTTTCATGATGTTCCAAACCCAGTGTTCTCATTTGAACTATTACTTCCCCACTCTCCTCTGTTTCAATGACTCAGAAAAACATCAATTATGATAATTAGTAGTAATTAATAGTAATATGTAAATAGATAAATGAACACTAAGAAACAAACTTTCATATGTGTAGATGTCAAATCTACATTCTAATATTTGTGTCGTATTCAATGTGAACGTATTGTAACAGCACGTTGAGATGCGTTTGTAAGAACAAGCAACTTGAGTCAAAGTCACTCTGTAGATTTTTGTTTAATTGTTCACATTATTTAATTGAAGTGGTTTTTTGGAAATAGGCATTAATTTTAGTTGTTTGCATTAGTCACAGATTGATGTTAGTTGGGTACCATTAAAAACCACAGAACACTGAACAGCTATTATAGAGTATTCCTGAGGTTTCAGTGAGAAGTAGTGACTATTAGAGTTCAGAAATGTTGGGAGGGTAATATTCAAATGCAAGAAAAATTAGAAGAAAAACGTTTACCTGATAACAATTACGTTTATTAATAGCGGTTTCGCAAATTCCCCACTGTTGATGTTCAGGACATCAACTTACCAGGCAGATAGATCATACCGTCGTGACTACAATATCATAATGTAGTAATTAGTCACATGTTCTAACAAATTTGACATGTGGCTAGCAGGGGGATATACTTGTGTATTTTGTTCCTTTTTCTTTTGATCAAATAGTTATACCTACATTACAGTATTTAAATTCATACCTAGGCTAATGTTAATAACTTCGCACATACTAAACGAGTTGGGAATAATACACACCTAGGAACCTAATGCATAATGCGTTGATGCTTTGATGAAACAGACACTGGATTCTTAGCGTCAGTCTGAATACCAACGCTTGAAATCCGGTGCATTTAACTTACATCAACATAGTGGTCTAAAACACTCATCCTGAACTTGACTGATAGATGCAGGCCAACTAATAAATCCTAACCTTAGTGTAGTGATTCTGTTAACTATATTTGATAGGCTGTTACAACTGTAGTTCTTGTTTTCGAATGAAGCATGCATTCTGTTACGTACAATTATACATTTACCATTTTCATACACATAAGCATATAAATACTTTTATGAATAAACATTATATCACTAGAAACAATGTTTAGCAAGCTTTTAATGTAGTTTCTTGTTAGTTAGCACCCGTCAGTATGAAGTGGTTTCCATATTTGGTAAAATAATTGTCTTTTTAAAATTTCAACTATGTTGGTTTTAATCGTCTAATGTTGTTTAGTTAATGAGACTAAAATCCATATTTAAACTTGGATAGATCAGACATGAATATTCGACAACAAATTATTCAGTGACTTGGTTAATGCATAATTAGTGGAATTATGGATCAGAATATAAAAGTAATTCACTTGGATCAAGCCTTATATTATATAAATTGATCCTAATAATCCTCCGACTTCTTAAAGACTGATGGTTCACTCTTGGTTGTTCTCTAAGGAACAATTTCGAACAGATGGTGTCTCCTTTGTCAATTCCTAAGTAAATACTCATTCATCATTAAAATTTGACGTTTCTTACATAGTTTAGATAATTAGTGGTAAGATTTTCTTGAGAAAATGACCGCTTAAATCTACTCTATCCTATGAAGTTGCATAATTCTACATGACGAACTAACTTCAGTTCGACAATCATTATAAACCAAAGAAACCCGAGTAACTGTTTTTCTGTCATGTATGACTCCTAAACAATGTGAATTCATTAAGAGCCTCTAGTTTCTGTGGCCGGTGCGCAACTTTCAAACCACAGATTTAACACTCACTGAACTTTATTCTAACCTCAGTTCATTCGCTTTTAACAATGCCATTTCAACATGTAACATTTCCACAGCTTTTATACTTATCTGATCCAATTATAATGATCTAAGATATTGCTAAATTCTTCTCCTGCTCCTCCTCCTCAATCATTTCTGTGTTATGATAGAAAATAAACAACATTTTCTGTTTAAATTTACAGAACAAAAAAATGAAATAGTAACCAACGCATTTTTTTTAAGTTTAAAGATTTTTCTTAAATTATTAGTGTGTACAAAGAATGTAAACTGAAAAGAAGTATTTTTAACATTCGATGTTAGTGATTATATTTCACTTGGCAATGGAAGTAAAAATATTGAACAGTGACCATGGCGAAAGAAATAATTCATTTGTTTAAAATTCCGATTTTGATTTGTTCAAAATTGTATATGAATAGAATGTATGTATTTCTATATTTTGTTATTGTTTTTGTTATTACGTAATATACAACTTACAGTTTAACAATTGCTAGGTAAATTGTTAACTATAAGTCAAAACTTTTGAATTAAGTATATTACCTTGGTTGAAGTTATTTATTTGCTAGTTAAATAGAAATGTAACAAATAGTCATAACTAAATGCCTAACTACACAACAGTTGTTTATATCCTCCAATAATTGAATAATGAAGCATAAAACATCAACACTGATGTATTGACGCCTCTATCTGCTAAATAACAAAATAAAATGAAATACATCATGAATTCCAATGCACATGTATACAATCTATTATAAACCGAAATTTGACTATAGTTAGGAGGCTATCATTTTATGCTTAATTACTAATGATGTAACTTGCTAGATGAACTTTTGTCAATATTAAGTGATAAATAACATTATTGTTAGTTACTGCTGAGTAATAAGTTAGCATATAGTCTTCAATACTAGAGGATATCAGTGTCAACGACACTGACTGTGAATTTCATTTTATTTTACTAATGAAGAATACAACAGTAGTGTGAAGGACGTTTACAAAAATGAATCTATCATTCAGATCCTGGATTGGAAAGCCATCAAAAGACAAGATTGTCAACCAAAATATTAATCATCTTGTCTAGTAAAATAGACTCTTTGTATGAAAATGTTAACTTTAAAAGAAATATTATCATAATTAAATGTAGGTAAGCAGTTTTGTAGTCTATTTACATTTGAATAAATTTTAATCAAACTATTCTGTAACTATGATAGTGACACTAAATGACATAAATGTCACATGGATCATTACTCCACTCAAGTTTTTAACTATATCTTTTTGATAAGTATCAACCAGAATGAGATTCCAGTTCACAGTTTTATATAACTAAGAAATCAGAGATACTCAAACCACCGATCTATTAATGTTGTAATAAAGTCATTCAATCTACTTATCTACCTAATCTATTAATCTAGCTGAATTTAGGGTTGGAACCGAATTTAGTTAGTAAGTGAGAAGGTACCTAAATAAGCAACAAAAACAGTGATGGCATATTATTTTAGCTGAATTGTGACTGGCAATCAGAATCCAGGATGTGCGTTTCGTCCTAAATGAGACTTGTCAGCTGAATGTACCTGCATCCTAATGTTGATGTTCACATCCTAATGATCGTATAGTTACAAAATATAATATCCATTATTTTAGTAAATGAATACAAAACCTTCTTCATACTTGAAAATGGATGCGATTATCTTGTTTTTCTATGCATGTATATTTCTGCCTTAATTTCGTTCAAAACTATCAATTATTTTAACGTTTACTGAATCAAAACACTTCCGCCGAATTCGGTAGAAGTGATAAAAATCCTCGAGCAAAGACATGTCAGGTAACACAGATAATTATCCCTGGGTACATTGTAGAAACTGGTGAAAATAACAAAGAAACACTAAGTCATATTCCTTCGTGGAAAACTTAGGGTGAATTCCATAAGCCTACCTAGTCAAACTTATAAATTTAATGATAAATTTGAAAGGTACATGGTTGCCTTAAACGTAATTATTCGGAATAAGAATCTAAGGTGACATTGCTTTATTTAGTACTTAAAGTTGGTAGGGTGTCCTACGTATTGCAAACACCAAAGTAAGTAGTAACTTAAATGTTCAGTAATTAGGATAAGTTTGTATTTTCCCGTCGATTTGTAACGGACTGAAACTGGTCAGTCTCTGTTGCCATATGTGAATCCTGAACGGATTGCTTCGACATAACGTTATTACACAAGTCATATATTTAGGTTGGATTGTGACTGGCAAGCGGAATCCAAGACGCGCGTTTCGTCCTATTTGGGGCTCATCGGCTGGATGTACCTGCATCCCAATGTTGATGTTCACACTGGGATTCGAACTCAGTCCGCTTCGTGTCAAATGCCACCGCGTTTACCAGTAGACTACTCCGTCAAGGCGGTCACATTTGTGCAACCGTCATATATGTGTACATATATATGTACGTCCAGCCGATGAGTCCTAAATAGGACGAAACGCGCGTCCTGGATTCCGCTTGCCAGTCACAATCCAACTTAAATTTAAACGTTCAGTGTTCACCTATAGCAGAACAAAACACAATTTAATGCTATATTGTGTGTTTAGTTTTGAAACAAAGAGGCATCTGTACTCTGTTCAGTAAGGGATTTTTCCATGGATCTGTGTTTGTTAGCGAATTATATCTCTAAGAGGTTATCTACATTAAAGCAGTTTCTGTAGACAGAATTGTTTGCTAAATCGTAAAATGACTAAATTTAAACTCATGAAACACTAAATTTCGTATCTTCTTTTAAAGACAACAGTCATTTTTACAAAATATACAGATTTTAGATGTAGTATCATAAATAATACAAAACTGTTAGGTACGTCAAGGTCCTAAGTGTGATGTACAAATGACATCGAAATAATCAAATTTTAAATCAACAAAAGAAACTCATTGGGTCATTGTCTGGCATTGAAACAGTTCAGAAAATAGAATATCTTTTTTAATAGTGCACAACTGTCCATATGATTATCTATACTTAAATTAGTCTATAACGAAATACAAACTTCTAGGCTGATTAATAAACGTACCAATTACCTTCAAGTATTGAACAAGCAGTATAGATAGATATAACATAAAGAAGAAGTGTAAAAGATAATTATCTACTTTTTAGGGGTATGAAGATTGACGAAATGGTGAATAAACGCCAAAAGTAACTTACATGATTAAAAATAGAGTAAGGGGGGGGGACTTAGATTCATTTCATCTGAACACAGAGTTTGGAGTCGAATTAATGAATTGCACAAAAACCTTTATTATTAGCGTAAAAATATATCTACTCTACATCTACCTATACAATCAATTACAAACAGATTCTCTTTATTGAATCGTCCTTATTTTAGTTGTTTTTTTTTTTATTAAAAGAAATCCATTGCTACATAACTAAGTGCACATTATTAACTTTTAACTTGACAACACAACTTTTACTTATTTTCATTGTTGATATTAAACTATTTCATGTTCCGAATTTCTTTAGTCTTACCCAAAAACCATTCTACACATGACATGCATTAACTACTTGCATATACATATATAGTTCTAGATTGAGACAAAGAAGACGATTATTATTTTAGGACATATTGATAAAATTACTTTATTCTTAGTGTTTCAGTTAATGTCTTTCAAATGATTACAAGTGTTTTTCTCCTCATTTTTTTTTTGGGTTTTAAACAAAACTTGTCGTTATCTGTTTTATTGGACAGAATTTTTCAGTTAATTAGTAAATGAATAAAATGGGGAATTGAATTTTATTTTATTTTTTTTAATTTAATAAACTTCTTTAAGTAATTAGTTAGATTAGTTGTATTAGTTACCGTCATTGTTTTCTTTCTTAAACGATAATCAATAAATGCATTTATCCTACTGATAAACTGTCAGATTTAGAACTTAGTGAATTCTATTTCAAACAAGACCTTCAATATGGATTATTAATGTAGTGCATATCTGTATATCATGAATGATATAATTAATTGAACTTAGGTGGCTTTATGGAGATAGATATTAAATTTAGTTGATTACATTAGTCACAGACTGATGTTGGTCGAATACCTGGAAGCACTAGATTGTCGTTTCTTCATAGTTTGGGACTCCTTGCCAGCGCGAACCGTTTATACGACAGGGAATTCAACCTAGTCTCTTTATGTATCAAGGCGAGAGCCAAACAATGTGTTCGGTGGTACAGTTGTTACTTCTATCAGTTTATCATGAAGAGCGATGATCATCCATTGTCATGCGTGATAACTGTCTCACTCTTGGTACGTCTGAACTCTACTAGTCACGACTTTTGACTAACAACTTCATGGAACATCCTGAAGTTAGTCAATAATGAGCTGCTCATTGTAACTGGGCTGGAGAGGTTTTGTAAAGTGTAGTAAAGATTAGTATTAAGTTTATTTGTTTGTATTCGTCACAGGTGGAGTAGAGTTTAGATGTATCCGAAGTTATAAACTATAACAATGGATGGTCATTGTGTTATATCACAAATTGATTGAGGTGAGAATTCTACTACTGAACGCCGGACAGCTCAGTAGTGGAGGTAATTAAGCAGGCACTGTAAGACCTAAAAGCCATCGGTTGGAATGCATGTCGGAATTAATGGTGTGTACTGCTGAAGAGTTCTACATTAGGATGAAACAGCCATCCAGTACCCTCTTGTTTCTTAATGGAACTCGACCAACACCAATCTATGACTAATGCAATCAACAGTCAATTGGTTTGTAGTTATTTTAGTAGATGCTACTTTAAGAATAGTTTTGAGTTATTATTAATACTTTTGTGACTGACAGAAGTGGTGTCATATCAGGGATTGTACAAATCCTATTACGCATTGATTGGGTAATAAGGGTTCATCACGTTTTGAGCTTTTGGAGCTCTTTTCAAAACTTCGGTAAGCCATTGTTTTAGTGTTTTGGTCTAATAACTCTAGCTGTATTTCGTTTCTTCCCGACAGAATTTATCATAATGCATAGCAAGAAAGAAAGTAAACAAAACAGCATTCCCTTTACCTTTATTTAAATTCATTAAGAACAGCATGGATTTAGGTTGGTTACTGCTATTCTATTAATGCCAAAAATAATGCAAAAACAATTCATGCTTGTCATGTAACACAACATACACCTTATATCCAGTAGCAAACTTTGTGTAATTATGTGTGATTGTAAATTCAAATTAGTTATTTGGTTGATGCATTAATGTTAATTGAATTTTAGATACATTTGTATCACATAGTGACATCATTTTATGAACTACTAAAAATCAGTTATTATGAAATAGCTGTTTTGTTCTAGGATACGACTTCGAACTAATAATCAATCGAGCCTAGGTTTTCTAGTACGACACTGTTCATTGTTAGAGGGAACAATTATGAAGTTGTCGTTAGTTAATTAATGCATCATTGACAGGCATCAGTAACATATTTAAACTGAATAGAATCTCGAAAATTATTTAATCACATAAGTGTTCACTAGCGATTTTAGTCATTATAGAATTTTCAATATTCTAGTAAGAATCTATAATCTATGAAGTCAATCAAGTAGAATCGAAGTAGTTTTTCGTTAACAGTACAATATTATGGTTATAGCACCAATTTATTACTTTTAACTGACACTTGAGATTAATACATTTTGATGATTGACAAGTTGAGTTTTTTTTTAAACGGATCAACATTACATAGTAATTGCAAATACTTATAAAAGCTGACTGGAGGAAACGTTTAATAATCAATGGTATTTAGGCTATTTGTAATCCCATATATCGTTATGATACATATATATGCATGTATATTATATAAGTGTAAGTGATGGTAAGAAGTTTTTCTGTTTCATTGTTAGCATTAACGACTGAATTTTGACACGTTTTTTGCCATCCTGAGACGATAACCTTGAAATAGTGAAATGGGAATATATACATATGTATGTATATACATTTACGTATATATATGTATATAGGGGGGGGGGGGAATGTGAGAGAATAAAGATAGATTAACTGTGGACTTAATGAAAGCGTCGTTCATCCTAAATGTAATCATTAATACTGGGATGCAGTTGCAGTAAGCTGCAGTGTCCTATGTACTGCATTCCAATGTTGATCACAATACATATATACATAAACTAAGGATTAATTTAATTTATCTTAAACCAATGAAAACAATATAAAAAGGAGCTAGCTGAATGATATTACTGCTTCATTTTGGCATCGTAAATCATTTGGCATTGCACATAAAGTAAGAAAATATCTATGACAATAAACCATGAAACCAACTTGGAAGTGTGTAGTCCATTTTCTTGATATGGAATCATGTCAATTATGTTTAAAATAGGCTGGCACTAAGGATAAGAACGAAATCAAAAATGATCACTTTAAAGTGTTACTTGACATTATGATTAACTTTAGGTAGTAGTTAATTACACTTAGATTCGGATAAGCCTTTTTTAAATGAACCTCAAAGGAAAAGAGGAAATGGGAATATATACATATGTATGTATATACATTTACGTATATATATGTATATAGGGGGGGGGGGGAATGTGAGAGAATAAAGATAGATTAACTGTGGACTTAATGAAAGCGTCGTTCATCCTAAATGTAATCATTAATACTGGGATGCAGTTGCAGTAAGCTGCAGTGTCCTATGTACTGCATTCCAATGTTGATCACAATACATATATACATAAACTAAGGATTAATTTAATTTATCTTAAACCAATGAAAACAATATAAAAAGGAGCTAGCTGAATGATATTACTGCTTCATTTTGGCATCGTAAATCATTTGGCATTGCACATAAAGTAAGAAAATATCTATGACAATAAACCATGAAACCAACTTGGAAGTGTGTAGTCCATTTTCTTGATATGGAATCATGTCAATTATGTTTAAAATAGGCTGGCACTAAGGATAAGAACGAAATCAAAAATGATCACTTTAAAGTGTTACTTGACATTATGATTAACTTTAGGTAGTAGTTAATTACACTTAGATTCGGATAAGCCTTTTTTAAATGAACCTCAAAGGAAAATTTATGGAACAATATGCATCCAATCTTTATTTTATAACCAAAGCTTTATTAAAATTATCTTTTTCACTGAAGTTTAATAGTGAAACACATAAGGCGATTATAATTTTAGGTTTATTCAGTATATGACTATGTGGACACACTTATCATACTTTTTAAAATTTACTTCTACATGTTGGTGTTCACAATGAGACTCAAATAAATCATATCTCCCTTCAAACATGAATACATTATACTCTAAGGCACTAATTCATTTAACAGTTATAAAAGTATACATAAGAATTTGTAGAAATGATGTTTTACAGAAATAAATGAGAAGATATTATTACAATTATTCTACATTTATTATTCTATACACTACGGAAGACAAATGAAATGACATCGGAGGCTGCTAGTGTGACAGTATGATACTAAACGGCTATAATAAGCGTGACACTGACCTTGTGTTAGAACTGACTAATGGGACATACGCCTATAGTTTATACTATCTGATTTTGTTGATGCTTATCGGTTGGGCTGGAGCAAATGTGGCTAAACTTGCCCAGAGGAAGAGAGTAAGATAATAAAAAAAATCATTAAGTAGGCGACAGTACCAGACCGTATGAATAAAGGCTTTTACATAACACTTTCTGGACTAACCAGTAATGGGAAACATAAAATACACTAAAGACTAAAATGTGAAGGGAAAGTTTTATACAGAAAACGAGATACTAAGTTTCGTAGTAAAATCACAATAACTCGAAAAGCACTACATGTATAAGTTTATGAAAATCTTATAAGTTAAGCCTTATAAATATCATAGTTATTAAATGAATAACAGATGAGGCTTAGGTGTAAAAGTCCTGATAACATGGATTTTAAACTTCATAAGTTGTAATTTCAGATTCTTCGTCCTATTGTAACATAACGATTTTCAGTCAGTTTATAAACGATCGAATGCTGATTTCCATTACTAAACGAACTATATTCATTCTAAGTTTACCAAGATTCCTAGTAGTATGTAATATATTCTTGATTGGTGAAGGATAATAGTAAACTCCTCAAGATATTAACGTTGAATACTTTTATAGAAACAGTATATACGTATGAATTAGACAATTGTAAAAGAGAGTGAGATGCTAACGACTTATCCAGTTATTGCTAAACATATGAAGCCAATTATATAACTGAACAAGAAGGCAGCTGAACGAAAAATGTTTTCTAATTGATACTGTTATACTACTACAGTAGTATGTATAGTGGACATTTCGAAATATATTAATCTACTGAAAATTAAAAACTGATTACATCATAAATAATCTTCTGAGATTTCAAGCATCACAAGAATGAGGGAGAGGTTTTCTGATGATCTATATGATGAAACATTCTACGGTAAAAAGGCAACTTATAGTTCAGAAAAATGAAAGTTGATCGTCCACTCGACATATTCAAAGAAGAAAAGAAACATATGCTAGAGAAAATAATGAATTTTGAAAGTTTGAAAGTGAATTGGACGTTTATTTGGACGATTATTCAGATTCAGTGATTACATTTTTCGAAAGAAAACTCACTTCATTGAGTTGTCCACATTTCTACTTTAATGACATCATAAGCCAATAATGTCACATGTTTAGGGTTCGTTTTCAGTAAACTAATGTTTATACACAAAAATAATAAGTATAATTAGCAGTCACTCATTGTATGAACGATTTCGGGGTGATCAAGACCAATAACGTTAAAACCTGAAAATCATGTTTTATTCTTAGCCTCCACATCGACAAGATTCTCAAATCGTTATGTTTGAAGCATAAAATTTATCATTTTTCAAGAATAAATTATAGTTTATAGTATCGTTCTGATGAATACACTTCCGAATTCTGCAGTGAACTTAAATTCCTTTAGTACTGTATATATTAACCAAGTTTTAAAATACATAGAATCTATGTTTACTGCTTTCCGACATATTTTTCTAATCACTATGACTCAACTAAAATAGTCCGTTTAGTCAAACTGGTAACATTGTTGCTACTTACTAGAAGAAACTTTACCAAAACTCAGCTTTGAACTATATGAATTACATCACACCTTAGTGACTAATATTTAGTTGTAGATTTCAGTCAGCAGTTGCAGGTAGTATGATTGAACATCATATGGCGATTTGTTTATAATTCGTCCCAGTAAAAAAATTAAGGCATTCATATTGTAAGTTTCATTTTGTGTTACACTAAATGTAGGACAAAATTATTCACCTTTAACTATGATTTATGCATTTGATTATATACTTGTCATTAGGATTAATTTAATTTACGTAAGAATTTTCGTAGCCAAAAGCTGTCTAGCATAATTACTTTAAGGGAAGGAATATATTTACCATCAAGTACCAGTTATTTTGTTATTCGTTGTTGTTGAAGTTGCTAAATTTTAATTTAATATCATGAATTGGTTTGAGTTATATGACCAATCAAACCCATGAGGCGTTGGATAGCTGTTTCGTCCTAGTATGAAGCTCTTCAGCAGTGAGCATCCATGACCCCACCAGGGAGTTAAGCCCGAAACCTCTAAGCTCCTCAGCGAACGCTTCACCATTAGATCATTTAGTCGGCTTTCGGAGGTTTACATTTCTAACTCAGTCAGTTAGCGATAGATTTGTACTATTTTATCTATTGCCATCGGTGGGTAACTGCATAACATCCAAAACGGTTGAACTCCACTGGTCGCGTTTTCTCACTAGAATTACTTTTAAGAATTAATCCTAAGTGAGTTGTTTATGATTGTGATCGGATGTTATGGAGACCTTTTTGGTAGGTTTGTGGGTGCGCCTTGTCGAAGAGTTTTATACTCGGACGAAACAGCTGTTCAATACTTTGTGGTTTTAAATGGTTGTCTTATTCAAACCAATTCGTGATATCGAATTAATACTAGTTAATTTACTTGAGTTCGTGTCCGACGTATTGATGTTCAATAAATATGTGAAGTTGAATACTAGCATAGTGATTAGATGAAGTACACAGTAAGCCTTTCCTAACTCACTGGGAGGAGATTAATATATATGCCATAGTGTTAAGAATATTTCCAAATTTTTGGTTAAATCTGGAGTTCTCATCGACGAGTCTGATCTCTGTGATGAAGTGAATCCAGCTACTATTTATCAATAACTTACAAAAATATCATTCCGGCAAAGGCTTGTCAAGTTAAGTTTTTGGTAAAAGAACTGTATTAAATAAATGTACCAAGATATGTTGAAAAAGTACTAGGTACTGAACCCTTATCATCTACAAAACTTTTGATCAAAAGTTATGCTACTAATGATTGTCTTTATAATTGCCAATTCACATCATCGTTAAAGTGTTTAATATATCCTTTTTATCACATAGATATTTACCATGTATAGCTTAGTGTAAATAGTAAACTAGACTTTATTGTCAATGTTTTCCTAGTTGTATATCATTTAGATATGATACTGTAAGTATATCTACATTTCATTATCCCTGAATATCTTTAGTATTTATAAGATTCAGTCGACTTAGGTCCCCCGACTGTTGTCGGAGTTGAAAAAGCTACAGCCAATCTAAGGCGAGGCAAAGCAGCAGGTCCGGATGGATTATCTCCAAAGGTCTTTAAGGATGGTAGTCCCAATTTAACAATTAGGCAAACCGATATTTTGACTAAAGTTTGGGAACTTGACATAATTCCGTCTGACTAGTGTCACTTGTTATTCCTCCTAGTATATTAGAAAGGGTCAAAGTTGTCCTGCGATAACCATAGAGGAATTAGTTTGACTAATATAGTGTCTACAATATTAACTTCTATAATTATCAAACGTTTAACTGCAACTCGTGATCAACAAATACGAGAAAATCAGGCCGGTTTTAGTCCTGGTCGCGGTTGTATAGACCAGATATTCACCATTCGTCAGATTATAGAACACAGACATACTTTTCGGCGCCCGACAATAGTGGTTTTCCTCGACTTGAAGGTGACATTTGACTTCGTAGACCGAGAAGTTCTATGGCGGTGTCCTTCATTGTACCCCAGAAGTATATAAACCTTGTCAAGGCTCTTTACTCAAACACTATTAGTCGTGTCAGAGCATATGACGAACTTTCATCTGAACTTGTATCCTCAAGTGGTGTCCGTTAAGGCTGCCCACTTTCCCCGTTTTTGTTTAATTTCAGAGTCGACATACTATTTGAAATTACACTCTCTTCGTCTAACTTTTCAGGAATTAATCTCCTACCAGGAGATCCACTTATTGACTTAGAATATGCTGACGACATAGTCCTGTTTGGTGAAAACGCTGATAAGTTGCAGAATCGTTTATCAGCAATATGCTCCAATGCAGCAAGGTTCTTTGTTGATTATACATACATACAGATTCAGTTCATTTAATCTTGAATTATATTTGATTGGAAAATAAAATTAATTTATTGACTACATTCAATAATCTTTATTTGTTTCCATATTCACAAGACAAAATCATTTTATATTATAATTCAATAGAAAATAGTATCTATAACATTCTAATGTTATTAATATAGTTTACAATATACTTTTAAAGATTATTAGTACAGTGCATGGTAACTGTTTATATATTAATGGAATTGTATGAATAATATAGTAACAGTAACCAGTAGAATGTACAACTGTCACAATTTAACAATTAGGCAAACCGATATTTTGACTAAAGTTTGGGAACTTGACATAATTCCGTCTGACTAGTGTCACTTGTTATTCCTCCTAGTATATTAGAAAGGGTCAAAGTTGTCCTGCGATAACCATAGAGGAATTAGTTTGACTAATATAGTGTCTACAATATTAACTTCTATAATTATCAAACGTTTAACTGCAACTCGTGATCAACAAATACGAGAAAATCAGGCCGGTTTTAGTCCTGGTCGCGGTTGTATAGACCAGATATTCACCATTCGTCAGATTATAGAACACAGACATACTTTTCGGCGCCCGACAATAGTGGTTTTCCTCGACTTGAAGGTGACATTTGACTTCGTAGACCGAGAAGTTCTATGGCGGTGTCCTTCATTGTACCCCAGAAGTATATAAACCTTGTCAAGGCTCTTTACTCAAACACTATTAGTCGTGTCAGAGCATATGACGAACTTTCATCTGAACTTGTATCCTCAAGTGGTGTCCGTTAAGGCTGCCCACTTTCCCCGTTTTTGTTTAATTTCAGAGTCGACATACTATTTGAAATTACACTCTCTTCGTCTAACTTTTCAGGAATTAATCTCCTACCAGGAGATCCACTTATTGACTTAGAATATGCTGACGACATAGTCCTGTTTGGTGAAAACGCTGATAAGTTGCAGAATCGTTTATCAGCAATATGCTCCAATGCAGCAAGGTTCTTTGTTGATTATACATACATACAGATTCAGTTCATTTAATCTTGAATTATATTTGATTGGAAAATAAAATTAATTTATTGACTACATTCAATAATCTTTATTTGTTTCCATATTCACAAGACAAAATCATTTTATATTATAATTCAATAGAAAATAGTATCTATAACATTCTAATGTTATTAATATAGTTTACAATATACTTTTAAAGATTATTAGTACAGTGCATGGTAACTGTTTATATATTAATGGAATTGTATGAATAATATAGTAACAGTAACCAGTAGAATGTACAACTGTCACAATTTAACAAATTTTCATTTGGAAGAAAAATAAATAAAACAAGCTATTTAATAGAATGTTCTTTGTACAAGTAAACGAATCAATACTGTTAAATATTATTAATCTCTACTCTAAACAACCATATCAATTGTATGTATTAGTAACAAACTATCCAGTTAAACTCAGATGAGTGTTCATATTAATGTCTAGTCTATTGAAATCGTATAGATACGCTGCAAACTCAACATAGTTGTGAATTGGTTTGGTAATGATAGATTACAAATTGATTAGAATCACAAATTACGTTCTTACTGAATGACTGAAAGTAGTAAATTTCACACCCCAACCCCCCCCCCAAGAGATATATACATATTCTATGGATATGTTAAACTCTTTGGAACTAGGACAGTTTAGAATAACTCATCTTCATTTTATGCAATAATTCCAAAGAGAAATACAGCTCAATCATGCTTGTTATACTTTAGTTGTTACATTTAGTAATTACTTTATACTATGTACTTACTGCCTAAATTCTGGATGTTTACACAACAATGACATTTTTGTTGTTGCTTTAAAAAATGCTGTATTGGTCAATGATTACAGAATGTAACGAAACGTTGAAATGGAACCTTGATAATTTTCTTTACTATTGGACATAAATGTAAGTGATACAAAACATAGTTTGGAAATAAACAAATTCAATTGACCTTTCATTTATTATTTATTCAAATTCATCAGCAAGATTAATGAAACAACTCCAACAATGAATCATAAACAATCACTGAACATAAAGTAAAGTCTGACTAAAAATTCTAGATCTCATTAGAGTGACCATAGATTATTTCATGATAAATGCCTCTTTGAACATATTATCTGCTTAACAGAATTATAAATCATACTGCAAATTTACAAATGACATTTTAAACATATATAAACCATAATGAATATAAGAGTTCACCATCTTAACATATAAGATTGTCATTATAATAAGCTTGTATCTTTCCGTTGATTTGTAATGGATAGAAACTGGTCAGCCTCTGTTACGATATGTGCATCCTGAGCGGATTGCCTAGATATAGTGATAACACATAAGTATTATTTAAGTTGAATTGTGACTAGCAAAGGAAATCCAGAAGGTGGGTTTCGTCCTATTTGGGACTCATCGGCTGGATGTACCTGCACCAGGTTGTTGATGTTCAAACTGGGATTCTAAGAGGGCTGAGTACGAATCCCAGTGTGAACATCAACATTCGGATGCAGGTGCATCCAGCCGATGAGTCACAAATAGCACGAAACGCGCCTCCTGGATTCCACTTGTCAGTCACAATCCAACTTAAATAAAATGACATTGTCATTTTTATTCAAAAGTTACTTACATCTGATTTGTTCTGACTATTATAATAATCATGGATTTATAACTGGAGAATCTGGCGACTAAGTTTTTGACAATAACTGTAAAAAATAATCAGATCTTATATCTCTTCCATTATTAAATATTACTTTATATGCTTCCAGCCTATCTCTTCATTTAATTTATTCCATATGGTACTTATAGTATGTTATAAGTTTGACCAATCGTAATATGTTTGTCATTAAAAGGCGTACCTCAAAAGTACATTAACCTTATAAAGGCCCTCTACTCAGTCACCACTGGTCGAGTCAGAGCATATGGCGAATTGTCACGAGAAATTTCATCCCCAAGTGGAGTTCGTCAGGGTTGCCCCTTATCCCCATTTTTATTTAATTTCATCATAGATGTACTCTTAAAAATCTCACTCACTTCTTTTAACTCCTCAGGAATTAATCTCCTTCCATGAGGTTCTCTTGTCGACTTAGAATATGCAGATGATATAGTCATATTTGGTGAAGACGTGTACAGCATTCAGGGTCTCATGAACACCTTGAGTAGCAATGCAGTCATATTTGGGATGCGCTTCTCACCTCCCAAATGCAAAATGTTACTCCAGGACTGGCCTACTTCTTCTCCTAAATTAGTCATGGGGAGTAAAGCAATTAAATGCAATGATCGCTTCACTTATCTCGGGAGTCTCATCACCCCTGGTGGGTCGGTGTCTGATGAAATCTCAGCGCGGATTCAGAAAGCCCGATTGGCATTTGCCAATGTACGGCACTGGTAGCGCAGACGCGATATCCGTGTCTCAACGAAAGGCCGGGTGTACTGCGCAACAGTCCGCTCCGTTCTAACACATGGCTGCGAAACGTGGGGCATGAAAACTCAAGATATGCGTCGACTCCAGATATTTGACCATAGGAATCTTCGTAACACCGCTCGTATATCATGGAATAGCCGGGTTAGTAATAGTGAGGTTAGACAAAAGGTTATTGGGAAACATGGTAAATCAGTCGAAGAGGTCATTAACCTTCATCGACTGAGATGGCCGGGACATGAATTGCGCATATCCGACCACCGTCTACCACGTCGCGCGATGTTTACTAAGGCTGAAGTAGGATGGAAGAAGGTTAAGGGCGGCCAAACCAAAACATGGCATCAGTCCATGAAGTCCTTGACTACTGGTCTAAGCCATGTAGGTAGATGTAGGTTACCTGGCTGGGGTCCGCGCGATGATCGCAATAAATAGCTGGAGACACTAGGCGATATAGCTCAGAATCAATCACAGTGGCGCAAGTGTGTTCACTCTTTAACCTCATCTAAATCTTGAATTCTATTATTATTTTCTGGAAATCTTTACTTTACTCCTCCCTCTTGTATTCTGTTTAAACGTTACCTCTGTAATCTCGTAGTGCTAATGTGGTATGGAACTTGAACCTACGGCCGTATGTGCCCGGTTCTACGTTGCTGATGATAATGATGAATATACGTAATACAAGACTTACAACAACAAGTTATAAAGACTGATTGTTCTCTGTTTGTACATCTGCCACAATATTGCAACTCCCCATGCCCAATAAAAGAATACAAGATAGTTGGGCCAACCAAACAGGGTCACGTTTATATTTTAAGTATTCTTTTATTTGCATGTAAAACCAGACTCCACAGTTAATCAATTAGGAAAATAACACTAATACAGGACAAGAGCAAGAGTTGCAAGAAACTGAGGTAATCTGCACTCAATCAACTAGTTTTAGTTCATGATACAGCAACAGTTAATAGAAGTGAGAGGTTAGGGCAAGTGTGAATGCAACCAAAATATATGAAATAGTCTTTTAGAAAACATTTCTAGAAGTTTGCCATTCATCTTGATACCCCCCGATCTGCAAGAATTTTAAGTATTTAAATACCCTATGAAATGCAAATAAACAGAGAAATACAGGGGATTTTATTATCCTTTGTTTCATTATGAATTAATATGGTAATACTTTAGAAGTCCCCGTGGACTATTCAGAAAAACCAAGAAATATTTGGACTAGCAAGTGTTTTCAATAAATTAGTTATTCGGCTCTGAACTAGACATTCAAAATACACTGAGTTGACTTGGCAATCATATATGAAAAAATGGTGGATATTTTTTGCAGCGATTGCTGTTTAAAACTACTCAAAATGTATCATTTGAGAATTTGGAAAAGGATAGAGCAATGTTTTATCCCTCTTGAATCGTTTAACTCACGAGCTTGAACCAATTAGTTTACGCAGAGTAAAGCTGATCTGAGTTATTTCGTAACACATTTAAACTTGCATTAATAACTTCACTGATTACACTATTAAAATCATGCTTTAGTCAACTTTTCGTAAGCTGCTAATTTTTCCGTTGATTGGATTCGTCACACATTAATGCTGTTAGGACACCGGCGGAAGCCAGGGAGCACTAAACAATTGTTTTGTTCCATTTCGGGACTTTCAAGCAGTCCCCTCCCTCGATTCTGTTAGGAGGAACGACTTCTGCGCCTTCAGGTTTGCTAACGCCAAACACTCTGTACCACTGGGGAGATGTCCATTAGTAAAATTTCAAAATCTACCTCAATTCTCATAATGGTACGATTAAAGAAATTTGTATTATTTCATAGTTTGGCTACTTTTTTTAATAAATTATGTAAATGGATGAATCTGAAGCAGAATGTTCGGAGTTTGTTGCATTTATAATATACGATCTGACTGATACTTCTTGTTCCTTACTATGTTGCCTTGCGAAGGTGTTCCGGGATGCGGTGAACGAGTATCAATGATGAAGGACCTATATACTTGGCCTCATTATTAGATTTTATCATGTATTTGACGATGACATTTTACTTTCCTCAGAAAACTACTAAATAGTAGTATATATTAGTTAATATATAAAATAATTTATTCACAAAATAAGTGAAACTACAATTCAATATGAAACTGAAGTATCAAAAAGAAATTTTATTTTTACAAAGAAGATATTCAGTAACACTTTTAAATGCTTTCCAATGACTATACACAACATAATCTGTTGTTACTTTTATACTGATAACATTGTTATGCATTAAGTATATGCTCAAGATTAATGCACAACTGATGAAGTCTTCTATACAAAACTTGATGTTTAAGAAATTCACAAGCATTTAAAGGGTTTCATAATTTCGTCACCCCCCCCCCCCAAAGTTAATGTAATGTAACATCTTTAAATAGTTTGCCCATATTAGAATCAGTCAGACATAATACTAAATTGTTATTCGCCTAAGACTATTTGAAACAATCTAATTACTTATGTCAAAATCTTCATTAGGGTGAGTAAATAATCTACTACTCTATAATCACGATGAGATTTTCGATAGCAATATTTCTAAATAGATATTCATTTGAGGACTTCTTTGATTATATCAGAACAAAAATTCCCTTTTACTGCTTTTTCTGATGAACTAAAGAAATATCATGGGAAAGTTCATTGACACTAACCGATGAGTGATTTACATCATATGTAAAACTTTTAAAGTTCTCTTTCTTTTGATAATAGTACTCCAGTTACTGATAATTTCTGTTTTCATTTATTATGTATGATAGTCTATGTAATAAATTAAACATCCTAGAATACTGGGCACTTCAATTGGTGTCCATAGATGCGTTTGAAATATACTTGCCAAATGTTGACCTGTTAGTATAATTTGTTAAAGATTAACCAAGTTTTCCCTTACCAGACTATCTTTTTTTATACTTGTTCAAATTTCAATAATCTTACTTAATTTCTAGATTACCTTTATCTCTGAGTGGTTAAAGTTGGGAAACTGCAACAAACTAGGTAATGCATAACAATTAATATATCTAAATACGAGACAATTCAGTGATACTCACCCACGACTGACAAATCACAAAGATACCAATCTGTGGAAGAGACAAATTTCAATTAAACCCACCCTTATAAACCTTTAGTGAAAACGATAATTTCGCGATGATTTGCGATACAGTATTTGAAAAGTTTTAGTAATTGGTCATAGTGTTTATTCATCTCAGTGAACGAATGCTCAAGTTCCAAATAAACTAGGCTTTAAGTGTTGACAACGGGAACATAATTTACTGGTCTAGAGTTAGCGTTGTCATTATAAGTTTGAAAATCCCTGTCCTTAACTCGCATGCAATCGTGAGTACTGAAATTTATGCTCTAAAACATAGCAATAATAAAATGACCGATGCTTTAAATAAGTGATTGCTACTTTTGAAGTCGTTACTGTTAAGTAGTGATTTATGTGTCGATGATCGTCACAAGCGTTTATGACACTCTCAAATTATTATTCGAATTCCATAATGTTACTTCGTAAATAGTTCATTTCTTTTTAATCTGAAGATGTTAACCAAATGACTGGGTGGCAAGTTAATTTTCATAATCAAATCTTTTGGTTGCACTGCAAAAGCGATACTACTATTAGCAAGGTAACATACATATCAGGGTATGTAAACCTCAGATAGTGAGGAATCTAATGTTTTAACAACAATTTAGGTCGATGACAAGCATAAGATGCTGTGCAAAATGTACACAACATTACTTAACTGCACATAGTAACGTCTGTTACATCAGATTGGTATATCACTAAATATATCAAAATTAACAAAAAGACTCCATTGAACGATTCAAGTAGTGACGAAAAACTACTAATAGTTCCAAAGGGAATACATTCACAATCAATAAATAAATTAAACGTCAATTATGCTTATAATGATCATAATAATTAGGATTCATCAATGCAAAATGTTCTGAAATGAATTACTATAATATATACTATTGGATTTTAATAAGTAGTATAGTGCAAAATATTAAAAAATCGAAGTACGGCAGCTGGAAAATGCAAACAGAATTAACATTTAACTTGAGGTGTTGAGCTGGTAGTACTAGAATAAAGATTTCGTGTATTAGTGCTTTTCGTGACAGCTTATAATAAGTTGGTTATTCATTGAAAATTTAGCAAAAATTAACATTTACCTTTTCAGTTCTAATCGATTGTTTATCTTTACTGTTTACGTCTTTTGTAAATGGGATGATTTCATCTCCTTTAGACAATATTTTAAGAAAACTTTAATCCACAGACATCAACTGTTCATAAAATATGTGACGATCGAGGCATCTAGATAGGATTTGCACGTAAATGTTATTACGAAAACAATATTGATAAATAATAGTATTATATAGGTAATTCCACTACACGCAGTCTCTTCAGGGATAAAGAGAACAGAAAGTTCATTTTAAGTCTAACCTAATAGCCCTAAGATTGATGCCTATGGAATTAGTTGTATTATAAGTTTGATTAAAACTGGATTGAGAGTGGCTAATGGGATCTAGTAAGCGTATTTTATTACCAAACAACAACAACGTGGAGGCATAAACACTTTAAACTTTGGAATATCATTACCGTTTAAGTTTTCAGCGGTATATATATTTGAATAGTTGGAGAAGTTTTAAGCCAAATGTGATAAATTTATTGTGAGTTATTGATGGGACATATTAGAAATAATAAAGTGGGGAACTAGTCCACTTTCTTGGTATTGAACAATAAATTTCTATACAAAAATGTAATTTTCAAAGGTTTTTCAATTGTGTATATATGTGAGATAAAGAATGTAATGACAAGTTTATTTGTAGACCTTAGTAGTCCTGATGAGTATAAATTTACTAAAGTAGCTAACATTATCGAGTAAGCAAAAAGTAATAACCGAATCATTGAGGATAATAAACATCATAGATACGAAACATTCGTGAATAATTATTTCTAATCAAATCAGTTTGATACTACACTAGTTTCGATTCATCGTATTTTTAGTATTTGCGAGGTTTCATCTTATTGTTAAGTGCAGTAGTTTGAATTATAAATTAACTATCTCTAATTAACCGTTGATATAAATGAAACACTCGATAGATGTTTCATCTTACCTTTGCCAAGAATCACATCCAAACTATTTAGCCTGTACAAAGGGTACTTTAACTTTATATTGTTAAGTTGAATATCCAATGTATTGCATTATTTTCTTATCACCATGTTACTATAATTAGAATGATCTTTATCCGCCTATTTTGTAAGATTCATCTCTCATGCATTCATAGAATGATTAGTCACCTATATTGCCTTGATATTGTAGTACAGTTTTATTATTCATTCACTTAATTTTAACTAATATCAACTACATTCTATGAATTCTAGACATTGGAAGTTGGCATTCTAACAAAGTAATAAACAAACTTATCAGTGTTACATCATTTGGAAGTGAATTTATCATAAAGAGATGAATTATTCATATTCTATGATTATTGATTAAAATAAGTCGACATAAGATTGTTTAGTAGACTACAATCTATATATGTTCTTTTTATAAACAGGTAAAAATTTCTTTCCAGATTAGTAACTAGTTTGTCAAATAGTCATCTTTTTCAATTCGAACATAAATAATAAGTTACTAGTGTTCAACATGGATTATTATCGTTTATGTAAATAAAGACACCTTCTAAATAGTTGATTTGCATATACGTGCCATTTAGAACGTTTATATCTACTCTTCTAAATAGAAGTAGGAACAAAATGATATATACATCATATATACTTGACAAATGATTATATATATATATATATATATATATATATATATATATATATATCCCACCTACACACCCAAATATGTAAATCCCACACAAATGAACAAAGAATGTATAGAAAATTATTATCCATTTGGCGGGAAACTTCTGTAATGCACAAGTATTGCACCAATCATATACGGTTTAGCTAAATCTCAATAGGTAGATTACACAAATAATGAATTATTCAATGCTTTAAAGTACAAATACTATAAAACAACATTTCCCTTATATATTCAGTGTATATGAAAAAAAAGAGTCATGTATCATCAAATGAATAGATGTACACTTCTTACAAATCGCTCACTTTTAATAAGCAAGGCGGTATAAATGTTACCGACTTATTGAAATTAGATTGGTTTCATTGCGAACTACATAAGAAACTACATAAGTAAAACATAGTTGTATGAATTAACTTATCAGTTAGTATTTACAAGTATTATTCACAAATTACTTTTCTTTATTGCATTTCACTAATTCAATATTTGTTATCATCATCATCATCATTATCATCATCATCACCGCCTGTTTATTTCATTATTCATAATGTTGGGTTATGTAACAATTGAAGTACAAGGAGAGAATATGGATGGTGCAGCACGTCATGCTCAAAGATTAGCTGGAAATTTTCTTGAAGATATGGAAGCAATACAAAAAGCTTCACGTGAAAGAGACAGACGAGCGATTAGCCATTTTGAAACAAACTCTATAGTAAGTCATTACTAATGATATGTATTTTTTATTTCTAACTTTTAAATGCTCATATTACTGCTTGTAAATGGTTATGAGTAGTAGAAAATATAACCGTATTACTTGAACAATAATTCCATGTATGCATAATAATGGAGAGTGAAATACTGAAATAAGTTGTTTTTACTAAATATCAAATATCCATGAAGGTGGACTACATACACTTTAAAATAATTCATATCCCTTAAGTTATACTATAATATGTAATTGCAATAAGAGAAGCGGTGACGAAAAACAAGTTCTTCTTAGTAATTTTATGTGTTCTGACTCTAAACATGGTATTAAAGTTGGTGATATCCAATCACTTGGGAATTGGTTTCTATGGTTACTCTCTGCATATTGGTTAATAATCGTTTAAATTCGTCCTTGTACTAAACCATATTCGTTACGTTAATGTTTGATTTCAAAAAAAAAAAGATGGACGGATGTTTTATCCATGTTATGTAAATATGATATGGATATGACATATATTGTGATAAATTTTAATGCATAGATTCTAAAAAAATGTTTTGTATTACTGTTGTCACCATTGAATAATAGTTTAGACAAACAGAGATCGTTATGTTGATACATACATATGCATAGCATTATCAATGTTACGAATCAAGCTTCCATAGTTAGAAGGAATAATAGATTGTTGAATGAGGACTGTAAGCTTGAGCAGTAGATCAAAGCATCGATACAGTGTGATAAAGTGACATTTAGTCTAGACGTAGGATAATTGAATCAGTTCGACAAATGAATTACGATCATAAACAAGACTGCTAATCGGAAGTGTAGAGATTTCCTGTCTAGAAATACGCTTATACATAACACAAAAATAGCATGGTTAGATATCATAAATGATTCCATAGTACATACTTCATAAGTTAGTCAAAGACTTGAATATTGGGTCCATACTATGGTAGAAATACCAGTCAATAAACAAAATGTCAATGGGATAGACTTAAGGTAAAACATTTATTCGATACTCTCTGGATTTCAGATAGTACCTCAGCTCATGTTAAACCATTATAGAAATCAAACTATACGTTGGTATCCATTACCAAATGAATAACTTCATGGCCCACAAAATACAGAGTTGCATGTACTAATTTAAAGTTGTTCAGTATAGTGAAGTATTACACTAACTTCATTACATTCCATCTTCGTCGAAATCTAATTGCTTTCTCACTTTGATTATACAACACTACAAAACAATAATAAAATTCAGTCAAGTAAAAAGAGGCCAACATAACTTTTTCTTTCTATATTGATAAATTAGAAATTTAGTTGGGGTGGTTTGTTGAGGTTAGTATTAGGCTTTAGTTGATTAATTTCGTCGCAGACTGATGCTGATAGGGCACCCTCAAAAATCATGGAGCACTGGACAAGTGTTACGTCCTAGTATGGGACTCTTAGATCTTAGGTACTCTAGGTTCCGGAAATTAATGAAAGTGAGAATTCCGTCACTGAACATTGCTCCAGTAGTGCAGAGGGTTAGGTGTTCGCCAACTCGACGCTCTGGGTGTACACTGTTGAGAAGCCCCATACTAAAACGAAATAACTGTCCAGTTCTCCCTAGTTTCTGATAGTACCGTACCAGAATCAATCTGTTACGAATCCAGTCAACTAATTAAAAATTCTTTTTAATCTATTTTAGTCCTCGCTTCACTAGTCAGCATATTTTATATTTGCAAATATTCACGAAATAACTATCATTATTTTTGTCTACGTTAACATGAATGTGCAACATAAAAGTTACTTTTATTATTTTATTATCAAAAGTGAAGCACTCGGATCGACTTTAAACACAAAAATAAAAATGATAGACTTTTGGATATATCGATGGGTAAGATAAAAAAAAAGTGTCATTCAAATGCTGTCTATTAACAAGATCTAGGACTTTTTGTTCTTCGTGATGTATATACGCACTAATTAAAGACAATATTACTTTAAGACTTACAATTGTCGAAGAATAGTTAGACTACTTTTTTAAGATGAAATTAGCTCCACATTGAAATTTTAAACACTTCAATGGTAGAACTGAGATAGTCATATGGAGATAGGTATTAAGCATAGTTGTTTGCGTTAATCACAGACTGATGTTGGTTGAGTACCAATAAAAACCTTAGACAATGAACAGCTGTTTCAATCTAGTATACGACTCCTCAGCAGTACACACCTCTGATTCCCGCCCTCGAGGGGATCAAACCCAGGGCCTTCAGGTTTCACTGTAAGGGTTTAATCGTCTTAAACATTGTATCAGAGTCCAACGGTAGAATTATTAATTATATCAAGGCATTGACTGACCATCGCGCTATATCATAACCTAACGGAAGTGGAAATTCTTCCATAAGATGTCAGCCTGGAGGCGATGTCGGTTAAGGGTTTGCCAAAGAGACTTTAAAGCCCTGAGTTTGAAGTCCTATCAGAATCGAGAATGCACACTGCTGAAGTGTCTTATATCAGAACGAAAAGCAGTTTAGTGCTCTCTGGGTTTTAGTGGTGTCCAATCAACATCACTTTATGACTGATACAAACAAATATTAAATGGTTCGTTTGAAAATTACGTAAAATGAAAACCAAACCTTCCCATCACTTAAAATTGCTAGTCAGAATTACGTAATTATCTTGAATATTTGTTCTTTCTTTTTTAATGAAATTAACTTTAATCTGAAATTATTTTCTTATTAACTTGGTAATTTACATCTATGTCATATTTTAATATGGTAGTATATGCATGAAAACAATCATGCCTTTAAACAGTACCAAAAAGATGTAAGACTACTCTTAAGTCGCCGCTAATTACATAACTTTATTGAAGTCGTTTACAATATGTACTGAATTATAGTATATGTAGGAATTAAATCAAAGCAGGACAAATGAATATTAGATGTAATATAGTTATTTTTTTCCTATAAAACATTAGCTAACTAATATTGCATAACATAGTCCCAAAAACAATAATTATACATATTTGGAAATGACATCAGAGAGACTAAGCAAGTACACAACTATCAAAGAGTAATTCAATTATGAGCGAATGAAAAAGGTTCAACACTAAACATTTAACAATTGATTAACATGAAGTCTAAATAAAGTTCCTTTTCATAAAATGTAATAGATTAGATGAACTAGTGGCAATTATTAACAATATGTCTGACAGTGTTAATTGTATTATGGAGATTATCAACTAGTGTTATTCGATCAATTAATTGATTGAAAAGAGAAACAATAAAAACGTGACAATTTGAATCTTTCAAAAATTGGCAAATTCTAGCAGACACCTTGATTACACAATTCAGAACATCTACTTACAACAAAAGATACATTTGTTAGTAGTTTATTTAATAGATATAATGCTATCACAAATGGTAGATGAACTGATGGAATTGTCTTTGATTATGATCACGCTTGGGGTGAATAATCACCCTAAAGTGTTCTTGAAGGGAATAGACAAAAGTAAGTAAAATAACTACATTGGAGCGTATGAAAGCGATTGGATTAATGTTGTTTTCATTCCATATCAATAGGAAACATTTGAAGAAATATGAATGGTTTTGAAATAACATGATGTTAAAACCTATTTTCATGCCAGCAATACTATTAGGTATACGCTAGTCAAGATTGAAGCTGTGATTCCTAAGCAAGCTGAACAAAGCTGCGTTTATAAAATAGAATGGAATGCATGTAATAGTGTGTGCAAGTGAAAGATGTAGTCAATTGAATATAATTTTAAAGAAGCATAAACTATGTCTGAAACATGTTTCCAATTCTTCAGAAGTGTTCAGCAAACTTCAAACAGATCAGAAACAGCCTTCCGCTAGTTAATAAGAAAACATCAGAGTAACATTAACGGCACAAGAGATCTCCAGAATGATTTCGATACCTACAAAGAAAAATTAACAGCTACAACACTATACATAAATAAGGAATTTTAAATTGTGTAAACAGAAGGAATGAAGTACACTTAGCTGAACCTTGGCAACTATTACTTAATAAAAGACAATTTAGTCTATATAACTAGTCAATCGAATATTTCATTAACATGGATACTAACAACAACACCCAATCAATAATTTGGTTAATAATTAAAATTTAGATTTATCTCCAATTAACTTTACTTGCATATCAAATTGTGTACACACAAACATTTTCATAAGATCAGTGTAATGTTAGCATACCTTTGTTATTTATTGATACTTTTAGTTTCTAATAAAGGGAGCACGTTATTTATTGAGATCAATTCTACAATGTAAAAGTTTATTTTGTTTTCCCAAATTATAGTTATTCCCAAGCAAACACACATACTGTTCTTAACATATCGCTATTCCCTTCAAATACTACATACATACACATACATAATTCAAGCTGAGTTTAAGCTTAATGTAGTCCATATTTATCTCTGATACTTTTAAATGAATTAAAGTGGTATTGTGGTAATAGGTGTTAAATTGAATTGTTTATGTTCATCACAGATTAGTGTTAGTTGGGTACCAATCAAAACCAAAGAGCACTAGACAGTTATTTCGTCCTAGTATGGGACTCCTGAAGAAGTTCAGATTAGTTTGCCTTATTAAACATTGGAATTGTTTTATTTTTAGTCACTAAGAATTTTAAAGTATAACTTGGCGCTGAATCCTTGTTCCATACAAAAGTTTAGCATTAGTGTAATGCATCAACTATCAGTGTTAATACAAATTATTGAGAATAAAATGGTCCTATGAGAAGAAGTTGTAGAGTAAACAAATTCTTCAACCATATAGTCATTCACTTAATCCTTCAATCATTCTACTAATTATAGTCATATGAAAAACATAACGTTTAATAAAACTAGGCAACAAGTATTGAATAGACTTATTCATAATAATGACCATTATAGACTTATTTCGAAGGAAGAGACAATATAAAAGTTTATATCATATTCAAGATGATTATTCATATTTTATTAATTGAAATATTCCTTTTAGTGAGTAGATCTTGATTCTATGCCTTTCATGAAAATATATATATTCATTGTCTCTTAGGTCATTATATACTACTCAAATATATTAAGCCTACTGTTTTCAGAGAATGTTAAATTACATTCATTAGTATTGAAGTTGGATTGTGACTGGCAAGTGGAATCCAGGACGCACTTTTCGTCCTACTTGCGACTCATCGGCTGGATGTACCTGCATCCCAATGTTGATGTTCACACTGGGATTCGAACTCAGTCCGCTTCATGTCAAACGCCACCGCCTGCCAGTCACAATTCAACTTCAATACATAACTTGTGTAATAACGCTATATCGAGGCAATCTGCTCAGGATGCACATATGGCAACAGAGACTGACCAGTTTCAGTATATTACAAATCGACGGGAAAATACAAGCTTATCCTAATTATATTCATTAGTATTGTTTCATTGGGAACACTATACGTATATATATATACATATATAAATAGAACTTCGTGATGTAAATAATTAAGCCCTTTCTATACTTTTCTCTACACTATACTTATTCATTTCTTTATCAACAAAATACAGTACATTATTATGAAAGTTAATGTTAAGTTTGATTTGTTTGTACTGTTGTTCAACCTATAAATAATCCAATTTCCAGATATGAAGGATAAAGTATGTACATTAGTTTACATCACATGACTTGTACTTTTATTTAATTACTGTGCTAACAATCTAAATACGAATGTAAATAATCCAATTAATTGACAAAATGTTTCTTTCTTTTTTTCGTCAATATATAAGTTACATTATTCAGTATATGAAAATAGTTTACAATGTTGATTTTTATTAGGAAGAACTTGTATATTCCCAGTGTGAACATCAACATTGGGATGCATGTACATCCAGCCGATGAGTCCCAAATAGGACGAAACGCGCCTCCTGGATTCCGCTTGCCAGTCACAATCCAAATTATATAATGTTGATTTTTGCTTTTAGTTGTGTAAATCATTTTAAAAAACACATTAATTGATTTGATATGGTTAATAAAGGTTAGCATTTTTTAGTTGATTGAATTCAACACAAATTGATGTTAGTAGGATACTAATGAGAACCATGGAGCACTGGACAGCTGTTCTGTTCCAGTATGTATTCGCCAACCTAAAGCCCTTTAGATGGAATCTAGGGTGCGTAGTGCTGAGGAGTCCTATACTATGATGAAATAGTTGTCTACTGCTCTATCTTTTTCAGTGGTACCCTACTAACATCAATCTGTGACGAATTCAACCAAATATACTGACATTCGCACATTCGGAAGATGTATATATTAACCAATAAATAAAACCTTGTGACTTATATTATTTAATATTATGAATTAGTGTACTTCTAACTAAGAGAATGGATATAACTGGAGTTATTAATTATAAAGATATAATGATTTCATTAATATTAATTGTTTAAAACAAATTAAATGATCATTGTACATCTATGATTGATATCTATCAATAATCTCATTCACAAAACTTAAAGTGCATGACATAGGTTAAACTGTAAATCTCTTCTATTGTCATATGATTTCATGAAGAAAATCAATGTGTAACCATTACACAATTTACTACCTTAAGTTGTTATTTTTGAATTGTGCTAAATTATGAACTTGATACAACTATTACCGTAAATGTACTTTATTATTTATTTTAAACAAGAAAAACCTTGACCCAGAAACTTGTAAAGAGGGGGGGGGATTATGATGAAATGCCAAAAAAAAACACGCATTGATTGGTATTAAAATGATCAGATATTTTCATAGGAATCACCTATTAAAATCATACTTCTAATTACACAAATAAGTTTAAAGGACATTTTAAGGATAAGTTAGTTACAAGAGGTGTATAGTCCTTGTACAATCAAAGGTGATTCTAAAATATTTCATTAAAATTAATAAATTCCGTAATTCTAACTAACATATAAAGTATTATTCATTATTCACTTGGAATGGTTATTATTGTGGTTATTGGTATTTTTACTTGATTGAATATATATCACAGATTGATGTTTGCAGAGTACCATTGAAAACCAGGGCGCATTGGACAGCTTTTTCGTTTTAGTATGGAACTCCTCAACAGTGTGCACCCCAGACTCTGCACCATGGACTTCAGGTTGGTGACGAACGCCTAACTCTCTTCACTACTGGGTAGGTATCCAATGGTAGACATATTCAATCAAGTAAAAATACCAATGTTCACAAACATAACCATCCAAATTGGACCATAATAGTGAGCTCACTAGTGACTAACTGCAGGATGGTCCTAAAGCTCTAGTGAGAAGTCGTAACTGGTGGAGTTCAGACTTGACGGTAGTAAGACAGTTATCACCAATGATAACGGATGAATGTCGCGCTACATGATTTATAAGCAAACATCAAAACTGAGATTAGTATTAGGTTTGGTTGACTGGATTTATCACGGATTGATGTTGACAGGGTATCATTGTAAACCAGGGAGCAGTGAACAGTTGTTTCTTCCTAGTGTGGGGCCCTTCAGTAGTGTGCATTCTAGATTCACACCCAAAGCTTCTTGGTCTTACAGCGATCGCCTAACAATCCGCACTACTGAGCTGGCCTGCATCCATTTGTAGAATACCTACTTCCATAAACTTGTGGTATAGCAAAACGATCATCCACTGTCATGGGTGACGACTGTCCGACTATCGACATGTTTGAACTCTATCAGTCATAACTTCCCACTAGAATTCCAGGAATATTCAAAAACAACTATCCAATGCTCCTTGACTTTTAATTGTACCCAACCAACATCAATCTGTGGTGAATCCAATCAACCGAATATGAAATCAATTAAGCTAATCAAGGTACTTTACAAGATAATGATGATAACGAGATAGACGGTTTATTTATATTATCATAATCAGTAACATGTACAAACTGATAGTCGCAGGACAGGTGTACTAGTAGTGATAGCAATAATAAAAACATCTTGAATAAATCTATACAGGAAGTAGATAAAGACTTGAGAAAAAAATCAAACTTATAACAATTGTCAAAAATGATTAGATGATAAGGAGTTTTGTAAATAGACACTTCGAGTAAAGTAGGTGGTGGAGGCAATAAACAAAAGAGGTGGAAGAAACAGACAATACAAAAGATGCGAAAAATTCATGGAGTTATTTGTTTAGTTTTATTTGCTAAGAAAGAGATATGGGTATCACATATTTCTTCTGAACGCATAATCTATAGTTGTTGGTTCAAGTCCTTATAGCTTCTGATATATGTAATACGCGATTTTGGACCTCATTAAAGAGTTCCAGTGGTGTAAATTAAATTATTATAAATGGCTGAGTTCCCTCAGTTACTCGACTACTGTCTACCAAATTGGCTAAGAGGGAGCTACGTTCACTCATTGTTTCGCCTTTTTTAAACCATGCTGCGAGATGTTTACTCATTCGTAAGTCGAGTTGTCTGGTGATACGCCCTATGTTGCTCGATCTTCAGGAGCAGACTAACCAATATAAGCACATAAAAGGGACGAATAGCGGTAATCAGCCTTTAATTTGAATGAACACTAACGGTTGAGCAGAAGATGAAAGACAGTGTTTTTCTATGTAAAATATCATTTTTTACCACCCACCACTTTCTATCGTAATGGATATTGCCAGCAACATCTCCGTCGAAGTGTAATTTTAAGAATAGTGTTTTCTTGCTGGTAGTTGATGTTAGTGACTTATTGTTCCCTACATTTATATATTTCTTCACAAATCCTTATATTGATTTGATTGTAAACAATATAGTTTTATTAAATGTGATGATCTAATTTACATTATCGCGCATAGTTTGCTGTTGGAATTTGTAATTGCAACATCTACAACCTAACTTCGCAGCAAATACATACATATATTATCAATGTAAATTGACATGTTAAAGGTCTCATCTTCAAAATAGTTAACAAATATCGTTATTCGTCTAGTACTTCATCACCATGTGTTGTATGCATGTGATACATAGAACTTGGCACCTCGATCCAAGTTTTAACACCTCCACTGCATCTCCAATAGCACTCATAACCAATGTCTTCAAAAGAATCCATCTAACAATCCACTAATAATGTTTTATATGTTAATAACTTTAGACAACTTGTTAGCTGATGAAACATAAACCTTAGTACCATTTCGATTGCGTAATGCTGTAATATGAAAATAAGCCTATTTACTTCACTTGAGAATGATTGAATTTGAGAAACAGTCATTAGTGACTTAATAACCATTTTGCAGTGGAAATAATAGTTAAATGAAACTCACAAGTTTATGAAAACTCTGAGAAACACTTTGAAATAGCATTGTAAGTTTATATCTAAGAATTTGATTGACCACATCTTTTGAAGCTGAATAGACGGCTTTTCAGCTTACCAATATGAATAATTAATACATTAGATATTACGTTAAACAAAATAAACGACACTTCCTAGAATCTTAAATGATTCTGCTTAACATCAGCTGATAGCAAAGTTAGTGATATGAATGTTGATGATATATATCGCTAATAAGTATGCTATACAATCTTGAATCCTACTTTTTGAGATGTACAACTAAAGCATAATACATCTATAAGTAGAATTCTAGTACAGATAGAACGAACTTCAAAAATAAAGTTCCTTACTACTTGGCATTCAATTAGGGGAGTTTGTAGAGATAGTTAACTGTTTAATTCAATTTTGATAGCACGAATTGATCTGAATCAGACAACCATTGATCACCTGGAAGCACTGGACAGCTGTTTCGTCCTAGTATGGGACTCGTCAGCAGTGCGCATCCACGACCCCATCGGGGATCGAACCCAGGACCTTCTGGTTCCGCGCGCGAACGCTTTACCATTGGACCATTGGCATTCATTAGAAACTGTAGATTAGAATTAACGAAATCCAAAATTTTCATATCTGTTTTATAATGATATGCATTATTTAGTATCGGATTAACACACAATGATGGGTAACTTAACTTACAGGTTTTATAACTAAGTGAATATACATTAAATTTTCAAGTTGTGAATTGTTTCTAAAACTGTGTTTGTATATGCTAACAATGAGGTATAATTGGCATATAGTTAAGATTTAATAAGGTAACAAAATAACTTATAAGATCATATGTACCTAATTAGTTAATCAATTCATAACTGAATTAGTTTTATGAAAATATTACAAATAATGCTTGCTTCCAATCAGTCAATGTTTTATGAAATTCATTTTTTCTCCGGGGAAATAGTCAATGTTGCCCTATTTACATCAATCATGCTTAAAATGATGACTATTCATATATAAGTACTTATAGTATTCAAAGTTCAATCTAGTGATTCTATTCGATATCACAATAAACATAGGCTTTCTTTTATGCACACTTTTATACTGATGCAAGCATTTTAGCAAACTTCTTTGTCATATCATGGATTAATTTTTCTTGAAAGATCATTATAAAGTAAGAAGTAATCGATAGAAGTTTCAGTCTAGTTTGAGACATTTTAATAATAAAGATCGGAATCAAATCTAACAATTACAGATCCCATCATTATTTCCAGCCCCCCCCTCTTCCTCCCACCCCTCCACATATCATTAAATCATCGACATAAAATTTAACAACCTCAGTTGTAGTTCATTCACAAGTAGGTATTATTCTATGTTAAGATTTTCACTTGAAATTGAAATGAAAATCATAATCATTCTTGCTGTTAAATTTAATATAAACAAATACATTTTCATTACATGATACAAAAAAAATTCTCAAACAGATTTATTAAGTAATAATACTACTAGTTTATTGAAGTAATAAGTAGATAAAGAAGAGGAAATAGTTTATATCCACATTGTTATTGAATAATTTCACAAGTATTTCACGAAAACGTAAACTGGATCTTTCACTTATTCTTTCCATTTTTCATTTGTTATGATTATCTATAAAGTAAAAATTCTTTCCTTTTTTCTTAAATATCACATTTTCTGGTATTCAAAACTATAAACATTCATTTCATATCACATCATCATTGTTTATTGACCAACATGAATGAATAATGCAAATTTTTTATGGAATATTAGTAGTATCTCTTCGATTTACAGGGTAAGAAAAAGCATATTTGAACATTAAGTTATCCAGATTTTATGTTTATTGCTAATTGTCTAGATAAGAAATGTGCTAGAACCAGATTTTATACAATTTTTACTATACCTAACCAGATATTGTTACATTAAGCATTAGAATCCATTTCTACAGATAAACGTCATTGACAGACACTGACAATACAAACATACAAATATTATTAGTAACAATAACTAACATGCAGTTTGTAACTAGAAGAATGTTATGGAATCAAAATATATTGTTTCAGTGTATTTGTTTCGCAGATTATTTCGTGTGAACAAATATTTCACCAAATTTCAGTGAAATAACCTGCTTTTCTTTGAAATGTTGTTTGACGTCATATAAAAGTAGTTTGAATTATGATGGTTTTGTGGAGTTAGATGTTAAGTTTAGTTGTTTATATACATCACAGATTCATGTTGGTTAGGTACCGAGGAAAACTAGAAAGCGGTGGATCACCGTTTCGTTCCACTATAGGACTCCTCAGTAGTGTTCACCATCGATTCCTACAGGGAATCCAACCGAGGCCCTTCACGTCTCATGACGAAAGCCTAACTATCAATGACATTTAGCCGATATCAAATGATAGAATTCTCACTTCCACTAATTTGTGATATAGCACGATGGTCATTCATGGTCATTGGTGATCAGTGTCTCAGAATGTTCCTAAGGTTTTAATAAGAAATTGTGAATAAGAGTGATTTAAGCACAATCTAACTAGAGATCAATTTTCCAGATATTCATGCTGTCCAATTGATGTTTAGTTGATGTGTGTTCGGATTAGGCAATAAACTTTAAAAATAGCCTTGTAAATTTTTAACTGGTTATTTTCAGTTAGTTTTAACGCTTCAGCTAGATATAAAGTTTTCGTCGAATAAACAGAATTTTATTATTTGTTATTTTCAGTTAACAACTATGTAAAGTGTTGTAGTTCTGTGTGATGAGCCATATGAACCTTACCTAACCTTCAGACTAGTCATTAGTATTCATTTAAAGGAATTTCTTTCCAGATAAATAATTAAAAAGTTGCCGAATACTTTGATGAATGATGCGTTAACTGTGATATAGTTGTTTTCAAGGGCCTTTGACTCTTCAGTGTTACAGAACCATAAACTATTAAGATTTAGACTCAGAAACTCCATGCCCTGCTACTTTGAGACCATTCGAGTCGAAACAAACTAGTTTATGTTTTCAACTTCAGTAAATTTGCCACATTACACAAGTGTCACCTACTGATGGTGACTACTTCATTTTAAGTGTAGTAATAAACGCCGGTTTGAACAATAAAGTCTTCAGACAAAGTCAGCTAGTAAGTATACTAGTGAGGTAAATAATGTATATTCTTTAGTTTTGCCTTGGCAGAGTGCATGCTACCATTTAAATTGACATTATATACTACATGACAATGCTAAACAGAAAGTTATGGACTTGGGAGCATTGTTTTATTTACGATCGTACATAAGTTTTAATGACGAATGACAATAAGCACGAAACGTAGAACTAGAGACCTCTAATGGCTGTAACCAAACATTTATCGTTAACAACTCATGGCATAGAGTTTCAAGTTATTTAAACTAGTGGCCACACTAATAACTTGATCAATAGGCTTTTATTAGCATTTCGTACTAGACAAGCACAACATTACTCATTCACTACCCAGTGATTAATCAATGTTGAGTTATAATCATTGGAAAAAAAACTCAGAAAGTTCAGTGTATATTCAAAAAACTTCATGATTAAGCGTTCTTCTTATGAAAATCGCATGCATACTAACCACATGTCAGACAAGATATCGTATTCTGTGATTAGAATCACCCTGCCAACATCAGTAATTTAATATAGAAAATTCATTAGTGTGACGTTTATTGAATTATTCAGCTGATAACAGACTGATAATGAAACTTTCTTTAAAGGGTTTATTCATAAGACTTCACATTATTTATTTATTGTAGGCAAACCAAAAACTTACCGCTTGGAGTTCATTAGTATCAATACTACTGAAATTATATATGAGTATAAAATTTAAGATTTTTCTAACATCAAACCACAATTATATTACCTTTAGTGACCTAAGTAGCATTTTATGTCAGATATATTACTTAATGTCTATTCCATTTACTTATTGTTACTGAATATTGGTGTTATGATATATTTTTTACTAGTTACTTTTTTACCTCAGTCCATTATAATAATCTATAATACTCCTCTTATTCGGTTGAAAATGCTTGATACATGCCTGATCACCTATTAATAGAAATCTCCAATGTAATGCTAACTAACTAGTTAAAAGAAAATTGAAATTGTTAATGAATTGATGGTAATTTTGTCACAAAAAACTTCTTCATTTGACAGACAAGTCAATAGATCACGATTAACCTACCCCCCCCCCCACTTTTATAGGGTTCAAGTAACATATATCCACCTCCAATGGATTGGATACGAAGACGACGAAGTTTAAGCGGGACACCATTTAGAACTAGCTGTTATCCAATGATTTATTATTCTTCTACACAACTACCTGGAAGAAGATCATTTTGTGTTCCACGACGCCGCTATTCATATTCTACTCAACGAAATGCTTATATTGAACCTAACAAAGTCACTTTGGTTGGTAAATCTGTGTCCAACTATTCTCGTCCGTATTCTGTATATAATAGTACAAACAGTAGTTTATATCAAACTCCAGAAGTGAATGGCTATTATCAATCTCATTATAATCCTATTCGACCTCATTTAAAACCAATGATCTGGCGTGATTACGAAGTCAATGGACTTACAAACAGTGAAATGTTACCGACATCATACTTACATGCTAGTGCACCTCCAAAACAGCATATTCTAACACCGGTATTTTTTATAATTTGTCGTTTATTTCTATTTTCATAGTATTTTAATGTAGCTTCTTCCTTGGTTACTAACAGAGTTGCTCAATTACTTGAGATTAGAAACTAAGTCAAACTGGAAAGCACTAAAACTAGTATAGTAATCATTCAAAAGTAGAAAAGTTCAAATGAATTCATTGTAAATGAAATAGATCCTCTTGTAATTTCTCTTGATAAATGCATATCTATTGAATAATGAAATATATCAAGTCAAATGTATGTCATTATGATTGTCTGAAAATGTGTTTTATTTTCATTTCAAAGAAGAAAAAAAAAAGAGTTGTAACATACTTCATTCTTGAATCATGAATATCATCCGATTAGTTGATTGTTAATTAGTAAAAAAACTACGATGAATATTCTCTTATAATTATTGTAAAAATTGTTAGTATATCAAAGGGGTTCTGTGTATGAATTTCACCTTATGAATGAAGTACTCATTAGCAAAACGTTAAACATTCATTGTTAATTTGGATAACGTTGATCACATAATGAAGTGAAAATAATAGTTTAGCCTAATTAAAGTATCCATTTCCATTGAGAACCAGATTAGAATGATATTTTGAGAGAATGATATTTGCTATAATATTCTACTACAAAATTGTTTAGTGCAGTATTCCAAGCTCCGTAGTTATGTTTTACAAAATAATGACAAAGAATCTTGGAAAGGCTGTGTTTGTTGAATTTTCATGCATTATGCATGAAAATACAACTATATTTACCAAGTTCGAAATTTATTACCTTATGCAATTTATACCTGATTTTGTGACATTTGAGTACTTGAGTATACATTTAATTAGTCTACTAAGCTCATTCTTTACTTATTGTGAACCACAGGTCATGGCATTTAGAGACTGTTTCTTTTAGTATCAAAACAAGGCATTAATGAAACATGTCTATCTACGGATTACCTACAGAATCATTAGTTATGCACATATAATAATGACTTACATAATATCCTTTTCTACACTAACATTAAAACTTGAATATATATTCATCTATCATTTTCATTAATTCAAGTGTATTCATACATTTTTTTCATCTTTACTGATGTTTCTTTTCGGAGCAGAAAGCTCAGATCTATCTGAAATATCGATCACTTCAAAATTTAAATAATCTCCATGATGATATTAATGTTGTGAGTTGAATGTTGAAGTAATTTTTACACTAAACATAGTCAGCAACAACAACAACAACATTAAAATAGCACAATATACCCTGGCATTTACAGTGTATCACTATTATCGTTTTTTTTATTCATAATGCTTCTGTTGTGTTATTATGATACAGAAACTTTTAAGTGATCATGAATCTTTAATGTACGATACTAAACATGCTTGCAAAAGCCTTTAAATGCATGTATGCTTCCTTCTATAATTGACTGCGCTTCATTTTGCATTGAATAGTTAAAGATAATAAATAGAGAAAAAAAACGGATAAGAATGAATCTGAGAAGGAAAAGAGAACAATCAAATAACATTGATTATTTTCTTTTGTTTTTTTTGTTGTTGTCATGATCCCTTTGCTTTCGGGAAAGCATTATTTCTTAGTTTTTTTTAGTTCATTCATTATGTAATACAAAAATAATGATCGATCTTTAGTTAAATTTTTCAAGGCATTGGATATTTAATTTTTGATTGATCCTGAAAAATTGTACATTGAACAAGCATATTTTCTTTGAATCATTTACAAAAATCATTTTCATTTTGTGTATAGATTGATATATGTGCAGCTTGTTTTGTATGATTACATGTGCATATTATATAAAATATATGCTTGAATTTAAGTTTAGCAATAAAACAGATTTGATAGGAAGCTATTCTTCTATTCATGACTACTAAATAAATTAGTTTATTTGACTGTATTTATCACAGAATGATGTTAGTTGGGTAATAGTGAGAACTAGGGAGCAATAAATGTCTCTTTCGTCGTAGTATGAGACTCCTTATAGGTGCACACCCACCCCCACCTAACTACAGGATGTTCCTGAAATTCTAGTAAGAAGTCAAGACTAGTTGAGTTCAGTTATGTCAAAAGCGAAAAAACTATTACCATTTGCAATGATCCATAGCTGTGTTGCGTCACGAATTGATGGATGTTGGTATTATACCATTGGATTCCAGTCTAGTGGTGCATAGGGTTGAACTGTTGTCGAGAGACCTGAAAACTCTGGACTCGATTCCCTGTTGGCATCCAGAGTGCATACTAATCAGGAGTCCCATTCTACGACGAAACATATATTCAATGCTCCCTAATTTCTAGTGTTACCCAACTAACATCAATCTTTAACTAATACAATCAATCAAACTTAATACCTATCACAATGAATTCACCTTTCGTCAAAATTAGTTCATGTCCACAACATTTTTTTTGCCTTAATGGTCACTGGTATTTATAGTTTGCTTCACACTTTCTATTGAGTTGTTTTCTTTCCTTTTTTCTTAAGGATTATTCTCTTCATTACGTAAAAGTACTATGGAATGTTGGTTGTTTTTTAGTTCAGAATCAGCTAGTTAATCATTCAATGCTTTGCTTATTAAATGCTGGCTTTATGGCTGTTAAATAATAATAATGTTTTAAACATTCTATTTACATCTATTGGTACAGATACATTACAACGACAGAAATTTGAGTTGATAATTTATTTGTAGAGGAATTCATTGAACCCTTCATTCTTGTTAAGTGATGAATTTGTCTAATGATTTAATGATAATGTCTTGTTTAACTGATTATGACAAAAAGAAACTTGTTAAAAACGTTAACGGATTCAAATGAAACTTATGTGTTCAGTTAACTTGAAACATTAAATACTCATTATTGTAATACAGTTGTACTGTTATGCTACATTACAAAGTGATGTAAGTGAGAATTTTACGATTGAATGTCTGTTGGCTCAGTGGTTCAGATGGTTAGGCACTCATCATGAGAACCGAAGATTCTGAGCTGGATTCCCTATCGGAATCAAGGGTGCACACTGATAAGGAATTCTATACTTGGACGAAACGGCTATCCAGTTATTTGTGGCTTTTAGCTACACGCAACAAACATCAGTCTGTGAAAAATAAAGTCAACTAAACTTAATACTTATCTCTACAAAACCACTACAGTTCAGTCGTAATACCATTGTATTGTAGTTTACTTTGTTGACTGACAGTTGAAACATTCACTATGTCAATGTGAATTGAAGAAATACTGTTAGTAGAATTAAGTATTATACACCATGATCATCAAAATTTAAAGGCAACTACTTAAAGGTATTCTGATAAAAAAAGTACTGAACGTAACAATGCTTCGAACTCATTGAAGAATTATACTGAATAACCTATAGCAAACTACAATGTTGAAATTCATAACTTCTATTCTAAATTATGTAAAGTAGGCCGACATAATTGTAACAGTGACTTCATATACACTTCAATAACCACTAACTTGATATTATCTTCACAATTAAATATAACGCTAAACTAATTGCAATAAGCTATTCGATAGTTTTTAGTGAACCCTGTTTATAATTAAACTGGACGTTTATTATTATACTTTAACAATTTAGATCCATAGTCTGTAAGGAAATCCTGATCCTCTTATAACTGTATCATGTTGCATGCAACGATTCTATCCATATGTACTTTCTACAATGAAGCGCATTCATTCAATCGAGTTCTTCCTGGTACCTAACCTAGATCATTCTGTGACCAATTCAAGCACTAAAACTAAATACTAATCTCCGTAAAACCAAATCAACTCAACTAAAATAAGATTAAAATCGTAGCTCGTCATTATTTGCAGATTCTCTCAATTTTAGCAAGTCTATTAGTTTACAAATACACTGAAGACTTTTAGTGACGTTATACATGTTATACATGTGTATGGTATTCTAAACGTGTATAACTGATAAGTTATAACATACTGTTTAGAGTTACCTAGTATTCTTACAGTTCGGTTTATTTTATTAATTGTGTAGCCACCAATTAACTAACCCGTTTAGATACATTACATTCGTTTACTAATCAAACACACAAATCATTTAGTCTGCTATTAATTCAGTCAAAGTATCTTTCTGATGGTAGATGACTCTTGTTCACTGGTGGTATATATAAAAGGGTATAAGTACTATATACATATGCATATGTATATATATATGAACCAAAACACCCTATAGACATTAGATGTGGTGTGTCATGTAAGCAAATCTAAGTAGCATATTTCATGTATATGCAAATAAATAGTTGATTGTGAATTAATATCGAATTCCCTAAAATTATTGGAACTTACTCTATAGTTTTAGAACATCTGATAGCCATTCGCTCTAAAATTATTTTTGTGCTTTCCTTTAAATTTACATGAAGTCACATAGTCTAGAGAATGATAATGTTGTATCTACTGGAATGATACGTTATTATCAGTTGTAATAAACTTCTAAACTACATCACCAATATTAAACGTAAAAGATGGCAACTCGTAAATTTGTATGTTACACTGCTGATAAATGTTTCATTAAATTCCTAGATCTTTAAGTTCTATTTGTTTAAAATTTACAATTATTCGCATTGAAAACAAATTAATTAGCATAAACATTATAGCTTGACGGGGAGGGGCATCATCTGTTGTCTGTATTACACAGTGATAACGTTTTTGGTGGTGACAGTAGGTGAGACGTTTTCAAGTCTAGTAAATAGAATAAATTATTTCAAGTTGGCGATTACAAGCTGGTAATATATAAATTGGTATAAAATTCTAATCTAGTGTTCATTACGTAATTCCTTCGATAACATGATAGTGTACATCAGAATGCCGAATTATTATAACTAACACCTCCACTTTAACTCGTTTGACAGAATTCCATCAACACTCTGAAATGGAGGAAATGGTAGAGACACAGATGCATAATCAACTAGTATGAAATCCATTTATTGAATTGTTAATAAAATTGAATAAGTTATAGGTATTTGACTAAGAAAATTCATGAAATATAAATTAAATTGGTTCTTATTAATGTTAAAAAGTATCTTAGTCATCTACTTAACTCATATATGGGTAATCCAGTTTCAACTGATTATCAAGGTTTACAGTTTCCTCTACATACCTTTACACGATACAGGTTTCTATGCATTCGATTAGGCTTTTTGAAATTAAAATTATTTAAAAAGATAGAATTCTTTATCACTTTATTATTATTGTTATTCATTTTAACTATAGGAGAACAGTTTACCACGTGTAATTCATACATCATATAGTCGTAATTTTCCACTATATACCAGTCGTTTGGGTTCAGTACCACCGTCAACAGTTGGAACGTATCGTTCAACAATTACTAGTTCAGATTATGGATTACCACCTGTTGTACATCGAAGTTATAGAACAAATCGATATATTTATGAAACACCATATTATACAACAACATATGTAAGTAGTTTGTACTTTATGTAAATATTATGATAAGATATCTGTAACACTATTTCAACAGGTAAAGTAATTATGTATTATATGCTCTTTGGCATGTATTATTTGATTATGTCAAAAAACTTTTAACGTTTTCTCGGATGTTCTTTTTCACAAACCAATTAAATAGTTTATAGTATAAAACCCAAAACTGAACTGTAACATGTAATGTGAGTAAGAGATGATATTACGATAGTTTACTAAACAGACATCAATATTAATTTGACAGTCATGAACAGCGACAAACTTGGCAAATATGCACATAAATTCAAGTTGTCACGCCGAATTAATACGACTACTTCAAATTTACGGAAATATCACAATATAATTCAACAGAAAGAAATCAAATAAACATATGTAGGAAAGAATAATGGAACTTAGAATCTACAAAAACATAAAAAGGGAATATATATGTAGACCACTGTAACCACTTCTGAGCTATGTCACCGTGTCTTCAGTCACTCATTGCGATTATAACGTGGACTCCGACCAGGTAGTCTGTATCTACTAACATGGATTAGACCATGTTCAAATAAGCAAAAAAATATAATTTGTTTAAGATATGTTTCTATCTGCAGAGTATGTTCTTGACGGTTTTTTACAAGTCAATAATCTAAAATCTGACTGTTAAACTTAGAGATTCACAACACCATCTGTTTATGCATCATTAATCACGATTTCTCTTAAGACTATTTATCTCAATAATTCCGCTTAGTGAAATATTCAATAAATCTCAGAACTGAAAAATTTTGACCTACGTCAAGTTAAACCGTTGAATATTAAAAATTATGTTTCTAGAGATAAGACTGTTAAATCTAATTTAAATTATGTTTCAGTCAAAGATAAATGAATCTTTGAAGTAAACTTATTTCAAGATAAAATATATTTAGATGTCTGTGTTTGTAGTAGGGTGATGTTGCTTGAACACTATAGGTCACTGGATGCCTGTTCCCCCCTAGCACGGAACACCATACGAGTGCACACTCCCGATTCCATCAGGGAACCGGACCCAGGGCCTTCGGGTATGCAAACACAAACAAACAAACTTAATACCTATCTCCACAAAACCACCTCAGTTGGATTACAACAATCAGCTCACTAATGACTAACTTCAGGATGCTCTTGAAGTTATAATAAGAAGTCATTACTATGATAGTACAGACATGCCGGGAGTGAAACAATTATAATCGATGGCACTGGCTGATCGTCGTGATATGTTATTAATTAGTGGAAGCGGGAACTCTAGTATTAGACTCTTGCTGGCTTAGTGGTGCAGATCGTTTAGAGTTCATCATGCGACTTGAGGTGACATGGTTGGATTTTCTGTCGGAAGTGAGGATGTACACCACGGAGGTGTCCCGTACTGGGATAAAACATCTGTTCAGTGCTCCCTGCTTTTGAGTGGTACCCAACTGACGTCAGTCTGTGACGAATACAATCAACTCTCTAAATGCAATAAAATATCTTCGCAGAAATTTTCACTGTTATAATCTTTCATTTGATTTCTCTTTCGGCTGTTCAGAGTAATGTTGAACCTATAAGAACCACTTATACTAGTATTGGACCAAGACGTTATACTTACTATTATCCACCAAATATTACAACAAGACCGTTGTCAAATTCAGGCTCATATAGTAATTTGTCTAACGATATGCAAGCTGAGCGTCGACGAATTGAAGTAAGCATTTTATCATACTATTTTTAATTTTTATTTGTTGGTTAAAATTCATTTAGTGGTTGATTACTTCAATAAAGTGTTACACAGTTGGTTAGTCAGATTATTTTTAAATTACCATGGAATATTTCAGGTTAAGTAGAGTTATATTTTATGAATAAAGTAAATTAGAACAAATTTAAGTATTTTTCAATGCCTTATTATATCTACGACCTATCAGTAGTCTTGTATGATCTTCATTAATTCATGAAATGTTCCACAAGATGTCTATACGACTGTGATAGTTATGGTTTGGAAAAAAAGAAATACTTTTATGAATATATAATCAGATCATTGTGTTTGATATTAGAATATACTGAGTGTAGTACTGCCCAAATGATGTTCATTTAATTATCTAATCAAAATAAAAGATTTCTAATTCAACATATACAAACAAAATGGTTCTTGTTTTCTGTTACCTATTCAGCACTTCTCCTACATAGATAACTATAGTGTTTTGAATTTTCTTTGAAAACTCCAGCAACACGACCATTATCTACGTAAGATATTCCACAGTTCTCATAAAAACTTGCATTAACTGATATAAAAGAGAACTTATATGTCTTGAAATTGTCTCAGACAAAGTCAAATTACCAAGAATCAGTTGATGAAAAGATTGTCCACTACATATACGATAGTTTATGTTGTAGTGACTGTACAGTGTAACTCATATATAATCATATGTACACTTGAATATTGAGAATGGAATGATATATGAATATCTCTAGATTCTTACCATCAAATAAGTAGTAGATATAAACTGTCAATTTTACCTGTAAAAAGATTGAGAAGTGATCCAAAAATAATTTCTTTAGTTAAATTCTAAAGAAAAAGCTAATGAAATTAATAGAATAAATAAATGAGAATGAGTGTAGGGTAACCAAGTCACCATGTTCTATAGTACTGTATATTGACTTAAGAATGTTTTCAAATCATCACTTTCTGTGAAAATGAATAGAAGTAAGTGATTGTATATTAGATTAATTAATAAATTGATAGTGATCATAAAATATCTAAGAAATGACTACTTGATGTATCAGGATCAATCATCACAATGTACACCGCCTACTACAGCAATGATAATTTGACAGGAACATAATCATCAGTCGATGAATAAAGATTACATTTACAGTAAATAATAAGTAACAGTTTACCACTATATTATTGTAAAATACTAAAATTTAGATTTCTATAGATTTAACGAACTATGTACTTTCAAGATATACTCCCCCGATACTATTTAATGACATAATTCACAACAACTTGAAATATATTCACATCTATCTACAATAGAACAGTATATCGCTAATCAATTGCATATGAAACCAATAAAAATTTCATGTTCAGTGACATCGAATATCCTTTCGAATTCTCCGAAGAAAAATATGTAGGTCTCTCAAAAGATGCCTGTTTCACCTTCATAATGGCATCTTATTAACTTCATAGAACAAATACAGAAACTGTTATAACAAAGGGATAGGTTATGTAGAATATACTGATTGTGAAGTTTGGTAATGGATTAACTGAATTGATTATGACCGATATGTAACTTCTGATGACTTATTGATGATGATGTCTCTAATGAACTAATATGAGAAGACAAAATAACCAATCAGTAAATACGCGTTGTTTTAAGCTACAAACGTTCACACTTGTGTACGAAATAATTTGCATAAAATAAATATGATTATTGATTATGGAATATTGGTCTTGTTGGTCATTCACGAACTTAAGAAATAAAGATATAAATATCAGTCTAACTAAATGGCTGCTATATTAAACACTAAGTAGAGAGAAAGAATACCACCAAATATATCTCAGTGGTAATTTGCATTTGTTTAGATTATACTGTTGAAATACTACATAAGACATCGCTTTTACTGTCATTAAAATCAACTCACTGTGAAGTTGATCTGGAAATACTGCGAAAAATGTATCAATTTATTTGAATATTTAGTTACAACAGTCATTGGATTTCAGATATAGGACTGTTGCTATGCCTCATTGAGGCATATTTTTAACTATAAAGGTACACGAAGAAATTACTCCGAAATTACTTTCGCCATTTCCTGTGAGGGGGGGACGAGGCAATTGGACGACTATGATCTGATAGATTGCTTGGTACAATGCTTGAGTGACTAAAGCCTTCCCCAGATGTACCGGATATATGGGGCAAACACCGATGAATGATAGTCAGTACCAAGTCATTTGCTGAGCAAGAATAAAGGTTTTTAAGAACCTCATACCGGACCGATTAGTAACGATAAATACAAAACACAACAATTGGGCTGAATTAGTGTAGTTGTGTACCGGGTTCGGGACAATAGGGTCATAATAAAGCTATAATAATTCCAGAAGGAAAATACAACTGAGTCTGTAAAAAGCTTACACTTTTAGAAATACAAATATCATAGTCACTAAATGTTTAGTAGAGGCAGTTTAGCCGTAATGGTCCAGGTATCACGAAAAACAGACCAGACTGACCGTGATTTTGATTCTTTTCAGCGATATAATGTTATCAATACGGAAAGGTGATCGTCGAGCTATATCACAAACTGATGGGAATGGGAATTGCACTATTGGATGCCGGTTAGACGGTGCAGAGATTTAGGTATTAACCAATCTGAAGTCGCCCTAGGGACAAAATGTAGAGTGCACACTGCTAAGGAGTTTCATGCTAGGGCAGAACAGTTGTTCAGTGTTCCATAGTTTGCAATCGCGCCCCGCCAATACCAATCTGTGACGAATTTAATCAACTAACTTAGTACCAACGTCCATACTATGTATAATGCATCTTCAAATTACTGTTACGTCAACTTCTTTAAACGATGTTTACATATATTTAATAATCAATATATTACTCAATAGTAGTTTATGTCTACAGAGTACAAACACTATTTTCTTTTCAATATGAGATTGTTACTAAATGATTTTATATGTATATTCAAGAGGCATTACTATATGCATACTATTAATCATTTGCTATGGAGAATAATGGTATAAAAAATGTTCGGTCTCATAGTTGATGCTAATTTTTTGTATAAGGCATTATGAATAAGCTTGTTCATCATGGCAAGAAACTAATCATTACCTTATAATGAATACTGTATTACGAAATATACTAGATGAGCTCGTTAATTTAAATTTTACCTAATCAAATCACTATATTATAACCAAATTCAATATGCATAGAAAATGTATCATTCACTTACTTCTTTTACTATTTACTTTATGTATAATTCAATTGATAATTTATTCATAAAAGATTCTCTGTTTGGATGGTGTTTGTCACCAAGTAACCTGATTCACAACCCAGCTAAAATAACATCCACCTTACAAGTGAAATCTATTTGTTGTGTATCTGCTTGTATAATTCCAATTGACATTAAGAAATTCATAAATGAAGGGTAGCAAATCAAACATTGAGAATTCATTTATCTACCAACTTAAAATGTTACTAATAATAGCAACATTAGAACAATACATTTAAGCGAACAATATCGTTTTCAATTAGATCGTCATCAAGCTTTGCCCTCAAATACAACAATATTTCTATGCGAATATTAAGAGGGGAATTTATGAATTACTGATAAGAATGAAACAGGTGAATTACATAAATAATCATAATAAGTGAAAGGTGTAAACTCGTAGTAGAATGATAGATACAATAACAGTAATGATAGGCAAATTAATAATAACAACATGAGTATATATTTCAACATATGAGGAACATAATACAAATTTCTAATAGCAACATTATAAAATGTAACGTAAATGGTAAATGTTTCTTTCAATAGTTTCATTTCAATATAGATTCAATTTTTATCATAGTACTTTTAATATACTGAATAAATATAGAACTATTCATCATTAGTCAGCGTACTTCAAAATATCAATTAATATCTTCATAGATTTTAATCCAACAAACTAATTAAGCCTATTAGAAACAACTTGAATTACTATCATACATTAATTTATAGTGTATAGTATTTTTTATGTAAAACACATAGTTTCTTTCAATTACTTTCATAATTATACACCATGTATATAATTTCACGCTATTCAATAGCGTCGTATGGACGATTTACTGGAATACAAATTGCCCTCACCTGAATACTACAGGGAAATGAGGGGATCATTACGTGGATTGAATGAAAAATTAGATGCACATCGAAAATTACTTGATCGTTATTCCGGAATTGATATGAACGCTACAACTGTTCCAGTACAAGATCGAATTGAATCAAAATATCAACAACTTGCAAGCAGGTTCGTTGAGTGGACAGATATTTCAATTTAGTATCTTCTAACAACCAACCTATCTAATTACATTTTGTTTGCCATGTGCTTTTTTTTTCTATATAATTGCTTTGGACAGATTAGTTTTATATGGTGCGTGTACCTCTGATCACCTTCTACTAACTTATAACAATTATTTATTCTTTTGTGTATGAATACATTAACATTCTTTCAATATAGATGATATAAATACACAAATGTTTTAGGTACAAAAGACAGAAATGATATTTCAATGCTTTCGATTTATAACATATCCACAATTACAGTGTTACTCATGCAAACATTCTCATTAACTGATTTCTAAGGTTAATTAATGAATGTAAATTATCACATTTTTACGCTAACCTACTTCTAGTAAAAGACTATATTTCATTCACTGAACAGCTGTAGTAGAGTTAATGTATCAACTTTATATTCAGTACATCTATTAAAACTATAGAATAATTAATTCAATCAATTGATCCTTCACAGTAAGTTCAGTTATAGAACAGTAGAATTCTACATCAGTTTTCAAATGAAGTACTATCCTCTGAGTGCTATTTTCTTCTTGTTCAATATTGTTAGCTTTAATCAGTGGTAACAGTTTCAATTATCAATGTTGAACAGACCTCAATTACTTAACTTGAAGTTACTTCAGTCATACCTTCGACTTTTTGATGATCCAACCATTATGTTATGTAATGACAGTTAAAGATTGTTGGTTACACAACCGTCGAAGATAAATAGATCTTCATTGTTTTTTTAATAAAATGAAATGAAATTGTGTTATCGTTTAGTAAACAAATGACGAATCTGATGTTATGTTTTAGAATAGAGATAAACTTAAAACGTAAATTAAATACTATCGTTTCATTTGTTCATTTACCATAAAACAGTGAAGTTGATCTACTCCCTTACAAATAATGTTGTTATCAGAATGAAACATTAATATTATAAGAATCAAATGATTCATTGAAAAACTGTATATTTATGATTGTCCCCCGACAAATATATAGAAGTATAAACATTATGAGAAGCAGAACAAACCGATAATTCGGTGTAGAGTGGCATAATAGTTTGTAATTATGTTGATTTTTATAGAGAAATATATAGCACAAAGAAGTACCTGGCTATCTTAGATATGAGCATGCGAGGAACAAAGATAATAAGAAAGAATTACAACATTCATATTACTGTTTCTTGAAGTAGGCCTGACTTTTGCTTGGACTACATACTAAAACAAATTTTAATATTCTTCCCAACATTTGTCGCTTTTGGCATGTTGCTAAGCTACTAGACAACCTGTAAGATATCCAGGGCCTCTTTTTAACACTCGATGCATTCGACCTTATGACTTTTTCTCATTAGTATTATAACTGTTGAACTAAAATATCAAAGTTCTGTTGAATGTGATCTTTTCATTGCTATATCTAAATGTCAATGATTTAGTTAGATTTTAGTTTATTCCAATATACTTCAAATAGATGATTTCAACTATTTTCTATATGTTAACGTTTTCTGTTAAATTGATAATTTGACTATTCATTAAATTACTGAATACACGACAGAAATATAATTTCATTTAAAATAAATTTACTGAAAGGAAATAGTTTAAACACAATCCAAATAATATTCATGTCTAAATGAAACTCAATGTTGAATCCAAGTCTAACAAGGTAATTGCTAGGTGAATGTTTTGATACTTAACTAACTAAATAAATAACTAATTGATAAAACAAGATTAACATTGCGTAGGAAGATGAACTATTGCATATATTAACAAGTTATCATCATTTGATTAGAGATAATTGTCTTGCAATATTTAAACATAACAACATACCAAGTTAATTGGCACTACTTTTAGTAGTGTATTGTGAGCATTTCATGTCAGATGATTAACAATCGTCTTGTAAATTACTCAGTATAAAAATATATAATTAGGATAAGCTTGTATTTTCCCGTCGATTTGTAATGGATTGAAACTGGTCAGTCTCTGTTGCCATATGTGCATCCTGAGCAGATTGCCTCGATATGGCGTTATTACACAAGTTATGTATTGAAGTTGGATTGTGACTGGCAAGCGGAATCCAGGAGACGCGTTTCGTCCTATTTGGGACTCATCGGCTGGATGTACCTGCATCCCAATGTTGATGTTCACACCGGGATTCGAACTCAGTCCGCTTCGTGCCAAACGCCACCGCGTTCACCAGTAGGCTACTATGTCGAGACAGTCACACTTGTGCAACGGTCATATATATGTACATCCAGCCGATGAGTCCCAAATAGGACGAAACGCGCGTCCTGGATTCCGCTTGCCAGTCACAATCCAACTTCAATATAAAAATATTTTCATCGAAATCTATACACAAGTAGAGATTTATAATAAGAAAAATAACCTACTTTTTTTAAGAATTGCCATGTACTTTTATTCATTTTTACAGTGTTCTAGTATATCAGTAACTCTTTTTATAAAGGAAAGTTTAACGATGAAGTGAAGTGTCAATAGGATTACATAAGCTCATGTTATTGTAATAGGCTAATGATGATTTGTCATTCACATTCAGAAATGTACATTATACGGTCTCAATTCTACGAGAAAGTAATACTGTCATTTATATGATGTTAACTATTTTGATGAAAAAACATTGATAAGCTCAATTTAAACTCTTCTGCACTCATGTAGGAATATACAACATAGTATAACCAATATTCTACAAGTAATAGAACCCATGATCTTCAGGTTATTTAGTGAACGTGATACACTTAATAATTTAAAAACTATTATCCTTTGTTCTTAAATAAAGTCAGTTTGCTGTGTTAAATGAGGAGTCCAATAATAAGATGAAACGGTTGTCCGGTGTTTTCCAGTTTTCAATGATACCATACTAACACTAATCTGTGACGCATTTAATCGACTAAAACTTTGTAACAATCACCACAAACCACATCAATTCATTTACAATAATCAGCTCATTAGTGACTAGCTCAAGGATGCTACTGAAGCTCTGGTGAGAAGCCATGACTGGTAGGATTCAAACTTGTAGGAAGTGAGATAGTTTTCATCGATGAAACTGATCTAAATATCTGATTGTATATTTCAATTAAGCTAAAGAGAATAATAACCTAGACAAATAATTCAAGATAAACATTTATAAATAGGGCTACAATATATTTGCTCATAGTACTAATGTATCATAGTAAGATTCATGAAAAAAGCTGTGTACTAACACGCTTTTCTTCAATAGAATGGGTCGTCGAACCACGTGAGTTCTGTATATTATTGTTATTATTATTATTAATTAAAGATCACTAAAAAGACGCTTCTAATTTTAAATTTTGATTTATGAAGAGTAAAAGATTAAAGCATGAGGTTACTGCTTAAATTATTTGCTTTACTGAGTTATGCTGTGAAATGTATGCATATTATATTCAACAATAATGCAAACTGAACTACTTATATGAATTCAATTAGTATACAAATTTTACTTTAGTGATAATTGAAAAGAGTGTAACATCGACTGTTTTACTGGTTTATTTCATTGAATTGATTTAAACAAAAAACTTTATAAATCACTAGTTTTTAATAAGTTTTCCAATGTAGTTTTATTTTATCTGTTAGCAGATCTATTGCATTATTCTCTTTATTTTGCATATCTATTAATAAGTTGACACTGATATCATACTGTTTCTATCATCAAGTCAATACAAACATTTTCAACAACTACACATAAACAATGTGAATAGCATGAAAGTATTAGACGATTATGTAAGCATTTTTAATGCAAAGATAGTACACAGTTTAATTTACATATTCACTAAATTTTATCTATTTCTTATTTTATCTCGGTTTTGTTTTCTCTTTTTTTCTTTTTTTTTCTTATTCCTGCATGACATTTACTATAACACTGTTAATTACCGTAACTATTTACACCTATACATATAATTACTCTAATATATATACACATACTTAACCTTATGTTTATTATATATAAATGTAAATAATTATGCCTTCGTATACCGTTGCTACCAATCTATATAATATTGCATATATATTTATCGAATACTGGCTAATCTATGCACAATTAAACCGGTCCTGTCGATATATGTGTATATACATACTGACTGATTATAACGCATGTTATGTATATTACTAAAATGATGATAACTATCAATGCATATATTAATAAACAAATGGAGTATTTATTCCATACTAGAATGCCTGAATTAAATGGATACCGATCACATGGGCCAAGTTTAAATACATCAGCGCTTGAGACAAATTTATATTATACCAGTCCAAAAACAATAATGGTATAAACAGGAAAAATAATTTACGATAATTGAACATTATATAGTTTATTTCCAAAGTTGTTATACACTAGTTGATCCAAAAACAACAAACTATGAACTGACTGACGATTTTTTAACAAGTATAGAAGTTAACTTAATTAGAAAGGTAGTTAGAAGCCTTGGTAACTGTTAATTAAATTCAAATTATTGAATTTAAGTGGTTTTGTGGACGCTGTAGACAGTTAAATGTTAGCCAACCTGAGATCCCTAGGTTCGATTCCATGGCAGGATTAAAGGATTAGAGCTAGAGACAAAATAGCTGTCTAGTGCTTCCTGGTTTCGAGTAGTACCCAGTCAACATTAGTCTATAAAGAATTCAAACTGATGAATTTATAATTCCATATTGTAGTTGGTTACAGGTTTAGTAAAAGTATGTATGTTGAATAACGTTAACATTCATAATTCATATTACGGTAAGCACGATTTCAAATATGAAGAATGGAAACAAACGAAATTTCATCTTCATAAAATTGACAAATAGTTACAACAATTTGACTAAACAGGTAAACTAGGAAAATATTGAAATTATAAATATAAACTTGAACTATCATACTAATAATGTTAGTTATATGATTGAATTACATTGATATTTATGCATGAAACATGTATATACTTTGCATGGGTATGTTTACTGTGTTCTTATTGTCTCTGTAGTAATATCCAATGCAGTATGATCTGACATATATATATATATATATATATATATATATATATATATATATATATACTGCCAACTTACTGCATACGAATAGTGATTTATAGATAAATATCCTTATTTAGTGAATGAATGCACAAAACTATATGAGAATATCCATGTTACAAATGTAACCAATTCAGTAATACATATGATATTATGAAGGAGAATAAAAATCTCTTAAAATACTAAGTCTCCTTAGAGTTATAGCATGTAATACCATAAATAAATGTATATGCAATATCAATGGAGACATTAGCATAGATTGTTTATTATTCTATCAGAAATGTATAACGATAACAGTTATGTAACATGTTATGCATATAAATGCTATATTCAACTCACCATCTCATATATAAACAGAAATGGGCATATATATGCCTCGTGAAATAGATTGCATGTATATAAATCATGTATAATATATATATATATATATATATATATATATATATATATAACGCTATATTGTGGCAATCCGATCAGGATGCACATATAACAACAGAGACTGACCAGCGTCATTTCATAACAAATCAACGGGAATATAAAAGTTCATCATAATAAAATATAGACAGTTTGAAATAATACATAGTTACATAAATTAGAATCAAAACACTCAATTAACAGATGAATAATGAATAAAGAATGATATTCTTACATAAATCTATAGTTAACAATTAATTCATATTAGGTATGAGATAATATAACAAATTGTTAAGTTTGTTGGTAACCACCCACTTTACTTTCCTGTGTACAGGAGTTGTTTAACGCCTTACAGTAAAGTTGAAACTTCTAAAACTCAAATGATTAAGTCTATTCAGTGTAAATGGATTTAGTAAAGCAGTGATATGAGAATGACAATACCAGTGAATATTAATATTGTAAATGTGTTTACTAAGAATTACTGATGAATATGTTGAATGCCTTATTTTGAAGTGTCATAATGCATGTAAGTAAAATATATTCGAAGTTTTGTATCTATTTTCTTTTGATATTGTTTAAATTTGATATAATTTTAGGGCTATGGGAAGGGATTAGTATATCCTGAAGGCAGTCAAACATCTGAGCTAAGAGGACGAATTAAGCGTCTTTTGTGTCGATCCCGACGTGATCCTCATTATTATCGTTATCTACCAACGGAAGTTGCATAAACACTTCAAAGAGACTATAGTGAATTTAATATTCATGATATTTGAAGTGATTATTATTGGAACTATACTGTATTATTATTATGCTGCATGCTTATTCAAATTGCTAACCCTTTTATTTTCACTTCATCTTTCTCTTCAGATTCTTTTTCAACTACACTGTTGTACTCTCTGTTTTGCCCTTTCTAATTACAATTATTCTTATTATATAATGTTTCTTAATTAACACTTTAATGAAGAATAGCATTTTCAGTAATGTTCTACACACATGTTTACTCTTATGCATTTACAAATACTTAAATATATCTATTTATTATTAAGTAAAATAAACCGTTAAACCAATGCCAATTACATTTCCTTTTCATAGTAACTATGACTAAAACAGAACAATATTGTTTCTTGAAAAGAATGAAATCAGCACTTCAAGGAAACTTGAAGTGAAATAAAACACAGCTTAACTTGTCTTCTATTTCCTCTTATGGTTATTATTTTTATTCGTATGATTCCTTTTTGTTTACTTAATAAATTTAATCATTACTGCTCTAAGTTATGTTGCTATTTTATTTCGTTATGTCAATCATTTAAATAAACAGAAGAAAATTTAATTAGAAGACAAAATGACTTCATACTGGTTGTTTGTTTATTTTTACTTGAATTGTTAGGTTGTTTATTCGTTTTCATTATGGCTTCAGTTTATGATAATATAACGTGGAAAAAGGTTTAAAATAAAGAGAACGAAAAATAAAGCGTGAAACTGACAGTATTGTTGGGCGTTTCCTAAAATGTTGACGAGAAACAACCATTTTAACTATTCAGTGGTTATCCTGAATGTTTAAAGACAATCAGAAATCATCTAGTTTAATACTGACGTTCAGCGTTCATTACGTGGAAAATTAAACAGTAAACGTAAGCTAACCGGAAATGAAATTTAATATTATCGTTAACACAAGCATCAACATAACCTTAACTAGAACCATTTTAAGGGTGCATAAAATACTACTTGTATCCCTGTAAATAGATTCGAGAAAACAAGCATCTAATAAGTAAATGGATGAGTTAAAATATCGTTATTTTCTTAATTCACAGGTAGAATAGTCTGAAGGGAGCTTGGCTAATTACATTAATCAAATAAAATCTATGTACTCTTATAATACTATTTGTTTTGTCAATAAACCATTCATCAGCAACTACTGTCTTCTAACTGGATAAAATGGGATATAAATTCATGTAACTTACTGGATAGTTTGTATACTCGAATTTCAAAGACTATGCTTATTGGTTAATATGATTATTCATGGAAGGCATTTAAGAATCCTTCATATTCATCCTTATATTATACTGAATAAATGAAATGAATGATTAAATTGATATAAAGGTATGTAAAGATTTGTCTAGCCTAATCCGTATAACAGAAGATAGATAATTACTGCCTAAGATATTTTGATGAATCCTCCACTGTAATGAATAAACAAGCTAACAGTTAAACAATTAAAGAACCTTTACTTAACATCGCAATGCTTCGTTTTAATTAGACAGTCGGATTCCCCTGGTCCGTGCCAGTTCAGAGTTAGCCGTCGAGCGCCAGACCATGGAAATGCGGTTGCAACCGCTTGACGCAACGTGGCACAAGTCCTCGCGCGTTGCTAGTTGCATAACACTAACAGCTGAAACCGCCCACGATCGACCCGGATCAGAGTCCAGTAACCTCACCACAATGCGCGCCGTAGAACGGAACACAAAGCAGAGAAGAAACCAGCCCCCAACTGGACCGACACGTATCTGATCTCGGCCTGTCTGACTCGGCCCCCAGAGCCAATCCTTCTCCCGAAGTTACGGATCCAATTTGCCGACTTCCTTTACCTACATTGTTCAATCGCCAGAGGCTGTTCACCTTGGAGACCTGCTGCGGATATGGGTACGGCCTGCCACGAAAATTATACTGCCTAGCTCGGATTTTCAAGGGCCGACAAGAGCGTTCCGGACACCACAAGAAGGGTGATGCTTTACGGAGGCTAGCCCCCTATCTCCGGACAAGCCGATTCCAGGGGGTGGATGCACTCCTAACAAAGAAAAGAGAACTCTCCCCAGAACTCTCGCCGACATCTCCGAGGGCGGTTGCGTTACAGCGCTGGTTTTAACACATATGCTCAACATTCATTCTTTATTTCAAATAAATTTCATTTTGGGATTCATAGATACATCAACGAAGTGAATTCACATATTATGAATACACCAAAGTGGTCAATTAGAATTACTTAGTTTAGATCTCATCACTGTAGTTTGTAAAATTGATTATGATAAAAATTAATTCAAAGAATTGCATCATTAAACATAAAATTATGAAGAACAAACAGAAATTCACCTACTTTGTGCATGATATATAGAAAAAGTAGTCGTAGCAACTGAATCGTAAATGATTCTTCGTAGTACTGACCAAGGCCATTAGTGTTGTTATTAAGTTGAGCCTGAATAAGAAGCTGCCTCACAATTACCACACTCCTGGTAAATGATTGCATTTAAATGTATTGGATGTATACCAATGATGATTTGTAAAGATATGAATGCAAATGACGGGAAAATGTAGAAACTGAAAACAGTATCCAGTTATAGAATGCAAGACTAAATTTCGTAGCCTAGAATATATAAACACCTAGCTAAACGGCAAACTAACTTCACAATCATATTGTGAAGGTTATGAAAGTTGCTAGAAAATAACCCATGAAAAACTGTTGTTATATCTACTTAACGTATACTGCTGAAATGTGACCAAACATGTAGAATTTAAGACTAATATTTGAAAGTATAGGTATAAAAGAGAGGTCAATACACTTACCACTGACTCTCGACTACTGACAATTTAATTTAAAAATTCACTTTTAATCATAAAACAAGAGATTCTTTACAACAAATTCATTTCTATAGCTGTACAGTTGTCTATCTATCTACCATTCTTGTTGAATAGTTGTTGTCTTGTGAAACCTGATCACATAAAGTACACATAATTATAAAGTACACAAGTAAGCAGTGATCAAAGGATGAATGAATCACAGTTACATGATTAATTGAGAAAAGTCAGTAACTATGACTGTTATTAAGTTGATACAAGCTGGTACATAAATGATAATCAAGAATTTGAGATGTAGACAACATTTAAAATGATAATAATCAGGCAAAATAAAGTTATGACTACAACAAAGAAAAGGATTTAACAAACTATTTTTGTACACAAAGTTCAAGTTTTAAATTATGCATAGCTTGGGCTTCTGCTACATAAAGCTAAGCGTACACCTTGATTTCCTTAGAAGAATTTTGCAAAGGCTGACAAAGGAAGAAATTGAATCAGAATATCTTAAGTTTATAACTTGTTTTAGAATCGGTGACTTGATTAACCATTGTTACCTCTTACTAATGTGCTCTCGAACGCAGTGGATAAGTGACTTCAATGAATCATCTACATACTTGGCTCAACAAGAACAGGTGAATTTGATAGATACAATGAATTAGTCATTCTTGGGGACTTGTCTTTTACCTAGATGTATATAAGAGGATAACTAGGGTAACTTATAAGGAGTCGTGACCCACTAAACACCTTTCAAATCGATTTATCCGGATAGTTTTTAGTATGTCACAAACTAGATTTCCTTTGAACTGTTGGTTTCTAAACAATGTCTTCTTGGGAATTACAAATTTAGTTTGAAATTGCTGTTTATCTCAATGGGTATCCATTTTCTATGATAATAGACTTCAAAGTAGACAGTTCGTCGTTAAAACACTTTAGCTAACAGATTTTCTGACAGTGTTAACCAAGAAAATGGACGAGCTTATGTTTCCTCACTAGTGGGACTCAACCACGAAAATGTTTAAAATGTGAGTTACACGTGGATTTTCCATATACCAATCTTTGTATTGAACCACTATCTCTATTAGTCAGTAAGATATCAAGAAATGGTATTTTCGATTCATATTCGTGCTCTGTTGTGAAGGTGAGTGATGAGTGTGAACTATTAAGAGTCTTCAGAATATCCTGCATATTCAAATCTTCGCCATATATTATGAATGTGTCGTCTATATACCTCATGTAAAGACAACTGATAACTTGCAGCCTACAGGGTGATGCTTTGAACCGTTTCCATGAAAACGTCAGCCAGTAGTAGATCTGATGGTGACCCTGTTTCTACACCACCTATCTGTCGATATATTTCAGAATTAAAACCAAGCTGTATATTCAGAGTATATCTGAGAATAAGGTATCTAAGAAAAAAACATTAGGGACTTCAGGATCAATCTCATTATTGCCATCGTAGCTGTAAACGAAGCATACTGTCCCTATAAATGGTGCATTTGTAAATACTGAATGGTCGTCAAACGAAGTCATCGTTTTATTCGAAATGCTTACGCCGCTAATAACATTAACAAACATCATTCAACGAATATTTACAGCCTTGCTTACAAGCTAACTCGAGGATTCGAATTATCCAACTACTAACCATGTTGTATGGAGATGCATTACTAGCTCAATTGTTGAGAACAGCACTCTGAATACTATAATTAATCAGCTGTGATTGAAATCACACCACAGCTAATTAGTATTTTGAGAATATAATTATTAATTAACCTATATATATATATATATATATATATATATATATATATATATATATATATATATATATATATATATATACTACTTTACTGATAATATGTTAGTAGTATCCGTAAATGTGTGTATTGTATGATAAAACAATATATAGATTGTATAATTGAGATCAGAAAGTGTATTAGTTTATTACAAATCAATAATAAAAATATAAGCATTTGGTAATGTTACATACAACCAGTCCATTCAATTCTTTCTTGGAAACATCTCTAAGTCAAATGTTGTCTAGCCTGTAACTACTGTTAGTAAAAAGAACAGAAAGAAATGAACAATTCAGATGGGTATTTCAACCAACGAAAATTATTGAAAGCAATGGATTATTTTCGAGGTAGGTTTTGTAGGAAGGAGAAGGTTAAAAATTATATTCAAGACTTGTACTGAATTCTAAATATCAAAAAGAGAGTGGGAGACCTGAAATAACTCAGTTAGAAATGATTAATGACTACAGACAGACAAGTGATAAATAAAACAACTAACAATATACTTACAATACAAACTAACGATTTAGTTAATTGTACAGCCTATATCCTAAAGATTGAGTGTGTACTATCCTATGATAACCGCTGACATAATATTTTACGCAATGTGCTTTTCTTTGAAGTATATATACTCGGTGTATGATTGAACTGAACTTGAAGGTTAATAACTTCCAGTGGTTGTCTTGAATCTTTACTTGTTAGATTTACACTTAGTTCAAATATAATTCTCATAAGTTCATCGTTAATCACTTCTAATACATACACTTATCTTATTACTTGTGAATGTGTATTAGTCAACGTGATATACAGTGATTTATGAATATTTAGGAATCATGTTATTACTAAACTGAGCTTGATTATAATCCAATTTACATAAACAGTAACGATGGATAGTTCACATGTTAATCGAACACAGCCTTGTTCATCTATACATCATTATCTAACACAAAGCTTTATTAAGCATCCTATAGCAGTCGACAAACACTAACAGTTACTCATCATGCTTTATAACAACAAACGATAAATATCCCCTAAATAGAGAATTTTGTAAGAAATGAATAATTCATCATTTAATAAATCAGAAATAAAAAATTTCAACGTTAACATTTTAGATTTTATTCAAGATTTCAGTCTACTATAAATTAGAATGAATTCTATTACATTGTGAAAGTATTTATTATCTACATTTCTTTTACAAGCTAATTTATAAATATTTGAAAAGTTTTTGCAACAAATTTGAAAAAAATAAACATTAGTAAATAGAAATAGAAGAAGAAGAAGAAAGTGAAGTATTCCAAATATTTTTAAGAATTATAAAGTGTAACTAAAGTAAATAAGTAGTAAATAATTTAGACAATTTTGTTTTAAAACAAAAATTTAGTTTTAATGTAATAGATTCAAACTAAACGATTCGTATTCATGAAATATATGATAATTGTAAAAGACAATTTTGTGAATATATGAATATTTCATCTAGAAGGTAAAATAAACAAATGGAGTTTATATTCTGTTTATACAAAATATAAGAGCATCAAATGATACGTTAAGATCAGTAACTAAACTTTATAATTTGCGGTTATGCTACATATTCATACACTGTCGCTTAAAATAATAGTACAGTTTTCGAATTGTTAATTATCTCCGGATTGATCAGCTTTCGTAGGAATAGTCGATCATAGTTATCGAAGTATTCATCAGAATGATGTCAAAAATAAAGATATTTATTTGTATAATATGAGACAGTGATTTTAACCGAATAATACGATTCGAAAAACAGACTAGGTAATTACTTTTAATCAATTAGTCAAATAAGTACGGAGGGAAAAAAGTTCGGGATCTAGAAGTTAAAGAGTTAATCTACCTGCGTCACTATGACCCATTCTATGTCACGCCACTCAATGCATTCAACCCACTGATCGAAGTCAAAGCGCAGACACCAATAGAGTAGGCTGTATCTACCAACACAGTTTAGACTAGCAGTCAATGATTACGTAAACTGATGTCACAATTGTGGTTTGACCACCTTTAGTTTCCTTGGATCCTACTCATACACCAGCTAACATCTTACGTCCAGGTAAGCAGTGGTTGGGCAAATGTAGTACATCTCCTAACTACCTTAGTCAATGCAGATTCAAGATCTCATAATGGACTCACTAAATCCAACCAGTACTTTGTGCCGAATTTCAGCATTGCCTACTCGTTCGTTCCACGATACGCCAGTTGTGCTTCAAAGACACCTATGATCACAGACCTGCAGTCTACACATATCCTCTAGTTTCAAAGCCCATGTTTTCCAGTCATGGGTCAATGCAGATCAGAATGATCTATGCAGTCAACTAATTCACGTTCTATGAATAATCTGGACAACGACGCAGACTAATCTTGAAGTAATTGCATTTGGAGGGAGGACGGTGATAGTTGGCAGACTTGATGCATACTATTTGTGGTTACAAGTTTAGATGACAGTTTACCACAAACTCTGACTCGACTAATTATGTTCAAGTAGACGATCTTCACGAGGTTTATATACTTATTTCAGTGAAAAGCATTTCCACAGAGTTCCTTGGCCTACAAAGTCGAAAGATCAATTTAATTAATACCTTTACAGTCGGAAGTAGGCAACTATGTTTGTCTTCTAGAAACCAACGAAAGGTGGATTTTGATCAATACAGTCACAACGAAGTCTGGAGTCAAATTGATTTTCCAACGTTCACAGTCCTTATCTCCTTGTAGAGCATCTGGGAATTGTTGAAGGTATTTACATAGATACTCAAACGTACTATAGCAAGGGCACTTCGGTTTCTTTTTATAGACTGGGATGGCCAGTGATCGCAATTAGTTAAAAAGGATTGCGTTTAGAAAACAGATATTAACTTACATATCAATCAACCTAACTGATAAAACTGGACTATCATCCTTAAGGACCACCAGAGTTGATCCATAAACTTCTACCCGCTTTGAATTACACAGCTTAATCAACTTTGACTAAATCCGGTTCGTTTGTCAACAGTGGATACCTGGAGGTGCTCTAAGAAATTTCATGCATCGTTCCATTTCTGTAGTCTGACAGTAAACAAAAATCCCCTCCTTTCCGGAGGCACTAACACTTGACATTTTTATTGAGGTTTCGTTAATAAGTCTGAAAATCTGTTTAGTGTTATTTATAGCTTATGCTTTTTCCATCTCCCCTGCTTTAGTTGCTCGCCACTGCTCACGATCGTCTTGCAGACTCCTCGTTAGCCTAGGTTTAGATTGTGTACGCTCCTAATCGTGTTTAGAGCCTGACGAAATGATTTTCTAAATCTTTTACTGACCTCTAACGATAACTAATGGTGATATGAATCAGCACAAGAGATCACTGTTAGATGATGTTTTCCATGCCTAAAGTTGTTGCTGGCTAGAAATAAATGACTATTTGTGAAGATGCAAGAGAGAGTTGTAACTACCTATTCGCTAGGCTGGAACATAAAAACATTTACTCGATTTTTTTGCAGCTAGGTTTAAGCTACCTACTTGTGAATTTAGTTTGCCTGCAATAAGTACCACGTTTGAGCATTTAGTTTTTTGAAGTGAGGAGGAGGAGTATGTAAATTTTCTGTAAAATTCACTTTTCGCTCTATCAGGCCGTAGTCGACGAAGGCTTGAGGAGATAAATATGTGTCCTCATAGTTCCGAATTCATACGGTGCCATTTAGTTGAACATTACATGGACAACTGTCGACAAGATCCCACCAAAGAAATTCCTGCCTTGCTCCCAGTGCTACACTTACATCCTCCACACCACAAGACATTGCCATCAGGTGATCAGGAAAAACAGAGGGTGGGTCAAGTCTACTCTTCTAAATAGCCTAGTAGAGTTAAGCGAATGGTCTCGCTAGGATATTACGTGCCTGTTACGGAAACACAATAGTATCCATAGCGTGTCACCTTAGTCTTAATTAGTGAGGCAAGTCACCTAAATCTGACAAATGCCCGCACATTAGAGCCCCTTGTGTAGTTTGCAGTAGTTTTAGCCTACCTACACTAATATTTTGTGAACTCGCATCGTTAGGAACGACGTCACATAGGGAAGAAGTTTAAGACAGATTGGTTACTAGTGGAAGCAAAAATACCACGAAGAAAAATCTGATCGTGAACACAGTGATCTGAAGTGCAGTTAAAATTGCGAAGGCAATTATCATCGTTTGGTTGTCCAAACCATAGAAGACTACTCAATTACCTTGATGTCGAGGGTCATTGAACAATTCTAATTCTGTTCGAAGATAACTAAACTGGGTGACAACACATTTCCAGCATGAGCTGTATTTCCGTTAGTGTTCCCTATATTTCAAAAACACGAGCTTGGAAAGAAATCTCAGTAACTGCTAGAGATTGTCAATGATAAACTAACATTGCTCCAAAGACCAATAATGTTAATGTAGTATCCAACGTGCAACTACAACGTGCATTTTTGTAGCTTATAATGAAATAGATGCTGCTCATTTACCAAATAAATACATGTATTCTACAAAACCGATTAACCCTGCTTTGAATGCTTGTTAACTCTTAAATGATTTATTTTAGATATCGTCACAAACTTAAATCTTTTCCTAGATACCTCAATTATGGATTTCTGCATTCGAAGATGTGACCACTGTCATGTGGTTAGTATTACCATCTCTTACCCAAAATAGTGGGGTAATGTAAATATAGCTTACAGAACGAGGCAAATAGTGAAGAGGTGCCCATTTAACTTTAACGACTACTGTTTTATTTAATCTAAGTAAGTAAAAATCCCTATAATTAGTTGAGAAGTATTGTTTAGCTGTAAAGTGATTATCATTGGTGTTCGAGGAAAGCTTAGTATAGGTGTTTATAAGGCAGATTTGTATAGTGGCTTAGTAGATAAGGTATTTGACTTTTAAGAAGTATGCAATAGCTCAACAACAGCCAAATAGTACTCGTCACACAAAGTGTAATGAATGCATAAATCTGTACTTGGTAATTGAGTTTTCTAAAATTGATGACGTAATACAGAAGGTGCAGTAATTTAGACGCGAGCCAACTACCTACCAATGGCAATGGATGAAGTCACAAATTGACTGAAGTTATAGATATTAACCGCTCGATATGCGGCTAAGTAGTAGAATAGTCAGATGCTCGCCACATTGCCTGGAGGTCCTGGCTTAAATTTGTTGGTGGGGTTGTGAGTGCACCTAGGACGAGACGGTTGTCCAGTGCTTCCTGGTTTTTATTGGTTGTCTAGTCCACAACGATTTATGGTATCAGATTCAGGAATAGATTTTCTATGGCAAAAATAACAAAGTGTATGCATGAGGCATACAAATCAGCAAGCGAAAAAATAAATTTCATTTCTGGAACATAAATAGGTATTATTTATATATTGCTAACAGTACAGAAAACTGTGCACAATTTACAACTATAAAGTGATTAGCATATTTATAGTAAGTGATATATTCAGATAAACTAAGAAAAGAACCAAAGATCAAAGGATAATTTAATACATAAAAACCAACTAAACCATATGTGGTACCACCCTTTTCATCTAGACGACAGAAGTGACTGGTAAGAACTGCTTTCTTTGGATACTGGACACTGTAAAAACGAAATAGTAATTAGAAAGCTGTTAGTAATCATACATTAAGCAATATTCTTGTAATGCATCAAAAATAGAAATGTGATTGATAGTAGAATTGAATTTCAAAGGAAAATACTCTAAAGGTGAATATCCTATAACGCGGAGACGTTCAATCCAGTTAGAAGGTGCAGACTGTAAGTGTTAAGTTACTTCGAAAATCAGTCACGATCACCATAGAGTCTGGCATAGGTAATAACATGACAGCACGAGACGAAATCGACAAGGTGAAAAATAAAAGTCGAAATAACAGTAGCAATAATAACGCTAATAACTAAGCATCGAGAATATGGTTCTATGATAGAATGAAAAGGTATGCATTAAGTAGTACTGGGATTCAAGATCCAGAAGAAGATACAGTGTATGCATCTATATTAAGATCGATTCTGAGTCGTAACGCCTAACCAATGATCACAGTTACAGAGCGAATCCCACCCAGGTAAAAGTAATGTTAAAAAAGTTAATAGGAATAGATAGCTGAAGTGATAGCAACTATATAATATATTTCTGGCAAATAAGTGACTGTTTTTACTATCCATTTACTATTGATTAATAGCAAATCTTACAAGGTACTGCTTGAGAGGTGTGGTCAACATGAACGTAAACTGGTCGAATACGTAGGTTATGCAGTTTTAATAATGTTCAGTAAAGGTTTACAAAACCGTACTACTAATCTTTCGGAATTTTAAATAAGTTATTATAACTAGCTAGTAACCCGAAAATAGGAATGAAAAAACATATATAATAATGTCGGTGATTTGAACAATCTACAAAAGACGAACATATTCGCCAAGTTATACAAAAGCAGATATGTGGGCGTTCGAGGAACTTAACAGAATTAAAGCATGAGAAATCGATAGTGAACAAGTAAACTACCTGAAGAATAGCAACATGCGGATCATCCATATCACCCAAATCGATGGAATCTCGTTTTGGTGCTTCTGTTTTGACATTTTCAATTATATAATAATACTTTGGTGAAGAAATCCCAAAACTCCATGCTAATTTCTCCCCGCACCAGTCAATCGCGCGTAAGATAATATTGTCAGAGTTTGCCTGAGAATAAAATAACAAAACAGTTTGTAGTCAGCGATATAAAACAAAAATCCTCCATATTGATCATTTATAATCCAAATGTATATCAAGTCGGTTCAGAAAGTTTTGAGAAAACAACATTAAGAAACTGTGCTTCATTTCAAGTTATCACAATCAGTAGCAGCGCATGAGATCAAACAAAGTCATGAGATGTATGTATGTATGTATAATCAACATAGAACCTGGCACATGTGTGCATCGGTTCAAATTGCCATACCTCCATGGCACCGAAGGATTAACACCACCACCATTAGTAGAAGTTACTTCAATAAAATAAAATAATAATAGTAACAAGGAGTGTGAACATACAGAGTATGGTTCAGGAAGCGTAGAAAGAAAGTTAAAGTTAAAGCTCATGATTCAAGGGAAGACAATGAGTGGATACATCTGCGCCATTGTGACCGATTCTGGGCCATGTCACTCAGTGCTTCTAGCCACTGGTTACCGTAATCGCGAGGACCTCATCGACTGATTTACCACATTTGCCGAACATACGTCTCCAAACCTCCTCATTACTTACTCGGTGATCCTAGCTGATGCGAGTGATGTTTCGAAGACATAGATGGTCAAAAACTAATAACCCTCGAGTGTCATCTACCCTTAACGGCCACGGCTCACACCCGTACAGTAAGACAGAGAAAACTGTTACGCAGTACACTCTTCCTCTCGTTGAGAGACGAATATCTCGTCTACGCCATATGGTGACGTAAGATGGCAAAAGCCAAACGAGCTTTTTGAATTCGTACTGAGATTTCGTTAGAGACTAACCGATTAGGGCTAATCAGACTTCCAAGATAAGTGAAGTGGTCGACGTGCTCAACTACTTCACTCCCTATCCTTAGTTCAGATGTTGACGAAAACCAGTCCTGGAGCAATAGTATACATTTAGAGGAGGAGAAACGTATTCCGAAAATGCTTCCATTGGTGCTTATTGCTGTTAAAAATTTCTGCATCGTATCAGCGTCTTCGCCAAACAGGACTATATCGCCAGCATATTCTAAGTCAATAAATGGATCTCCTGGTAGGAGATCAATTCCTGGAAAGTCAGACGATGAAAGTGTAATTTACAACAGTATGTCAACTATGAAATTAAAGAAAAATGGGGAAAGTGGGCAGCCTTGGCGGACACCACTTGATGTTACAAGTTCAGATGACAGTTCGAAAGTGATGAGATGCTAAAACACAACATATGCCACCTGCTTTTGTCTCATTGTGAAGTGGCGTTCGCCGACTATTAGTTCCTAATGCCTCGGCAAACAAAGACAGATAGTCTAGATATTCCCATATGGTTTACATTAGTAGGCGAGATAGGTAGTGACTCATTGATTATGATCCGTAAGCCGACCGTAGCTGCTACCTTGACGTGATGGTCGAAGTTGCCTATCGTATTGACCCGACCGAGCTATATTGGCTGGAACGCTTGTTCCTCTGGGTCCTAACATGTCAAGCAGGTCTGTTGGAGAGCGATAAGACTAAAAAAGGCAGCAACGTAAGATCTGAGGGCGAAGTCATACTGCCGACTGCAGATGGGTGTAACAGCAGTAAGGTGTTTCCCTTGGATAACCAGCATCTGCAGTGATGTTGACTTCTCATAAAGGAAGGAAGGGGATAGAAAAGGTAGACCCTAAAAATGTCACACTTAACCTTACTCTACGAATTTCCGCCTCCGGCAGTAAGGCCTTCTAAAGAACGGAGCTAATACTTCAAAAACTTACAATAACAAGGTCGTGCGTGATCAAGCTTAAGCAGTTGCCCCTTGGGCTCTGCGATCTCGCTCCCAGGTAACTATGACCAATACTAATCCAGTTTCCTTTTCATATACCTCAAGAAGTAATACCCTTCCATAGTGTGGACGGCTAGGAAGTGAAAACCGCCCTCATACCTCTAATAGCACAAGAGATCATTTTACTTTTTAGATATCGTCGTTTTTCGTCTATTAGCAGTCTTGTCTGTAGTAGATATGCCCATCAGCATAAGCTGTCGAAAATATCTCATTTTGTTTATATCTATTCGTATATGATGACAGTGTTAGTAATGTATAAGATAACTAACAAGGCTAACCAACCTCAACATATATAGTGCAGGCATTGCTTTGGTTTCTAGTAATGTCACAATTGTGTTTCGTCTTTATCGAGCTACATCGAGTTGAATATTTCGGCAATTTGTATATGCAGCATGCACCTTAAGAATACCTGAACCAAAAGTTGCGTCAGCTTGTAAAATATTAACTAAGTAGTCAATATTCTCTTGGTGAGCTGCCATGTGTGAAACGAAGTAGAAAATAAAACTGATTCGTTAGTTTTGGCTATATATTTGTGACAATTGTATCATTATCTAAAATCTAGTCGACTGGGTCTTACTAGTAGCAGATAGCTTTAGTTAAGCTTACTAGTAATATCCGTATGCTCACACGGAGTTGGCTTACTTTTATTAGTCAGTAGAATACACGTGATTTTATTTCCTTATTTACCGAAGTCAGTGATAGGGAGTTAAGCAGTTGAATGTGTTGACCGCTTCACTTATCTTGGGAGCCTCATCAGTCCTGACGGTCTGGTGTCTTCCGAGATCTCGGCTCGTATACATATGGCCCGATTAGCTTTTGGGAATTTCCGTCACTTGTGGCGTAGGCAAGACATCCGACTACTGACCAAAGGACGCGTCTATTCCGCAGTAGTTCGGTCCGTCTTACTTTATGGATGTGAAACATGGCCATTAAGGATAGAGGATATTCGTAGGCTCCTAGTATTCGACCACAGATGTCTTCGAAGCATTGCTTGTGTTTGCTGGGACCAACGAGTAAGCAATACGTGGGTTAGTAATAGAGTACTAGGTAGATACGGTAAGTCTATTGATGAAGTAGTCAATCTCCATCAGTTAAGGTGGTTAGGACATGTGTTACGTATGCCTGATCACCGCCTACCTCGACGAAAAATGCTGTCTAGTGTAGTAGTAGGCTAGAAGAAAGCTAGGGGCGGCCAAACAAAAACATAGCACCAGTCCATGAAGTCATTGACATTTGGGCTGAGCCATGTTAATAGATGCAGACTACCTAGTTGGGGTCCGCGTGACGCTCGTAACAAATGGTTATAGAGACCTTGGGTGATATGGCTCAAAATCGTTGGCAATGGCGCAGATGCATCCATTCCTTGTCTTCCTCCAAATTCTAAGTTTCTGAACTTATCATAATTTTCTCTTTACTGAAACATATTTCCTTAATTCTTATCTCCGATCTCTATTCCCTTCCATTAATACTAACTCTGTTACTACCTCCCCTACTCTGGGATCTGATTCGACAATTTAATCTCTATCTGCTAACTGAGGCATGGCAACTTGAACTGACATACGCATGTACCGAGTTCTACGTTGTGTCTGTCTGTCTGTCTATCTATGATCCGTAAACACTAAACTTGGCATGTTTGATTTAAAAAACACATAACTGTCACAATGCAGGATTAGAAGGATTGTTTCCTAATTCAAAGTTCTTTGACATTAAGGATGTCATTGAATTTTAGTTGGTCACATACAGTATGACGCCTGATCATAATTTTGCGGTATACTACTCTGAATATTTTTATTAAATAAAATACGGTCTTAGAAGTGTGACGAGTAGATCAGCTTTTAACATCGGTCAATTTGTGGATTACCAATGTGTGAAATATGCCAGTAAATTGCGTCAAGCAGTAGGCTGTCGCTTGGTCGTATAGCCCTGTTTACCGTTATTTATTTATATTACCAAAAATAAGAAAAGGTTCGTCACAATAGGCACCAAGAAGTATTCCACACAAATAACTGACAATGCCATGGAGATACAAAGGTTGGGAGAATTGGATAGTAACAAGAATATACAACGATAGTGCACATAAAAAACAGAATTATCTTACAGGCATCTTACTATTTACGGTAAACACAAATGTATAAAGACAGTCAGGTCACCACGAGCTTCTATTTTGAACATCTGGTAAACATTCAACACAACCATGTTTATACCGCTTACGAAGCCTCAGCAAAAAATTCAGGATTGTATTTCAAACTACGACAAATCACAAAAATCTGTTTTCTCAAGTAACCGGTTTACGACTAATAGATTGCAGGTCTGAATCTCGAACCTACCTAATTTGGTTTAGGTAGTCTAGTAGTATCACGTTATAAGTATAGCTCGAGATAAAGTTCACAGATCTGTACCATCAAAATAACGTGGAAAACCTAAATGGGAGACTTAGGGATGGAATTAAACTCACTGTATTGGAGCAATCTTCATTGTTCTGATCATTAACATCAAAAATACCATCACTAAAATGTAAGGATCTGGACGATCTCCCACCAACAGACTGTTGATCACTCATTGTTAACCGTTAATGTCAAATACCCGTTGTACGATTCACCGAACTACTGTTATTATTTTCGTCAAAAACTATTTGACAAAAAAAATCAGGTTAAATGGTTAGCTTTCATATGACAGTAAGTATAATTGCAAATACTTTGATGATGCAAAAATTATATTTTTACAGAATAGGTGAAAATGATGAACAAATCAAAAGGGAAAACACAACTAAGTAAGCGAAACATTATAATTAAGTTGCTTATTATATTTGTTAATGATAAATCAGTATTCGACACTCGTAGCATATAAATCAACGAAGATATAATTTATTTTAGAACAATGTGTAGACACTGATATATTATTAAGGGACTACCAAGTAAGATTTAGCAACCAGATCAGTAAATACAAGCCATGTCTAGCAATTCTTCACTTTGGTTGATTATAGTCTTGATTCTCTAGACATACAGTAGGCAATATACGCAGCCTTATAATAAAATATATCTACATTTATTACTAACGATATAGAGCAGCAAATTTATTGATACTAGTTAAAGTCAGCAACCGAAACCACCATAAACTCCAAGATTACCTCCAAAGTAGTATAATTTTCTACCACTCACAACTCCTCCTTAGACTTTTGATAACAGTAAAGTACAAAAAAGACTGGAATCAGGATTCATAACTATACACATCTTGCTCATATACAAAGTGCATATTCGTGCACAAGACTTCGAGCTACGACATAAATGTGAGGGCTAAGGATGTTACCCGACAGCCAAAAAAAAGAAATGGAAAGAGGAAGGTTCAAACACATGCTTGAAAAATTGGATACTTTAATCAGAGCCACTAATTTGTGAATTCATAATTTGCTCACAATCTAAACTCATTATAACCAAGGGCATTTAATTAATAATAGAAACATGTGTTACGAAGAATTGTAAAAGGGGATAATGATATACAATAAGCCTTTCAGTCGAAGTTGATACAGACAAACTGCCAGTCAACAACATTACAGCAGAAAAAGAATAATCTTGAAATCTCTATTTTCACTATTAACTAGAAGGAAGATATGTCATCGACATCAAGAATTTGTCCCTATAAGCCCCATGATATTCAATCCGAATGAATATTTTAGGAATATACAGTTAGTAGTTTCTATATAAAATTAAGCACTATCTCACAAAAATTTGTAAGCCCCAAACTGGTGATTATGTCTTTATAAACTGCCTGCTTTCATATTTTCTCAAAAACATTCCAACGGTCGAATAAATAACTCCACTCGTACAATCTCCCTCTTGATTTAATATGAAATGAAAGGGCAAGCCTTCCTATCAATCCGAAACGTTCTAAACGTTGAAGACAGCTTAATTAGGTTAAAGCTGAGTGCTATAATTTTCTAAAACGCACAGAGAATTAAAAATGTTCCTAACTTGTTTAGCTCGCCATGGAAGGAAGAGTATGCTGCGCAGTAGTTTGCTCCATTTTACTGTGTGGATGCCAGACGTGGCCATTACGAGTAGACGACACTCGTAGGTTATTGGCATCTGACCACTGATGTCTTCAAAACATCGCACATGTTAGCTGGAATCACCGAGTAAGCAATAACGAGGTTAAGTGACGATTATTAGAGGAAGGTAGCAAGTCAGCCGATGAGGTTGCAAATCTTCATTGACTGAAGTAGTTGGAACATGTGTTATATATGCTTAACCACAGTTTACTTCGACGCGCAATGATGATCAGTATAAGACCAGGATGGAATAAAGTAAGGGGCAACCAAACCAAAACATGGAACCAGTCCATGAAGTTGTTGACTAGTGGTTTAAGTCGTATAGGTAAATGCAGATTACCTGGTTGGGGTCCGCGCAAATGTCGTAACCAGTGGTTGGAAACTGGGTGGTATGGCTCAGAGTCAGTTACAGCGGTGCAGGTGTATCCGCTCTTTATTCTCCCTTAAATCGTGAGCTTCAAATAGCCTATGGCTTTCTATCAACGGACCAATTCTCTATCCGTAAACCATAATCTATATGTTCACTATTCTTTGTTTTCGTTATAATCATTGAAATAACTTTTACTTCTGTGTTGTGTATTTTCGAGGTATGGCAACTTAAACTGATGCACACGTGTCAGTTTCTACGTTGACCATAAGATGTACGTACAACAACTCGCCACTATGACGAACGTTTACTATGAAACTATCAGATTATTTAGAGATTTTGAAGTCGGTTCTCCCCCAAGTTTCAGGATTCCGGTGTACAGTAGTGAAGTTTAAAACGTATGCCTTAGAATGAATTCTGGGGTATATTCCTTAACGCTTAACATATGGCATATAGTAAACATATGTATTGTAGCAGCATTGGATAACTCTGGATGTATTTCACCTTTTGTACATCATTTTAGTATGCATGTTACAGCATGACTGAACAGTAGAACTTAATTTACCCACACCTTTCGAATGTTCGTTAGCTATATTTTGGCTAGCTGAAAATAAATTATCTTGTACCAACTAGTCGTTCGCCTTTAACATTACGCGTGGAACTTAATTGAATTCCCAGGCGCTGAAGATCGTTGTTGGGTAAGATGGGTCTGTTTCACTTGAGGATAGATACCAAGCATCTGGCTTAGTAGAAACCACAACCAAACGTTTCACCAATCAAAAGTCACCAGTCCAAGAGTATATATAACATAATTACTGAGTAAAATTTAGATTTGACTAAAAAAAGTGGAACGCAACATATTAGGTTTAAAAGGACGGGATTTATGGCTTTTGCAACATTATTAAGATACAATACATACCCCCCCCCAAATGTTGCAAACTGATTCAAAGTAATAATGCTTAGATCAAAGCACGACATAGTAGATAAACAACTTCATGGAAGCTTTCAATCAAAATGATAACACAAAACTCAAAGGTAGACTGAGGCTGATATTATGTAACGTATAAGGGTTAGAAATCTAGGTTGAGACTGAAAAATAGGGCTGTGTAATCAACTAATTTACACATTCAGCAAAATCGAAATAATATTACACGCTAATGTCAAAAATATAATGATTTGGCGACGTCCAATTACAGTTAAAACTACAATAATAGGAAGGCTTTGTATGGTTTATAAAAGCTACGTGTTCTTTGATCATGTAAACTATAAATCGATATTATCTGTTTATATCGGGTTATGACCAAACTCAGTTCAGTAATAGTATAATTCCCATACATTCACAAATCATTGTCACATTTACCCATACATATACACAATCCACAAAATAAGCGTACAAATAAAAGGTTAGTAATGATAAGTTTATGAGAATCATATTTGAACGGAATGCAAATTTAGGAGGCAACAAATCAGGACTACTACGGAGCATACGTACTTTAGGGAGGAGTAAAATATGTAAAATACTACATCAAGGGTTATCACTAACTGCTAAAGATGTTAGGATTTGCAGTTGCAATTACAAATTCCATGGAGATACGGTTAATCATAATTAAGCACGAAATCAATCAAAATTTGGGAGGAATAAGCAGTATTCAGAGATACAACTCTCAAGTATGCAGGGAATATTACCAAATCTAACTTACTTCACCAAGCAACGAGCAGATGAGTCAAAATCTCTCAGGTGCCAATTAGGTTTAACCAAAACGTCTGCTACCAAACAGACAACCTTGAAAACGCTTTAGCCAATGAAAACGCAGTCAGGTTAGAAATTGTAATACATTATGGTAACTGTTAGAAAAATCGGACGCATGATCAATAAACTTATTCAGGTTGGAAATAGGGCAGGACTATGACATAGGGACGAACCAACGAAACTGCGACTTTTCATCATAAGGTCACTGCTCACAGTTCGGTTGACGATGATGACGATGTCGTTAGCAACTTACAAGAGAAAGAGGTAGACATGACTTTTACGGCCGGACTTGAGCGACTACAAGACGACCTTGGAAGACTTAATCGAAATGAACTAATCACAGCCCTCTATATCAGAACCGACGATTTCTCCTAAATTCTAGTGATTTATTAGAGATTTCTAAACTCAGACTCCTTGTAGTATGCCTCCCCCCACGGAAATCTTTGGTAAATTACAAAATATTTATCCTCTTAAATTATATGCATATAATATCAAGACTCAACTATAACCCAAAATGCAATGAGAAATCCGTCATTTCTGATAAACTATTTATGACTGAAATTGATAAATTATGCAGGATATATTGTTTTTATGTCATCTAAAAACTTATGTGAGTTATTTCCGAATTTCTCAGACTTAATATCACGATGCATTCCATATAAATATTCATCTAGATGGATCCATAACATCCTTGAGATCCATAGTACAAATAGGTTTTCCAACTGTCACTACATATTATTGCTCCGGGTAATATGTATTATTCTACCAGAGGAAGAAGTGTAAAGGTCAATCTGTCGCGAATCCTCTTACAATGTCCCTTGTTTAATGCTCTATCGCATATACCAGAGAGCTACATATTTCACGGCAATATTCATACCACTGAATTGCCGTCTTTTCAGAAACATCCGCAAATGAAACAGCTGTCGTAACTTTAATGCCGATCACCCATCCGTTTACTAAAACGAGGATTTGTTTCAATTCTAGCCTGGAACGAACAAAAAAAGAATCCTTTCGGATGGACTTTTTGCTCCAGCAATCAGTACAACGTAATCAACAGCCATCTCGTGTCCCTTGTTTTTTAGAAAACTGCCATTTCCTTGCCACATCGACAACTTAACCATTTTCTTAACAATCCCATAGTTTGCAAACGAAAAACGAAATTTTTATCACTAGTAAGATCTCGAACACTCTATTGTTAGCATGATGCCTTCAAGTGTCCGCCGTGACCTTGAAACGTGTAGCGGTAAATAATCCCCAAAATAAATAGTTACATAGGTTTCGACATTGATGCTGACCATGTTTGTTTTAGCGGACACTACTAATTTGAAGGCGCTCGGTCACGCATCACCACCAGATCTCGTCACGCCGTACCGAAACAAGCAACCCTCTCTAGTTTGCCAGCCTAGACGTTGCTAACCCATTGCCGCTCCATTCACGATCAAATATAACTTCTCTTCCATCCTTCATTGCTTCTGATTTCTTCTCATTCGTAAGAGTGGGTTCAATCGTTAGAAGTTGCTCTGGTAATAATCCAAACGTAACTTGGTCATATACCGGGTGCAACTTCAAACGCTTCCTTCGTTCCTCATTGGTTCGGCCGTAAAAGTCATGTCCACCGAGAAAGATTTACTACGAAGAACATGTTTATGTGAGTGTGGGGCGTCTGTGCCCTAGAAGAAATGCTAAGAGAAGAGTGACAAACTAATATCCCGATATCAATGGTCGCATAGCGATTTTTAAGGTCGTCCCCATATTATAGTCCTACAGGAAATAGGTTCATATATATTTTGTAATCATGGTTTATTCAGTAAAAGAATTCGTCCACATATCTCCAAATCACGTTTTTTCTTGAAATTTTAGAAGGCCTCAGGAGCTACTTATAACAAAACCAACAGTCCTGGACATTTTATCTCGAACTCTGGTTGTTAGGTGGACGGAATAAATTTGGTAAGCAACTACATTCCGATTATACTACAGTCTCTGGAATCTCCGGCAACTTCACCGGATATCCCTATAAAGTATGGATCTTGGTACGAAGTACATTTGAATAAATGGAACTAATGTTTTAGCTGTTCGGTCGTTGGCATACTTGGAATGTTCATCACCTGTCAATATGTCGAATCTCAAAGACCGATAACTGTTTCGTTCTTACTCTTCTACCTCTGTAATATTTCCCTTTTCTAATGAATGTTTCATCTACTTCAATAACACTCCCAACATCTCTGAGAGACAAATCCATCATCAGCATAATTTCCGAGCATACATCTAACCACTAGTTTTATCATTACGCGCCTAAAACTTCACTGATGTTTATCGAAGTGAATGACAATGCAACTAGCATCTCCATTACCTACATGCTAACTAGTATGCACATTTGTCTCAGTACCAGTCTCAAGCGTATAAAAAAACTGCCAATCCTCATTGATTTTCTATTTCAACACGAATCAAGTGGTAAAACGATATAATCCCGAGTGGTTGTACATTGTATAACACGACAACATGGAAGAGTAGTACGAACAAGTCTAAGATTCTGTGTAGTATCAAGAAATATCACTCTCGCCAACGTAACAATTAGGTGGTTTAATGTAGGCAGTATCAGTTGGTACATGCTTCCTTGAAGGCTGAACTTGATGACAATTGGTTCCGAAAGCAAAGTCTTGCCACAACTGTTATTACGATCAGAACTGCGGGATTGTTAAGTATGCTATGGCCCTGAGGTAACAGTCTCCTGTGATTGGTTCAGAAGGAGAATAAGCCGTATTGAACAGAAAGACCCCCCCACCAGGAGGAGTAGACTATTAACATTCCGATTTGATTTATGCCCTAAGGACATTAAATTACTTCCATGACTTCGGTTTGCTAGGTCATATGTTGTAGCCTGGATGCCCTTAACCTCATCAGTTACTTAAAATGGCGAGGTTAGTTTCTGCACAAAGCGATTGTGCAATAACCTGATCTGTTTACAAATGTTAACAGAAAGAATCTGCTTTCAGAATGTTTAGAAATGCAAAATAAAGCCCACTTCATTAGTTATTTAGTTCAAAATTTTGGCACTTGATGTCATTCAAGACCTAATCGTTGATACATTGTACTTCTCTCTAAAGTATGTATGCTCAACGTGTGGCTGGACTGAACCTGAAAGTTGGTAACTCCGTAGTAGTCCTGATTTGTTGCCTCCTAAATTTGCATTCCGTTCAAATATGATTCTCATAAACTTATCATTACTAACCTTTTATTTGTACGCTTATTTTGTGGATTGTGTATATGTATGGGTAAATGTGACAATGATTTGTGAATGTATGGGAATTATACTATTACTGAACTGAGTTTGGTCATAACCCGATATAAACAGATAATATCGATTTATAGTTTACATGATTATAAAACTTGTAGCCTGGACAATCTGTGGATCCTTTTTTTGCAGAACACTATTACCATCCCACAGCAGTCAGTCAATGATTAAAATTACTGTTGTGTAATGTTTTTATGACCGCCACTGGTCCGCAGATTATGTTCTGTGTCTATAGAGAAATTAAGTGAATTCGAATCAAATGATAAGACAGTTAGAATTTTTTGACGAAGCTGTGGAGTGCATAATTGATGCACATCATAAAGAAGCGACACCTCGAGAGGCAGGGAATACGAAATCGGATGCAGCTACAGTTATGTAATAAACTATTTTCGGTTTGCGTTCAATGTAGTCATGTATTTAATACTACACAAAACTGCATATTAGCTTTAAGAAGCGAATAAAGTTTTAGTCAGTATGTCTGCTAATAATTACATAATTATAGACGACAGTTCGTTGTGATATCTAGAGAACTTGAGTTCAAGTAAACGTGATTGGAGGACATTCACTAAACACCATTTGAGGTGTCGTTACGTGTTGCTGCCACCTTTAAAATCCAATGATTATTACAAATCGTCCAGGCCACAAATGGTGAATAGGCTTCTGATGCAAAGGTACTCATCAAGGAAGCTATGTGCTAGTTCATTTCATAGTAACTAACAATACTACTATACCTTAGAAAATTTTACTCTTGCATTGGAATATGATTTGTTATCATCTGTGGCTGCTGAGAAATGGCAACACCCTTACACAATTATCGCAAACGTTCCAATATGTTAACTATAGTACGGTCATTAATTCTACCATTCTATCTTCAAAGCGACAAGTATCGACAAAAAGAAGGGTTGAAATATGTGAAAATAAATATTTATTAACACGTAAACTGTCACATAAAATTATACTGGCTTTTCAGTACAGAAAAGCAACCTAAATGTCTTCACTGATACTCAGTGGAGTTACGAAACCTCTTGCAACAGCAAATATCCATAACTGATGAATCGTCAAATTTAGCTGCAAATTAATTTAGAGAAACCTGAAGTGTGTCTATCAAATTTAAACTTGTATTAATAAACTTCTTTTTATTTATGGATAGCGACGGACGCCACAAATGATTAACCGCCGTTTTGGTGAGCTTTCTGAATACATTTCAATTATTGGTGAGTAACTCTATAGCAACTTAGCCTGACTAGTTAAAAGTTCATTTCAAACCTTAAGCATACGACAAAACAATTAAGCTCCAGTATTCACTTACTTCCTTATTCTGCATAGGGATTATATTTCCTATTAGCTTATATTGAACGTTGAGAAGTATTTGTGCGTTTGAATAACTAGAACCGCGCTCCACTGTCTCCTGCTCCCGCTACTGAATAAAGACCTATTCCCATAATAGTCTGTCACTAGATCGGGATATACATAGGCGTTAAAACTCCTCCAGGTATTCTCTAAAAAGTAATTAGAATAATTCGGCCTTAAAATAACTTGACCTATCAAAATCTCATTCGTTTATCCACTATGTATTATGCTTACCATAGGCTCTAGAAATGTAACGACCTTCCCTGAAAGGTGATTGGAATACAATTGCATCAAGGTCCGCCAGCTAAGTCCACCATGCCTGGAGCGAAACGGCAATAAAATACAAAATGCTAACACATTATTGCACTGATTGGTTGCGCGTTCACTTCAAAGTGAGGAACACAAATCATTAAGATAATATGGTGTAGCATCGACTTGACCCAGAGCACCGAAATGATTTTAAATGGCGTATGTCAAAAAATGGAGCAAAAAGGCTGGCAATAATGTTTAGTCAAATCGTCTTTCACTGTTGAACGTCATAATTCCCTCGTAGAACGGATCTAAACCTTTGCGGGATGAAGTAATTGAGGACATACATTCAGAGATGCAGAACACTTTTCATAAACTTATCGTTTTTCACAATCTTTTGTCTTACTAAAGCCACTGAACTTGTGTTGCCCATGTAAACGTTGTATTATCAAGTATTTTGGCTGATCTGAAAAATATAACTTTACAACCACAGGTGTTGTTGCTGCCGATTCAGCTTCTAGAATGAGAATAACTGGTATTGAGAAGGCAAACTATCGCGACAAACCAAACCTATACGAATAGCTTATGTGACAGAGTATGTACAATAAAGTCTGTTCCTAAAGATAGTAAAATAAAGTTCTTAAAGGATATAATGCTTTAAAACAACATATTTTAGAATAAGAACCAAATGTGGTTGTAAATCCCAATAAAAATGGCTCACTAATGAAGAGACGGTGACAAGACTTAGTGCGGTTGGTAGTAATACAGAAGATTAATATACGTGTGTCAGTGTTGGTCGTCTCTCGGTACCATTCACCACTGGCGTTGTTTTGCTCATTTCAGTTCGTTGAAGCAGCCATAATAGACGCTAAAACATTTCTCTGTGACAGGTCCAAGAGAAATAACACTTGAAGTACCCTGTAATTCAACGATGACTCCATTCTATTAGACTTTATTGCTGACCAGCAAGCTGTCGACATACGTAATAGTTGCAAAAATATGCGTGTATTATGACGCACAAGGGTTGCGTGGTCACTCAGACTGTAACTGCTCTGAATGATTAAATCGTTTACGCTCACTCACAAGCTGGCAGCATCATAGTAATTTAACTTTAGGAAGCTGGTCAAAAAACATGGATTGGACCAGCTTTCATGACGTATTTGACCAAGATATTGAAAAAGGCCTGTGCAACTTTTGGCAGCAGTTGATTTATAAAGATTTCAAAACAGCCTAGAAGACTACTGACAACCTTATGGAAGCACCGAAGACGATTCCCAACTAAACTCTAACGGATTAAGTTATTGATACAAACGATCCAAGATATGCATCAAACAAATTCTTTCTGAATTGTGTCCCTTCGATTTTAGATATGCATCCATCTTTGACGCTACTAGGCCTCGGTAATGTGTCCTATCTGAAATTGGCTCATCCGATGAATTTTTTAATGTCCGAAACATTTGAGACTAGCCAAGACAAACCAGGTGACTTCATTGAAGTATTTTCTGGTTGTTTATGAATTGGCTGGAGATGTTTGGTCATATTCACATAAGTTGTTTAGTTGTCCAGACATACTAGCTCTGGTTAAGCCCCCCATTTAAAGAATAGTTCATACATTATGTATCGCTATCTTAAAAATGTTGCATTCATGTAACGAGTTCAAAGAACAACCAAATGGTTGTGGGATTAAAAACAAACCTATTTAAGAGGAGTAGAAACGTTGAAATTCCACAGTGTGTATTATAGCAAGGTCAGGAATGGAATGATTTTGATGCATCATATAGCTCATAATCCTCTTTGTAGCGGTAAATAATCCCCAAAAAAATATGTATGCTTTAACGTGGGTTTAGGAAAACCAGTACACTGGGTTTTCACCATCGCCGATATGAAAATACCTGTCATAGGCACGGATTTACTGAGCCATCACAATTTGATTGTGAAGCCTAGTAAAAAGAGATTAGTGGATAGCAACGCAAGTCTATACGTTTATGGAACCGCGGCAAGTATCCAGATCTGAATAAGGCAACATCGAAATTATCATGTGTAACCAGCAATGTTACACATCCGATTACGACCACAGGACAACCTGTATTCTCCAAAGCACGCCGACTCACACTTGAAAAAACTAAGGACTGCGAAAAACAAATTCGATCATATGATTGACCTACGGATGATCCGCCCATCCAGTAGCCCATGGTCATCTCCATTACACATGGTCCCGAAGAAAGATAACAATGATTGGCGCCCCACCGGTGATTATCGACGTCTCAACGCCCAAACTACACCCGATTGTTACCCGTTACCGCATATCCACGATTCAACGGCCACTCTGAAGATAATGACAATATTTTTGAAAATCGACTTGGTAAAGGCATACAACCGAATACCGATGTCTGAAAATGACATACCCCAAACGGCTGTCGTTCCTCCGTTTGGCCATTACGAATTCCTCCGAATGCCTTTTGGGTTAAGAAATACAGCATAAGCATCTCAGCGTTTCATCGATGACGTGCTTCGTGGGTTTGACTATGTCCATACATACGTCGACAACTGCTTGATAGCAAGCCCAGACGAGGTAACACATACGAAACATCTGGACACAATTTTTAGAGGACTACAACAGTATGGAGTTAGCACAAATATACAGAAATGCAAAATCGCAACAACCTCGTTGAATTTCCTGGGGCACACTATTGATGCTAGTGGTATGCAACCTCAAAAACACAGGGTGGTGGCTATTCTGGAGTACCTGGAACTAATCACCATTAAGCAGTTGCGAGCTTTTAATGGATTCGCTTCATGAAAATTAAAAAGTGATCACAATGGATGCAGAGTCAAAGAAAGCCTTCGCTGCATTAAAGGAGCAATAGCCAATACGACCATGCTGGCACATCACAATACTGAAGTACCCGTCAACATCGCAGTTGATATATCTGGCTCAGCCAATGGCGCAGTTCTGCAACAATGGACTGACCAATATTGGCAAACTTCAGCATTCTTCTCTAGACGATTAAAAGATACCGAATCGAGATACAGTACTTTTGGACATGAACTGTTAGCCATGTACTGTGCTGTAAGACATTTTCGACATCCCATCAAAGGCCAGGAATTTACAATACTCACCGATTATAAACCACTGACGTTTTCTATGAATTCATCTTCAGATAAGTACTCTCCGCGAGAGTCGCGTCATCTAGACTACGTTTCATAGTTCTCTACTGACATACGACATATATCTGGAGTTAACAATGTTGTTACCGACGTCTTATCGTGAATAAATTCCATGAAACGTATCCAAGGGATCGACCATATTGGGCTAGCTCGTCTTCACAATCTCAATCACGAGTTATCCACAGTAACGCTTAAATGTTAAACAAAACAATTAGAGAAGGTAAGTACACTTTAATTTGTGATTTCTCTATAAGTTAAGCCCGTCTAATCATCACCAGGTGTTATCGACGAATCATCTTCGACACATTGAACAACCTCTCTCATCCTGGAGTTTGTGCTACTTCTAAACTGATCGCCCAGAGATTCTGCTGGCTGGAGATGAATAGAGACATCGAAGAATGGGCATGCTTCTGTGTGGCCTGCGAAAAGAACATAGTAATTCGGCATAATAAATGTCCTCTTGGCACTTTCCAAAACCCTCGACCTTCGATTCGATCACACCCACCTTGTTTTGGTTGGACCGTTAACAGAATCTAGCGGATTCTCTTATGTTCTGACATTCGTGGACCGTATCGCACGCTAGCCAGAAGCGATTCCACTAAAAGACATTACTAGTAAAACGATTGCTTGCGATCTCGTCGAGCGATGGATAGCAAATTTTGGTTGTCTATCTACAATAACGACAGACCGTGGACGTCAGTTTGAATCTGGATTGTTCCATTCTCTGACTGAACTTCTTGGAGCTAAGTGCTTCCAAACAACCGCCTACCACCCACAATCTAAGTACATGGTAGAAAGAATTCATCGACAGATGTAAGCATCACCTTCAGCTACAAACATTTCGCAGTGAACAGAGGCTTTGCCACTAGTCGTACTCGGAATTCGCAGTACTGTAAAAGAAGATGTTGGGTTCAGGGTTGTTAAATTAGCATATGGAACAACTCTTTGACTACTAGGTGAGTTTGTGAAAATCTCTCCTACTTTGACAAACCTGGATCTCAATTCTTACGCGAACAGGTATACAAATGCTATGCGTTCAGTTGAGCCAGTCCAAACTCGACAACAATCGACAGACACTTCCATCCAACCCGCCTTAAAATATAGTACACACGTTTTTGTACGTCGACATCTCGACGCAACTTGCGAAGGGCCATACAAGGTCTTGAATCGTGAAACGAAGTGCTATACGATCGACAAGAATGGCCACGAGTCAGAAGTCTGCATTGATCGCCTCAAACCGGCCTGCCTTGAAGGCAAATCTTCAAATGTCGAACTCGTCGCAACACCCGCGAAACGTGATATGAACGAAGTCGCCACGCCTCAAAAAACGACCAACAAGCAAGTAAAAATTTCGAAGACATCTATAACGCCGAGAGCTACACGTTCTGGTAGAAATGTACGGTTTCCAGAATACTTAAACGAATATTACGTCTGATTATCTTCTCCTTATAGTGAAGATTCTTCTTTTTTAAAAAAATTGAATAAAAGTTTTTTCCCCTTTACGGTATGCATTTTACACATTTTCGTATTTTTAAGAAAATATTAAAAAACACTTTCCTATTAGTGATGCCTATATTTTATACATTTCGTAGCCGCATTTAGCTGCCAAATTGTTATATATATACGTATATAAAATACGTACTTACATACTTGCTTACTTACTTATGCCCGTTACTCCTCACTGAGGAGCATAGGCCGCTCACCAGGGTTCTCCATTCAACTCTGTCCTGAGCAACCCTTCCCAATTGTTTCCAGTTGCTGTTCATCCTTTCAATGTCTGCTTCCAATTCTCGACGCAGCGTGTTCTTTGGCATCCTCTTTTCCGTTTCCCAACAGGATTCCATGTTAATGCTTGTCTCGTGATGCAGTCTGATGGTTTGCGTAATGTATGTCCCATCCATTTCCAACGTCTTTTTCTAATTTCCTCTTCGATTGGTTTGTCCTCTCCCATAGTAGGCTGTTGCTGATGATTTCCGGCCAACGGACATTCAGTATCTTTCGTAGGCAGTTGTTTATAAATACTTGTACCCATCTGATGATGTTTGCAGTAATTCTCCAAGTTTCAGCTCCATACAGCAGGACTGTCTAAACGTTCGAATTGAAGAGTCTGACTTTGAGGTTAGTTGATATTTATCTTGAGTCCCATATGTTTTTCAACTGTAGGAATGCTGCTCTGGCTTTGCCGATCCATGTCTTTACATCTGCATCGGACCCACCCTTGTTCATAGATGATGCTCCCCAGATATGTGAAAGTATTCACCTCTTCCAGAGTTTCTCCATCATGTTCAATTGGGTTGGTGCTCCCTGTAATGTATTTAAGAATCTTGCTCTTTCCCTTATGTATGTTCAAGCCTACTGATGCTGAAGTTGCTGCTACACTGGTTGTCTTCGCTTGCATCTGTTGGTGTGTATGCGCTAGAAGAGCTAGATCATCCGAAAAGTCCAAATCATCGAGTTGCATCCTACTTGTCCATTGAATTCCGTGCATCCCCTCAGATGTGGAGGTCTTCATGATCCAGTCAACCACTAGGAGGAAGAGAAAAGGTGAGAGCAGGCAACCTTGTCTGACTCCGGCCCTCACTGAAAATGCATTTGTCAGTTGTCTTCCATGCACAATTTTGCATTGTGTTCCGTCGTAAGAGTTCCGGATGATGTTGACGAGTTTCTCTGGTACGCCGTAGCGTCGAAGAAGTTTCCATAGTGTTCTCCTATCTACACTATCAAACGCCTTCTCATAGTCAATCAAGTTGATGTACAGCGCCGTGTTCCATTCAATTGATTGTTCAACGATGATCCGTAGGGTTGCGATTTGGTCTGTGCACGACCGATCCTTACGAAAACCAGCCTGTTGATCACGAAGTTGAGCCTCCACTGAATCTTTCATTCTGATCAACAATACTCTGTTGAAGACTTTCCCTGGTATCGACAGTAGCGTGATCCCTCTGTAGTTGTCACATGTGCTCAAATCTCCTTTCTTTAGTATCTTGATAAGATGTCCTTCTTTCCAGTCTACCGGCACTTGTTCTTCCTCCCATATCTTTTTGAATAAAACGTGGAGTATCCTTGCTGTTAGGTTGATATTTGACTTGAGTGCTTCAGCTGGTATATTGTCCGATCCTGCTGCTTTTCTACTTTTGATTTGTCTGATAGCCATCTTGATTTCTTCCATCGTTGGTGGGGTGACATCTATCGGGATGTCTGTAGGTGCTGCTTCGATGTCCAGTGGGCTCAATGGAGCTGGCCTATTTAGGAATTCCTTAAAGTGTTCTACCCACCTATTCTTTTGTTCTTGAATCTCAGTGAGTGTCTTGCCTTCTTTGTTCTTGACCAGTCGCTCTGGTTTACCATGTTTATCTGCCAGTTTCTTCGTTGTGTTGTATAGCTGTTTCATATTTCCTTCTCTTGCAGCCTTCTCCGCTGTAATTGCAAGGCCTTCGATGTATTTCCGTTTGTCGGCTCTAATGCTCTTCTTTACCTGCTTATTTGCTTCTGTGTATTCAGTTTGTGCCTTGATTTTCTCTGCTCTTGTTCGGCTGTTGTTGATTTCTATCTTCTTGTTTCTCCTTTGTTGAATTTCGCTCAATGTCTCAGTGGTGATCCATTCCCTATAATAGTGCATCTTGCTGCTTAGAACCTCCTGACACGTTGACGTTAGTGCTTCTTTGATCTCTTTCCAGTTATCCTCCATACTGGTTTCCTCTTCTTTCGGTAGATCTTGTAAGACGTGGAACCTGTTGTTGAGAGCTATTTTGAATTCCTTGAGTTTGTCAGTGTCTCGGAGAAAGCCTGTATTGAACCGTTATACTGCTGCTACTCCAGTTATTTACTGCCTCTTTAGCTTCAGTTTTATTTTATAAACCACTAGGTGGTGGTCTGAAGCTATGTCAGCTCTTCTCCTTGTTCGCACATCTTCCATTGATCTTCTAAATTTTTTATTGATACATATATGATCGATTTGATTCTCAGTAGTATAATCCGGTGAGACCCATGTAGCCTTGTGTATGCGTTTGTGGGCGAATATTGTACCACCTATAACCAATTTGTTGAAGGCACATAGGTTTGTAAATCTTTCACCATTGTCATTTCTGCCTCCCAGTCCTTGTCGTCCCATGATTTCTTCATATCCAGTGTTGTCCATTCCGACTTTGGCGTTTAGGTCCCCCATCAAGATTGTCAGATCCTTTCCTCGACACTTTGCTATAATTGATTGCAGTCTATCGTAAAACTGATCTTTGTCTTCGTCGTTGCCGTCGTTGGTTGGTGCATAGCATTTGATAATATTCACTGTATTTTCCCTTTCTTCATTGTTTTGAAAGATGCGTTGATGATCCTGGGTCCATGTGGTTCCCATCCCACAAGTGCATTACGTGCTTTTTTGGACAGCATCAGAGCAACTCCTTGGGTGTGAGGAGCATTTTCCTCTTCGTGGCCGGAGTATAGTAGCATCTCTCCCGAAGCCAATGTTTTCTGTCCAGCTTGAGTCCAATGGGTTTCGCTGATTCCGAGTATTGTCAAGTTGTATCTCTTCAATTCTGCAGCTATTTGATTTGTCTTCCCGCTCTCCCACATTGTTCGAACATTCCATGTACCTATAAAAATATTTGCTCTGGTTGTTAGAAGGGAGGGGGCATCGGCCTCATGACTTCCGAAGAATTTCGGCTTTCATCATGAGGCGTCATATATGCTTCCACTCCCAGGGCAGAGTTTAAATGGTTTATCTTGTTAAACCTGGTTAGCGTTTTTTTGGCAAGTTTGGGTTTTTACGGGATGGGGATGCTAGCCCCATGCCCAACCCTCCTCCTTTACTCGGGCTTGGGACCGGCAGTAACCCTAGGAGGGCTACAGGCGGAGTTACGTATATAAAATACACATATTTAAAGATTTTCATTATGGATTTCCAGGCCGACTGGAAACGAACAGAAGAACGCTGAAGAGAAAGATTATATTCTGTACAAATGTTTTATGTAACGATACCCCAGCATATTCACTAACGCCCAGATACTGCACAACATCGCAAGCTATCAAAGGAACGTTTGCCACTGTCTACCTCACTGGGTTTTATCCTTTGGCTAGTACGTTTTAAGGTCCTCACAAACCAATTAGACGGAGTGAGCTGTAGCGGTAAATAATCCCCAAAATAAATAGTTACATAGGTCGTCGGCATTGATGCTGACCATGTTTGTTTTGGCGGACACGACTAGTTGGAGGCGCTCGGTTACGCACCATCACCAGATCACGCCACGACACAACGTGAGAAGCATCTCTTTCTCTAGTTTGCCAGCCTAGACGTTGCCATTCTGTTGACGCTCTATTTACGACCAAATATTAAGTATCCTTCATCTTTCATTGCCTTCTGATTTATTTCCATTCGTACTTGTGGGTTCAATCGTTAGAAGTTGCTCTGGTAATACGACAAACGTAACTTGATCATATACCGTGTGCTCTACATCTCCATTCGAATAGATCACTTGTAAAATTTTGTCTCAAACCTAACCCAAAAAGACACTACAATAAAACGAAACACAGTAGGGCTCGCTTGAAAATGCGTGCTAAATTACCGATTAGAAAAGTTGAACTAAATGGCTCTGTACCTGAAGGGGTCACGTACCATGTGCCGTATCTTTCACACGATGAATAGGCTCATATTTCGATTCCAGGGTCATTGAAAAACAATACTATGGGAGCTACTGTTATCTCTGACTCTTAGATTAACTCTTTTTCCTCTAAGTCTTAGAAGTAATATAATCAGTGCTGATGTCGCTAAAACCACGAACACACCTACCATCTAGGGGGCAAAGCAAAGTGAACGACGGTTAAGTAGTTCTAGTGAGCAAAACTGATGTTGAGAAATCAAGAACCGACGTCAAAACACACAAAGAAATCGAGTAACTTATTATAGCGCATCATGGGTATATCGGATGTTGTACAGTAGTAAAGATATTTAATTGTTTAAATTCTCCACTTAGGAAGCTTTTCACCTTGAAGTCTTTCAAGTGTGTAAATTTGCGACGAAGACACTGATGAATATTGGTTGGGCTTTACCGGGTTTCAAGCGCCTTGGCCTTGTGTGCCAAAATTCGTGCACAAATATTCCGCTTAAAAGCATTCAAATAAAATGTGAATTAGTGAACATACTTGCAGACGTTTCTGCAGAATTCCTGTACGAGAATACATTACAGGAATCTCTTGAAGCATCATTTATTTTTCCTTTGAACAATGTGGCGGTTTACCATTTCGAAGCACAGGTCGGCAATAACAAAATAGTTTCTGTCTGTCGTCCACGTTCTGAGGTAGGGATAACATAAGCTTGCATTTTGTGGAACTTCTTATTTCACTTCGACTAAACCTATTGGCTCGAACAAAGGAATTTTATTGAATTTATTGTTTTCATTTAGGCAGATCCACGTTATATTTTTGGCTTATGCCTAGTCGTTTTTGGCATGTGAAGTGAGGAAGTTCCTCATATTCTATTTTTTTTTAATTACTGACTGTATAAGTCATTCGCTTAAAAGTTGGGCTTTGTCCGTGAATTTCCTTTTAGTTTCTTAAAATGTTACTGGGGCTGGTATCTTGGTTCCTTAAAATTACAGTTGTGCGAAAAATAAAATTGCCTAGGTGTAAAGTGTCATTATTTATTCCGAAGGTTCTGCAGATAAAAGTAGATTAGCTTTTAACTCAATAAAGTAAGGTTGTCCATATGCGGCACATGATAGACTGCATATACTGAGTAATTTTCTTTATGCAAGTGAAGTTGATGTAAGTGTATTTGTTGCCTATGACCTTAAATCTTATGTTAACTGTTATGTAAACCCATTCAGAGTCATCCTCGCCTTTTCGCTCCAGTACTCACTTTTAGCCAATTTGACAGTAGGGCTTTTCATGCAGTTTTTAGTAGTTCTATTTATCCTTATTTGGAATATGAAAACACTGTTACTCCTCCCCCCACACACACCACCTTCACACCAGGCACAGAGAAATAACAGACACAATTGTGGCTTTTTTCTGAATAGGTTCGCGAACTTAAGTTTAAACTTCATGAGGATCACTTATCACCAGTAGGCTTATATTCCGTAGGATGCAATAAACCTAGAGGTGACCTTGTGATGAATTATAAATTTCTCTGTGCACTAACTGGGACACTTAAGTTTTGTCCCAACGCGTATCTTAGATGGAATACTCAGAAACTATGGGTGTAACCAAATAGGTTGAACTGTAAACACCTTTTTTTTATGAATGTTTAACTCCCGGAATTCCTTATTGGCTAGAGCAGCGTGAGCGAAGTTAACTGAGGTTTTCTAAGAGAAAAACCGACACTACTAAAGACTCACAGTGGATTCTTACGTTAACTGACTAACCTTACGTTTATCCATACATGTTTTGTATATCTAGGTTCGCACCTGGAGAAACTAGCGGTTCACTACAACTAGAGACGAATATCCGTCAAGTAGAAGTTTCTAAGCCGTCTAATATTACTTTGAATTTTTAGTTTGCATTTGACACGATCATCAGCAACTTAGAACATGGCACATAAGCCCATAGGTTCAAGTTGCCATACCACGTTAGCACTACGAGATAACAGAGGTTACATAATAACAGAATACATGAGGGAAGAGTAAAGTAAGTGTGTGCAGGAAATAATAACAAAACTCAAGATCTAGATGTTAAAGAGTGAATACACTTGCTCCACTGACCGATTTTGAGCCATGTCACCAAGTGTCTCCAGCCAATCATTGTAACTATCACGCGGACCGCAACCAGGTAAGCTGCATCTACCAACATGGCTTAGAGAATAGTCAAGGACTTCATGGACTGATGCCATGTTTTGTTTTCGCCGTCCCTACTCTTCTTCCATCCTACTTCAACCTTAGGCAATATCACGCGACGAGGTAGACGGTAGTCAGGCATGCGCAACACATGTCCTAACCATCTCAGTCGATGAAGGCTAATGACCTCTTCGACTGATTTGCCATATTTCCCAAGAGCCTTTTGCTTAACCTCCATATTACTTATTCGATTGTTCCATGATATACAAGCGATGCTACGAAGATTTCTGTAGTGAAATGCCCGGAGCCGACGCATATCATGACCCACTTTTCGCAGCCATGTGTTAAAACAGTGCGGACTGCTGCGTAGTACACAGCCTTTTGTTGAGACACGGATACCTTGCCTGCGCCACAAGTAGTGTAAATTGGCGAATGCCGATCGGGCTTTATGAATCTGTGCTGAGGTTTCGTCAGACACCGACCCACCAGAATTGGTGAGACTTCCAAGACAAGTGGAATGATCAACACACTCAATTACTTCATTCCCTATAACTAATTTAGGTGAAGAAGCAGATCAGTTCTGGAGTAACATTTTGCATTTAGAAGAGGAAAAACGCATCCCGAATATGCTTGCATTATTACTCAAGGTACTCAAGAGACTGCATATTGTCAGCGTCTTCACCAAATGGGATTATATGGTCTGCGAATTCCAAATCAACAAGAGGGACTCCTGGAAGGAGGGTAATTCTTGAGGAGTTAAAAGAAGTGAGTGGATTTCTAAGAGTGTATCCATGACGAAATTAAATAGAAAAGGCGATAAGGGGCAACCCTGACGATCCTCACTAAGAGTGAAATTTCTCGTGACAGTTTGCCATATGCTCTGACTTGACCGGTGGTGACCGAGTACAGAGCCTCTATAAGGTTTATATACTTTTGAGGTACGCCTTTTAATGACAAACATTGCCACAAGACTTCACGGTCTACTGAGTTGAAAGCTGCTTCCAAGTCAAGAGATACATATGTCTATGTTCTAGAATCTGGCTCAGGGTGAATATTTGATCAATGCAACCACGCCCAGCCTGGTTTTCTCGAGTCTGCTGTTCTCTAGTGTTGGATAAACGCCGAATGATTATAGAGGTTAATATTTTAGATACTATATTAGTCAAACTGATTCCTCTGTGGTTATCACAAGAGTATTCCTATCCCTTTTTGTAAATTGGAACGGTCAGTGAACGATGCCGGTCAGATGGGATGATGTTCAGTTCCCAGATTTTGGCTAATATATCAGTCAACCTGCCAGTTAAACCTGGACCACCATCCTTAAAGATGTCAGTAGACAACATATCAGGTCCTGCTGCTTTCTTTAGTTTCACTTTACTTATAGCCTTTTCAACCTCACTGAGAGTTGGGGGACCTGTGTCAGTTTTTCATGCAGGTAGCTTGGGGATAGTAGGTAGGCTGAGAGTAGCTGGGGGTCAGTTGAACTGTTCTTGAAAGTGTTCCGCACATCGCTCTAATCTTCCAGACAGAGTGAATCTTAGAGCCATCTTTTTCGGAGATAATTTCACTAACCGCAGATTTTTTAATACCGGTATCCTTGATAAGTCGGGACAGCCGTCTACTATTGCCCGCTACTGCCGATGCTTCCATCGCTTTTGCTTTTGTTGCCCACCACTATTCACGATCCTTACGCAGACTCTTTGTCAGTCTACGTTTCAATTGTCGTCGCTCTTCACCATACTCCGAGCCTGCTGGAATGGATTTTCGAGCCTCTATCAGTTCACTAGAAGTTTAAGGGATCCAGTGGTTTCTCATAACCTTTGGATTGAAGTTAGATGCAGATAACGCTGCTGCGTTTACACTTGCTTTAAAATCGTTCCAAGCTGCTCCGGGATGAATCTGTTGGTTGTGCGCAACTAAATGCTTAGCTAAACCATTTCTAAATGCAATCTTGGCATTTTAAGTCTCGAACCGATATCTAAGGGGATCGCCCGATGTGACTTTTCTTCGACCAGCAAAACGCATAGAGATACGTGCTCACACTAGGGCGTGGTCAGAATCCAAACACGTGCCCCAGAATGAGCGGCAGTCCTCTATACAGCTTCTCCAAGGATAGCTGATGCTGATGTGGTCGATTTGTGTCCATCGTTGTGTAGATGTTGGAGGTCGCCAGGTTTAACAATGTCTCTCTTTATGCTTAAAGTTTGTGCTAGCTAAAACTAAACGGTAGTTTGAACATAATTGCATCAGTCGATCTCCGTTATCCGTTCGCTGGTCTGGGATGTCCAGTGACCCACATAAGTGTTTTTTAGCCTGAGCATTAAAATCCCCTGCTATAATTACCATGTCTAAGCGCTTAGCTTTCTGAAGGAGGCTAGAGAACTTCATATAGAATTCGTCTTTCCATCTGTGCTGCAGTCAGTGGGGCATAAGCGGAGACGACAAAAAGGCATCAGCGTGTGTCCTTATCTTTCCGAGCTCGTACTGTACCATTTAGACAGACAGCACATAAACGACTGTCTACAGGAATCCACTCTAGAAGTGCCTGTTCTGTCCGTAAGCTTAGTGCTATGCCTACAGCAGCAAGGCTATGTGAACCTGCTGTAAGGTCTCCAGATAAACGAAGAGTGAATTGTGCTGTTCCTCTGAATTGATTAGGTAAGGTCAAACAGATGACCATGCTGGGGTCCTGTATTCTTGTTTCGGAGACACAGCATACATCAATTGCAAGAGATTCTAGTGTTTTAGCTAAGGCAGCCTGTTGACCGATTTTACACAGCGTACGTACATTAAAAGCTCCAACATGAAGTTTAGAGCGCGGTTTCAGGAGACTTGAAATGGCATTTCGGGAACTCGATCAACTAGTACAAGTGGCATGCATAGATGTAGTAGGAGAAGTGCAAATAGTAGAAACCATAGAAGGAGAACGTATTCAATCGCGAACAATGTGATCTCGAGTTCTTGAAAATCTCAAGTTCTGTTAGAGGTATGTGGGTGGTTATCACTTCCCGGTTGCCCACACCGTGGAAGGGTCATTCTTGAGGAACCTGAAAGAGAAAGTGGATTAGGGGAGGTCTTGATGACCCGAAAGTGTGACCGCAGTGCCCAGGGGACAACTGTTTGAGGTCGGTCACCTATATTAATTATTGCTCAGGTTGTCAGAAGGGGCATCGAGTTCGTGATTTCCAGAGAAGCTCAGTTTTCACCATGAGGCGTCATAACTCTTAGAAGTAAAGACCTCCCAACTCCCGGAGCGGAGTTTAAAGAATTCAATTAGTTTTCTTCTGATTTGAACCATTTTAGCGGGGTTGTTGTTTTTACGAGATAAGGTTGCTAACCCTACGTCGAACCCTCCTCCTTTATCTTGGCTTCGGACCAGCAGTAACCTCTAGAGGGTTCCAGGCGGAGTTTGCACATGGCGACTGTGTCGGTCAAATAATCTTATTTAGTGAACTTAGGTCATTGTAGTAAAGTAGCCAAATTAAAACGGCAGACAGTCTTTTTGGGATTATGGTGCTGAACCTTGAGTTTGTCTACTTATGAGCATAGATCATTAGTTTAAATTGATAACTGCTTATCTTACTAAATGTAAGTTGAATGCCGTTTAATAGACAAGCAGATAAGTTGCTGTTGGCATCCAAGGGGAAGTATATAGTATCTGAAATGTAGTTATGGTTAACGGAACCTTCGTTATCACTTTTTTTGCAAAACATCTTGTAAATTTGACTGATCTATGAGTTGAAAAGTTGACTATTCCTATTGGCTTATGACGTGTATGAGATCACTCCAAAGTGAGATTACAACTTCTGATTTCTTTACTGACCATCAGGCGGATAACCTATAGTTGTATATATCTTTTTTATTATTCATAAATTTGTAGTAGGAATTACTATTAGTCTTCTGATCACTATGTGTTTATTAGTTTCAGGTCACATCATTACTATGGTTGAGTATACCTCCATTTTAATTAATAACTGCACGTTGAGTAGCTTAATAGCATGATTTTTTTATTTTAATTCAAGGCTAGAGAAACGTATGATAGTGCCGTTGAAGAAGGTCACACAGCAATCTTGGCTGAACAAGATGAACATTGTGCTGATTTATTTCAAATGAACATTGGGAATATACCACCCAATGGACAAGTTATCATAGTTCTACGTTATATTGGTCAAATGGAAGGGAAAAATATGAAGACAGATACATCTGAGTTCAGTCATTCAGAAATTATTATGACCTTACCAAGCGTCATCAACCCACGTTACTACCCGAAAGGTAACTAATTGTACTTTGTTCAGTTTCAATTCAGAACAAAAACATTCTGAAGAGTTTGACCCATTCACTGAGCTTGTTCTTGTTAATTCTGTGCCTTATACAATAACTTTTGAGGCTCATCTTTGGATGCAATCGAAGATCTTGGATGTTAAGTCAATTCATGATAGTTTTACGTTGGACCGTACAAATAATTCCAACAACGTCATGGTAAGTGTTTTCCTAGGCTTTTTTCGTGTAGCCTAAGCTTGTTTGCGTATGTCGTTTTTCCTATTTTTAGAACACGTTTCCTTTTGTAGAAGTTGGTGTGCCTGTTGAGGTGGTCGTGTTTATTACAATTTACTAGGAAAGGGTTGTTCTAAAAGTAATAGGCTGTTTCTAGTGTCTTTGATGCCCGACCGTTCTACCATGACGTGGTGGTCAGATTTACTTATCGTGATGACTTAATCGGGCTATACTGGCTGGAACAATCGTCCCTTAAGGTTTTACAATACCAGGCAGGTTGTCTGAAGAGCTGTGAGACCAAAAGCAACAAATATGAGGTCCGAGGATGAGGCCGTACTTCTGGCTGTACAGAGGTGTGACGGCAGTAAGATGTTTTCCTCAGACAACCAGCATAACAGCGATTCTGCCTACCCACAAAGAAGAGGCAGAACTAGAAGAGGTCGACCCTAAAAATGCACACCTCTCCTTAATTCACGGATTTCCGTCTCCGGCAGTAAGGCCCCAACAAGTACAGTGCCGCAACAACGAAAACCTCTCTCAAAAGTCTGTGCGTGACCTATCTTAAGCATTTGTTCGTTGGACACTACGGTCACGCTCCCAGGTCTTTCAGACCAACCCTAACCTAATTTGCTTTTCAGGTACACCAAGAAGAACCCTTTCACAGTGTGGGCAACTGGGAAGAGATGACGGCCCTCATACCTTTAGCAACACACAAGATCACCGCCATTTTGACCAAACTCCTTTTTTTATTCCTATATCCTGTTCCTACCTTCAAGCCCAAATCTCTATCTTCAGCTTCCTCTCGTATCATCAGTGCCAACGATTCTGGCCTACGAAATAACGTCCCAAATATACTAAGACCACGATGCAACCTTCAGATTGGTGCATTTAATGTACGAACTCTGTCAAATAGGGCAACAAGCCTCCCTAGCTAAGACATTAGAATCCTGCGCCATTGATGTATTTTGTATCTCCGAAACACGCTTACAAGATCCTAGCGTGGTCATTCATTTGACCTCATCTAGTCAGAGTGAATAACCTTCAGGATGCACTCTTTGTTTATCTGGCGACCCGATAGCACCTTCTCGTGGGCTAGCCGGTGTAGGTATTGCGTTAAGTATGAGAGCAGAACAAGCACTTCTTGAATGAATTCCTGTCGACAGTCGTCTATTTGCCGTTGTCTTTTTTTGTTTCTGCCTACGCTCCCACCGACTGCAACCTGGATGAAGTGAAAAATGAATTTTACAGAAAACTTCCTGAACTTATTTATAGGGTCAAACACTCAGATTTGATACTCATGGCTAGTGATTTTAACGCCCGAATAGGTAGCTTGAAAGATATTTTGGTTGGTGCTTCAGTGTTCTGGCTCAGAAAATGGATAATTGCGATGTCTGCTGCAAATTTGCCTAGACGATCGTTTATTTCTAGCAAACATGAACTTTAGGCATAAGGAGCGACATCGTGTAACATGGCGACCTCCAGGCCCTACCCAACGGTGGACTCAAATAGACCATATCGCCATTAGTCACTGCTGGAGCGGCTCGATAAAATATTGCCGATATTTCCGGAGTACATGTTTAGATTCTGATCACGCATTTGCTTGCATCTTACTGGGCGAAGAAAAACTACTACATGAATACCTATTAGAATTCAGTTTAGGAATGTGACAGTCAAGATTAATTTCCAGGAACAACTGAAGAATCACCTAGGCAATAATAAAGATGCAACCCAACTAGATATTGCTTGGCAAGATGTCCAAATAGCTGTGGCATCTACAGTGACATCTATTAAGGACTTAAATCAACATGCCAAAGAAAATCAGTGGATCTCGATGGCTTCTGTTGAATTGATGGACTCCCGAAAACCTATTCCATCAGGCTCCGAACATGTTGATGGGCAAAGAGTAATCAGGTACAAACTGATAAAAAGTCTGCGAAATGACCGTGAGTAGTGGTAGGTAACGAAAGCAAAAGGAAATGGGAGAGACAGTGGCGTTAGGTAACATTAAACAACTTATCAAGTTAATAAAAGAAACTGGGGTTAAAAAATCCAGCATAGTGAGATGGTCTCCGAAAAGGATGGAACGCTTATTAGCTCTCGGTCTAGACATTTAGAATGATGAGCTGAACACTTAGAGGGGCAGTTCAGTTGGCCTTCGGCTGCTCTAGAACTTCCCACTATTTCAAGACAGCCGAAACGGAAAGTCGAATTGGTCTCCGAACTCTTGTCGAGGTCGAAAAGGCTATAGCCAATCTAAGGCGAGGCAAAGCAGCAGGTCCGGATGGATTATCTCCAAAGGTCTTTAAGGATGGTGGTCCCATTTCAACAATTAGGCTGACCGATATTTTGACTAAAGTTTGGGAATTTAACATAATTCTGTCTGACTGGTGTCGATCGTTAATCGTCCCAGTATATAAGAAAGGGTCAAAGTTGTCCTGCGATAACCATAGAGGAATTAGTTTGACTAATATAGTGTCTAAAATACTCTCTTCTATAATTATCAGACATTTAACAACAATTCGTGAACAACAGCACATGCGAGTAAAGCAGAATGGTTTCAGACCTGGTCGCGGTTGTATTCACTATTCGTCAGGTTTCAGAACACAGACATACTTTTCGGCGCCCGACAATCGTGGTTTTCTTTAACTCAAATGTGGTATTTGACTCTGTAGATCTAGAAGTTCTATGGCAATGTTTTTAATTGGAAGGCGTACCCCAAAAGTACATAAAACCTGTTAAGGCTCTTTACTCAAACACTATTAGTCGTGTCAGAGCATATGGCGAATTGTCATCTAAACTTGTAACATCAAGTGGTGTCCGTCAAGGCTGCCCACTTTCCCCATTTTTCTTTAATTTCATAGTTGACGTACTGTTGTAAATTACACTTTCATCGTCTGATTTTCAGGAACTGGTCTCCTACCAGGAGATCCATTTATTGACTTAGAATATGGTGACGACAAAGTCCTGTTTGGCGAAGACGCTGACAAGATGCAGAATCTTCTGGCAATAATAAGCACCAATGGAAGCATTTTCGGAATACGTTTCTCCTCCTCTAAATGCAAACTATTGCTACAGGACTGGTCTTTGTCAACACCTGAGTTAAAGATAGGGAGTATGGTAGTTGAGCACGTCAACCACTTCATGTATCTTGAAAGTCTGACTAGCCCTAATGAGCTCGTCTCTGACAAAATCTCAGTACGAATTCAAAAAGCTCGTTTGGCTCTTGCCAACTTTCGTCACCATATGGCGTAGACGAGATATTCGTCTCTCAACGAGAGGAAGAGTGTACTGCGTAACAGTTTTCTCTGTCTTACTGTAGGATGTGAGCCGTGGCCATTAAGGGTAAATGACACTTGAAGGTTATTAGTTTTTGACCATCTATGTCTTCGAAACATCACTCGCATCAGCTAGGATCACCGAGTAAGTAATAACGAGGTTAGACGACGGGTGTTAGGCAAATGTGGTAAATCAGTCTTTGCGGTTGTGAATCTTCATCGACTGAGGTGGTTGGAACATGTGTTGCGTATGCCTAACCACCGTCTGCCTCGACGCGCGATGTTGGCTGATATAGGAATAGGATGGAAGAGAGTTAGAGGCAGCCAAACGAAAACATGGCATCAGTCCATGAAGTCACTGATCGCTGGTTTAAGTTGTATCGGTAGCTGCAGACTATTTAAATGGGGTCCTCGCGAATACCTTAACCAGTGGCTAAAAACATTGAGTGATATGGCTCAGAAACGGTCACAATGGCGCAGATGCATTCACTCATTGTCCTTCCTTAAATCGTGAGCTTTAAATAATTTCATAACTTTCTTTCTACGCTCCTTGAACCATATTCTATATGTTCACACGTTATTATTATTATTATCACTGAAGTAACTTCTACTAATGTGGTGTTAATCTTGCCGTGACGTAGAAGTATGGCAACTTGGACCGATGCACATATGTGCCAAGTTCTATGCTGATCAAACATACATACAGTGTCTTTAATGCCTATATTTTAATCGAAGAAGTAAAGTTTTATTTAGCAAAAGCTGTTAACAAATATTTTGCACTGCACATTCTGAATGTTTTATAAATTCATTCGAATAACGCCAATTATTTTCTCAAAAAATGTGACTTTAATGTAAGCTTATAAAAGCCATAATTAGTTGGCTATTCACAATCGTTGATCGATTTAAAATATATTTTAGGTCAAATTGGCATCTGGATTCGTACCAGATCATGATTTTCAAATGGTTATAAGTCTTTCTGATCCACTCACATCTCTATTATCCCTGGAATATGGTGATCCAAACCAGTCCTCGCTATTGGCTATGAACTGTTTGATGATCCAGATTTTGCCTGATATTCCTAATGTTGTTAGTTCGAAAGATATGCGGAATGAGTTCGTGTTTTTGATTGATCGTTCAGGTTTGTCATCTAAATATTTTGCACTTCTCATTTGTTAAATTACCGACTGCCTAGCATTTTGGTTGTTCTTAGCATCGATTGGAAGGAATCTCTGATATATCTCATTTAAGTTTTATTATTAAGTAGAATACAGCAATTGACAAATCAGTTTTATGACTGTTTTGCGTAGTGTTAGTATTGTTTATTACTATATGGAGTGTCTCTAGTTAAATTTGGTTCGATCGGAGCTGTTACTGTGTAAGGATTTTAGTGTGATGATACTTCCCTTTTCCTATGTACTAGGTATGGATGTATTTATAAAGCTTTGAGCTGCGTTGTAGCTAGCAATACTACAAGAATTCACAAGTCAAAGTTGAGCATTTTTCTATTAGGCGACCTGCTAATGCTTTAACCGATAACCCCCTCCCCCACTCCACCATTGCGTATTCATATAATGTATCAGAAACTGACAATAAAAGCCGGTTCCAATAAATCACTTCACTGCCTTTAACAGCAGCGTAAGGATGTTTGGAAAGCATCACTCCCTCCAAATGCAATTACTTCAAGATTAGTCTGCGTCGTTGTCCAGATTATTCATAGAACGTGAATTAGTTGACTGCATAGATCATTCTGATCTGCATTGACCCATGACTGGAAAACATGGGCTTTGAAACTAGAGGATATGTGTAGACTGCAGGTCTGTGATCATAGGTGTCTTTGAAGCACAACTGGCGTATCGTGGAACGAACGAGTAGGCAATGCTGAAATTCGGCACAAAGTACTGGTTGGATTTAGTGAGTCCATTATGAGATCTTGAATCTGCATTGACTAAGGTAGTTAGGAGATGTACTACATTTGCCCAACCACTGCTTACCTGGACGTAAGATGTTAGCTGGTGTATGAGTAGGATCCAAGGAAACTAAAGGTGGTCAAACCACAATTGTGACATCAGTTTACGTAATCATTGACTGCTAGTCTAAACTGTGTTGGTAGATACAGCCTACTCTATTGGTGTCTGCGCTTTGACTTCGATCAGTGGGTTGAATGCATTGAGTGGCGTGACATAGAATGGGTCATAGTGACGCAGGTAGATTAACTCTTTAACTTCTAAATCCTGAGCCTCATTGTTTCCCTAACATCATTTTATTCATTGTTTAACCATATTTTGATATCCATTTCCTTAATTTGGTCTCTTTGTGTTATGCAGTGTTCCAACGATTGTGCTTGGTTTCACTTTCCGTATGACTGATTGGTCACATCCAGTCGTTAATAATTTTATACCTATTATTACTTTTAATGAATTCTGATTATTAGTGACACGATTTTTACTCGAATTCGCAGGTAGCATGGAAGGTGATAATATTTCTTATGCTAAAACATCTCTTCTCCTCTTCCTGAAGAGTTTGCCTGTGAATTGCCGCTTTCAAATTATTGGGTTCGGGAGTGATTTTGCTGCTTTATTTTCAGAGTAAGCTAAACGTTGGTTAAAGGCTATGATTGCTCATCAGGTTTCCTTAAGTGACATGCACCTAAAATTGTATTATACTTATAAAATATTGCTTCAGTGTATAGAAAAATACGTGGTCACTTCCGCTTTTCATACAGTTGGTTCCCATTTCCAATTCTATATAAGTTTCCTTATCTAATTTATGATTAAATGAGTAATCGAGTCTCTGGCGGAAATTATTTTTACAAAGAGTTTTAATGCAAAAGTTTGAATGTCCTACTGAGTTAACCGTATTGTTCATATCGGACAATATTGGCTTTGTCTTAAGCGTTTTTAGACTTTCGAAATACTGTATGATGTGTATTGTATTGTTTAATATTGTAATACTTTGGTTAATAGCTAACGCAGTTTTGGTATTGATTCATGTCTTTGTGTTTTTGGTATTCAACATCCACCTATCTAATGAGTGTACAACAGTCATTTACCTGATTATTTGTGTACCTACTGTTGTAGTATTTAAAATAATTGATTGTTGTATTTTTCGGTGTTTGCTGAAAATGTCTTTAGATTGTTCATTTATTGCTGAAATATAACAGATCTGTAATGTCTCAAAGAAGCTGTTTTTAAGCTTGATAATTAATGTCCATTGTCATATATGTTTTTAACCATTCACTCACTGCTTATCCTGCATAATTGATTTACATGGACGATGCCATGGAAAGCAGGTGTTTTACAGACCTAAAGTGTAAAACAACCATCATAACTTGGTTTGGATGCTATTTAGAAGTATGGACATTCCTATCACTTATGTCAGCCACTTTAGTCAATCAAAGTTTAAAAACTATGCCGATTTTGTTAACCTTGTTTAGCACCCTGGGCATAACCATAGCATGATTCACTTTCTAGTCCTACCTTATGCGAGCAGTGTTTTGAAAATATTTGCTATTGGATTATTGGCTGCCTACACGTCTTTACTATCATAGACGATGTGATTGTAATATGTTATAAGTGCTAATCCTTACACCATGATAGTGAACCCAAGTTGTTTCCCCTTCGTAATTATGCTTTGACAAACGTGTTAATTGGAAATTAGTTTACTCAGTGTAGGGTTATGCAGATAAACTTCCAAATTTTCAATGCGAATGAGTTGTGAAAGTAACTATTATATCAGTCAATTGTTTGCTAAAATCACCTAGTTATCAGCGTTAGTCGCAGATGCAGAAGTTGAATCTAAAGAAGATAGGTTAAAGGGATGACTAAAAAGTATCAAAACACGAGGATGTGCATGATAATTATTTTTATTATTATTAGCCTTTCAATTATATGATATATGCGATTATCGCCCACTCCTTTTTCAAAACTCATATTGAGGTTAAACTCCAAAGATGTTCACACCATTGAAGCATATTTCTTTCTTGAAGAACCTAGGAGAAAGATGGGATTAATGTTGATAATTTCATTGAACCGAAAATGTTACCACTAAGCTTAACTCTAGTCACGCTAGACCATTTTTCGAATGGTTATTCTTGTAGTATCAACTCCATAAATTTTTAAGCATAAATGTGCTGTCTACATAAATCTTCAATCTTTAGGTTTAAATTTATTCATGTTTAGTTTACTGAATATTTCATGCTGCTTTATTTCCACTATTGATCATTGTTTCTGTTGAATACAATAGTTTCCACTAACATCACTTAGCCGTCTCTCTAATTATGTTTTTATTATTAGACCTACAGACTATTCTGAGGATTCATTGAATGCAGCAATGAACTATCAAAAAAACTTGAATGCTGATATGGGTGGTACAGAAGCTTACAATGCCCTCAAGTCAGCTTTACATTCATCACCAAGTGGTGAAGGCTGGTTTAAACAAATCATATTTCTTACGGATGGTGATGTAGGTAATGCAGATGATGTAAGTTGTCTGCTTTTAGCCTATGTTTCCTTTGTTTAATTAATTGTTTTTTTTAATAAATAAACCAATTTAGTGAATATTTTACTCTTAGATACTGAGGTGTATAAACAAGGTCACTTGTAGTATACACCTTATGCTTATATGATATCTTAGTTTGAATAATGTGTGTTAACCTACTATTAGCTACGGAAATCAATATTGGAAGTAACTTCATTTGTTATTAAAGCTGTCCAAAATAAATAATCTGTCGTTATGTGACTTTGCTATGCAGTGGTTAAATAATAGAGTCATAATCGCCTTTGGCTTGTATGAATACGAGTACATTTGATACTAATTGATTCAGTTTTGTTATGTATTGGTCTTCATGGTTATGGAGGACTATGAATCTGTAGTTTGAAGTTTCAACTATAATCCTTTGTGTTGTTGGTTGCAATTTTATTTGTGATTTAGGCAGCTGGGTATTATTTGTGGCTCTCACAAGCCTGTTGCAGAGCATCATACATAAACTTGTGTATAATTAATATCAGTAACTTTAAGCCACAAATGATTACTTGTAAAATAGGTCTTCTTCAATTTGATATTGAATTGGAGCTGTTTTATCAATTGTATTACAGTACATTATGAGATACTGTTACTACTCATTAATGCGTATTACTGAATAAGTTAAAGCCATTTAGATTAGAATAAAATTGGCCATATATATCAATGTGACTTAATACTCGTTTTTATACTTTGGCGATTTTCACATAATAAATATTTAGGTGATTGGGTTAGTACGGATGAATGTTGATAAAGCAAGAGTTTTTACTATAGGACTTGGACAGGGAGTAAGCACTGCATTAATTGGTGGCGTTGCTCGCGTTGGCAATGGGACAGCTGCATATGTTCGTGATGCGTAAGTATTCAATCTTTTTTGTTTTTTCTATGGAACTTTACTTTCATCATATCTCCTTGAAATCATTTTTGGATCCGCTCCAGTAGCATGATAATTATGCTTGTTCTATTTTTCTCTAGTTGCTCAACTGTTTGTAGTTGCAATATATTTTACCCGTCAACGAATGTTATGTAGCAAGATACAAACGTTTTTGCCTAATGAACCAACTATGTTTCTGTTTGCGAATTAATATCTATGTATGATCTGACGGATTTTTTTAGCGACACTTAAGGGTTGCTTCTAATTTGCTATTTTACAAGATACCATTTGCAGTAATGCTGCCATTTATTTCACAATTTACTCGACACAATGAATACTGTATCGTTGGCTAGTGGTAAACTTATATCCAAATTCGATCATTCTATGGAATGTCTCATCTAAAACAGATGAAATTGTTTTCTTGAGATATGTGAAATATCTGATTTTGTGTATCTTTCTCGTTTTTAATTTCGAAGAACTGCTATATGTGTTTATTTATGATTTGATGTCGTTTATTTGTAATATATTCAACTTTAATTCTAGCTCTCAGTTACAGTCAGCTGTGATGGAGACTCTTTCGGCTGCTTTACAACCAAGAGCTGATAATATTAAAATGGATTGGAATTTAATCGAGAAACTCCATGACGGCAAGGAAAAACCAATTGAAGTTGTTGTTGTTCCCAGGCGACTATCTCCATTGTTTCCCAATCAGTTTTCGACATATTTTGGCTTTTTCAAAACTGGTTAGTATATGTAATTATATCCACAATAATGCATATTGCGAAAAGTCTCCATCTTGAGTTAAAATACTACCACAATAACAATTGTAGTGTGGTAACTTGAACCGACATACCTATGTGCTAAGTTCTATGTTGTACATGAATATATGCATACATACATACAACAATTATTACTACTTTTAACATGTTTATGCGGTATGTGGTATGAATTTGGTTTCCTTTAATTTATTTATAAATGAAATGTTGATGGGAAATGATAAGCTTAAAGACACTGCTGTCTTGTTAAGCTTTTGAACAGAAATAACTTGAGTAAAACTATCTGTCAATTGCGTGTATATTAATAGAATAATTTTTCTGTGTTTAACTGACAGTTTAAAAATAGACGATTATATCCATAGTATCTCTGCGTGTAAAATTGTGTACGTGTACATATATCTGCAAAAATTTTTCTGCCATAGCACTACTTTCCAGTAAAGACTCATTGCGATTTACGCTCATATTCTCAATTATTTGTAGACAATGCTTACCTTAAAAAGTCTTTAGCAGTAGATCGAAATATGTCAGTCAGAATAAATTAGTGGACACAAGCAGTTGATCAGTAGTAGTGAACAGTTGGCTAAACATGACGTTATCATAACAGTATAAGCTGTGTAGAAAACGATTTGCTTACTAAAACATGTATTCGAAATTATTTTGCTCAGTTTTTGTTGACTGGCCAGATTTACCCTACCTACTATCCCCAAGCTACCTGCATGAAAAACTGACACATGTCCCCCAACTCTCAGTGGGGTTGAAAAGGCTATAAGTAAAGTGAAACTAAAGAAAGCAGCAGGACCTGATATGTTATCTACTGACATCTTTAAGGATGGTGGTCCAGGTTTAACTGGCAGGTTGACTGATATATTAGCCAAAATCTGGGAACTGAACATCATCCCATCTGACCGGCATCATTCACTGACCGTTCCAATTTACAAAAAGGGATAGGAATACTCTTGTGATAACCACAGAGGAATCAGTTTGACTAATATAGTATCTAAAATATTAACCTCTATAATCATTCGGCGTTTATCCAACACTAGAGAACAGCAGACTCGAGAAAACCAGGCTGGGCGTGGTTGCATTGATCAAATATTCACCCTGAGCCAGATTCTAGAACATAGACATATGTACCAACATCCGACTATAGTTGTATCTCTTGACTTGGAAGCAGCTTTTAACTCCATGGCTCAAAATCGGTCAGAGTGACGCAAGTGTACTCATTCTTTAACCTCATCTAGATCTTGAATTTCGTTGTTATTTTCTGCACACCTTTACTTTACTCTCCCCTCATGTATTCTCTTGTTACGTTACCTTTGTAATCTCGTAGTGGTAATGTGGTATGGCAACTTGAACCTACGAGTGTATGTGCCTGGTTCTAGGTTACTTCTGCTGCTGCTGCTGCTGCTGCTGATGATGATGATGATGATGATGATGGTGAAGATGACTGGCCAAATGAACTGTTTATATCCCATTACCTGAAAAACTGTTGTTTATATGGTCACACTATTGTCGAGGATACCTCAATTAAAGTACTACGATTGTTGCTATATTGCAACTTATAACCTGTGACAGATTCTCCTTATTCATATTATCATTATTGTTATCATTATTAGGGATTTATTGATGCCGTTTCGGACCCTGAACTTTATTTATCAAGTATTTGTGTGCCACATTAATTCAGTGGCACTATATTTAAATGTGAATCACTTTTTGGTGTACCTCACAGGATTCTATGCAGTTGGTGTTCCCTTACAAGTACTTTCAAAAGCTATTTTTCTTCAGACAAACGAGCGTAAACAGTAAAATTATATTGCCACCTATTAATGGACTCTACTTGTGTGAGACAGTTGGCCATAGGCATTAAAACAAATTCTTGATAAATCTGACCATATCTTGGTAATAATCTTGTTACCTTTGGTAAAAACGTAGTTATCGGGCTTATGTAGATCACATTCATCACAGTATTATTATTTTAATAGCTTGCTTATATTGATAAAAGCATCGTAACATTTATTCGAGTTTAATCTTGTCCAATTGTAATTAGAATAAGCTTGCACATATCGCAACAGAGGCTGACCAGTTTCAGTCCATTACAAATCAACGGGAAGCTGCAAGCTTATTCTAATTACATATATACCCGTTGAACAAGTGTGACTGTCTGGACACAGTAGGCTAGTGGTGAACGCGATGGCGTTTGTCACGAAATGAACTGAGTTCGAGTCCCGGTGTGGGCATCAACATTGAGATACAGGTGCATCTAACCGATGAGTTCTAAATAGGACGGTACGCGCGTCCTGGATTCCACTTGACAGTTACAATCCAACTTAATTATTACTTGTTGAATTGTATTGTGTTATATTTGCGTAAATATGTTTTAGTTATTCATAAAGCCAACTTATGAACTTTTAGAAGGCATTCAGTATACACTAGTACAGTAGCAAGTTAATTGCTATGGCTAAATTTCATTTATACATATCAGTTAGATCAATAGAAAATGTCATTTAAATAATATTCCTTTCATTTTTGTCATTTGTGTAACAGATAAATCATCAACTGTTGAAGGACACGTAAATTTCAATTATAGGATATTAGGTGAAGAAAAGTTGCGGAAATTAAGTATATCGAATGCGATATCTTTTAAGGACAAGTCGGATCTCTCAGAACATTTACCAATTCATCGACTAGCAGGAAATGTGCAAATGAATGAACTGGTGGATGAATACCACGGTATACAGATAGATGAGTCTGATGAAACTAAGGGAAAACTGAAATCCATACGTGAACAAGTTGAAGAGTTATCATGTCAATTGAATATATTGTCAAAATTCACCGCATTGGTTGCTGTAGATCCAACAAAGTTAGGTAATTTATTTGACAATAATTTCAACTAACGTGTATTTTATCTCTGATACTAATTTCTACAGTAAACTTTATGTTTCATTATAAATGTGTTCATTAGTAATTGCAGTAATTATAAACGAAGCTTTCTAGTTGACTGTATCGCAAATGATAAATTATTCCTTTTTCTAGCCACGGACTTATGTCAAATGCAAATCTCTGAAAGTCACAAAATATTAGAGAAATGTTTTGTTCTAGTGTACAACTCCAGATTACTCTGAGACAACTCATACAAGGTTGAACTTAGTTGCTCGTCTCAAAAACTAATTAACAATCATAATATTTCATTGCCTGTAATAATGTAATTTCGTTCAGCTTTTAGTATTGCTCGATTATATCAAAGTATGTTTCTACTGTGTCGATGGCCTACATTCATTGTATTTTTGTTGGCACGAGTTAAATTATTTTATCAGACGATTGAGCGATGATATTTTAACTTACTAGACATCAATTTGTACGGCTTTGTTGTGCTTCCATTTAGAATTAAATATCACACAATAGTTTAGTTAATGATATTTTTTCAATACATCTTTGAATTTTGCATTCTCTAAGTGAACCTTTGTGATTAACGTTTTCAAGTTTTCATTCTGTCGTATAAATTCATTTCAAATTTACCATAAGTAACTTACAAGATTTTCGTAACTAATAAACATACCTTATATATGTGCTAAGCAAATAAGACAATCCTAATTAACAATAAAGCTATTAAAATCTCTTATTATTTTCTACTACGATATTACTTATACTATTTACCTGATCTTTTTCTGTTTCAGCCATCGACCCGAAGGAAAAAGTTAAAGTCAACATACCTCTCATGTACCGTCACCAGTATTGTAAGAGTTGTTGGTTTCTAGTTTTTTTTACAATGTTCATATGGATTATTCTTTTATTAACAAATAAAGATACTACGGATTGTATGAATTGTATTTAACGTTTATATTTTCTTCTTCTGCTAATACTGATTAACAATATAAGAATTTATATATACTGTTCTGTGAAAGGTTTTACCTAATTTATAGAAAGGTTCAACATGTCATTAACAAAAATTGTTTATATGTTCTTCATCTTGTTGCATTTGCGTGTCTACTTCATTGGTTACTGTGGTGAGGTTTATTTCATTTCTTACCCGTGGACTGATAAAAGGAATACTAGAGCAAATCTGTGTTGTTTGAAATATGCTTGAAGTTAACTTCGTTTTGTCACTTTCCATTTTTTAATTTCATTGTTTTTATGTTGGTGAATGGACAAAAACTTGACATTTATGTATTGGTTTAACAAATTTCTCCTAAATCCATAATTTTATTCTGACTTATATTTCACCATCCTGTTGGTCGTATAGTTTGATAAAATGACTAGCTGATCAGCAACAATTGGAACAGAGTTAGTCTGAAATGTATTGTTATTTTTGACCACTCAATTTTCGTGGTATATATTTTAGCGTAGAATTAGAGAATTAACACTAAGATTTGTTTATATGCTTTCTAAAAGATTTGTGTAAATAAGTCTGTAAGTTATTCACTCTGTTTCACTATTAAGGCACAGGTTATAAATTTTCTACTGTAGTTAGTTTTTTATGCATTATGATGAACCAGATGAGCTATACTATACGGTGCATGTTTTTTGAAATCCTTCAATGTGGAGTGATTGGTTAGAAATAGTAAGACTGAATGAAGTGAACCGTAGGTTGCGGCTTTACTTACCGATATCTGGCCGTAGCCACATGACCTAAATAAAAACGAAATTTAATCCAATTGATTGATAAGTCTTCTGTTCGTGTTGATCCTTGAAAGACGAGTTATGTATGCCAACTGAAAATTATTTACTGAAATATTCCTGGTCGGTCAGTGGTTACGATAAGCTGTTACTTGAGTAATCTTTATCAAGCAGCATCTATCGCCATCACCCAGTTTGTTCATTGTTTTTCAATCTTTTTATATACTTGCTAATTTCTCATCTGACTTAAGAGATCGATTTTGTACACAAAAACCTCCCATACATGAAGTACGCAGATGGCATTATTTTATTTATTGAAGATAGTGATAGACTAATGAAGTCTTTTTAAAGCCTGAATGCTAAGGGCTAAGTGTTTGGAATGAGTTTCAATTTCCATAGATTCGAACTGTTACTTCATGACCTGTCTACATTGTTGCCTAGCCTAATCATGATGAGTGTAGCGTCGCTCACATACGTTGAAACCGTTGATTGAGTATTGTTGAGGTAAGGCACATTGCTAGATAAAGGTGGAAATCCGTTTACTATGTATTGATCTTTCATATATTTATGTTTACTACACTAAGACACAGTTCACGTCAGTGTTATACTTGTCAATGTGCGCCTTATTAAAAGGCATAGACTTCATATTTAGTGGTCCGTAGTAATCTTAGTGTTAAAACCTTCATTTGTTTAACCGTCATTTACATTTTTTCTCATTTCTGATTTAAAGTGTATTTACCTGGACTAATATACATTTTGTTACAAATCCTATACTCTTTATGACCGGTAGATTATGAATTGGATCACAGTCTTAAAACATATCTTACAAATTATTTTTACGTCTCCTCATTGACTGACGCATTTCTGTTAGATTTTAGTATACAATAAAATTGCTTAAATGCAATAATTACTTCTCATATGATATTGTACTATGTATGTAGATGTTTATAAACTATGGTTTTTCAACTTTTGTCAATATTACTCCTTTAATTGTGATTAGCAGTGTACATACAAGCTTTCAGTATAATCATTTTGACTGGTATTAAAGTCTACCACATACATTTCAAATAAGTCTTAAATATGTCTGAATACACTAATAAACGATTAATCCTGTTAGTTTATTTGTGTTGTCAACTGATTCTTAATTTTAAAAACAATATTATTTTCAATTGTAATATCATTGCCTATTTCTTAAATCTTTTACTTAGTGACTGTCATTGTAGCTAAAATATCTATGTTAAAGATTGTATTCAGATTATTCATGCATGATCATCACTCGTTTCATATGAACTAATAATCCTCTCATTGTCTTAATTTTTAGTTCCACCAGCCGGCGCCGCAATGCCTTCAGCGAATTATTGTTTCGATTCAGTTGATTGTAGTAAGTTTCTTGAAGTGTATATACCAACTTGCTGTTTAAAACCTCTTACAAATTCAAGTATGTTCTGTGTTGATTGTTATCTGTTTCTTTATAGGATGCTACGTTTAATGTAAAGAGCTATTTAATTGAGGTTGTCTTGTGTTGATAAGTATTAAGTTTAGTTTAATCCTTATCTGCACAAAACCACTACATTTAAATTACAATAATCAGCTGATTAGTGACTAACTTCAAGATGTTCTTGAAGTTCTAGTAAACAGTCGTGGCTGGTGGAGTTTAAACTTGTCGCGAGTGAGACTAGTGACAATGGATGACCGTCGCTCTGTATTACAAGTTGATGGAAGTGAAAGCCTTACCATTGGACTTCAGCCAGCCCAGTGGTGCATATAGTTAAGCCTTCACTGTAAGTCCCGAAGACTCTGAGTTCGATTCTATCTTGAAGTCGAGGGTATACATTGCTAAGGAGTCCTACACTAGGAGGAAACAGCTGTCCAGTAATTCCTGGTTTTCAGTGGTTCCCAACTGAAACTAACCCGTGACGAATGCAAACCATTAAAGTGTCACTTGTTTGATAATTTATGTTAATCAGCAGAAGTGTTTTTCATCTAATCCATTATTATGTACGTATACTTGTCTCATGCTGCTTGAAGAATAATAGCCGTATTACTTACCCACAAACTATCCTGTAGTTCTTGTTGTTTGGAGTTCCGGAGTGTGAAACATGCTGTTTAGTTAATCGTCTTTATTGTTATGCACATTCATAAATAAATATTATGACTCAGTTCAGGCTTGAAGCACGCTGAACTTTATTACTTTTGTACGTTCCCTATCTTTCAGTCATAATTAATATATCCAGCTAATCTATGCTCTTTACATAGTTTTGTCAATAACCTATTGTTTTTTGATGATATATGTAGACAAATGGTGGGTTTAAGTATTAGGTTAGGTGGTAAGAAGTGGTTGTGGCTTAAAATGTCATACTACGTAGTTATAACTGTAAGATGATCGGGAATATCTGTAATTGAAGCGGAATTAGTGTTGCTCTTCCTTAATTGGATGGTTAAGTCATGAGACATTTCTTATATATCCTCACCATCTACATCATAGTAGTTTTGTTAGTTCCAATTAGACGCCATTTGTTGAACTTGTAATTATTTATGCATTAAGTTTTATCTGGCTCATTTGAGTTTAGTTGCTTTTTACTGATGTTATAGTTTTGCAGACTTATTATCTGTATTGGTAGATTTTGACTCTTTAGAATTGATATGCCGAGCACCTAATGAAGATTGACTATCTTCGGGAAATGTGTTTTAGAACATTATTTCAATTATTATAACTGTGGACAATGTAACCTTTTCATTTCTATGACTGTTATGTTTCGTTTGCCCGGTCCTTCCGTTTAGTATATTTACTCTTAATATATTGTTTATTACTACGAACTTTGCTTACTTAATTGTGTACAATTTGTACACATTCACTGCCACTCTTCCCCCTTGTTCTGTACCAATGTTAGATTTGTGATTGGTTTATTGTGTGGTTTGGTTTTATGTATATATAAAGGCATGACTAAAATATAATACGATCTCGATCTCGCTCTCTCAGTCTTCCGGTTCTCAATTCTAGTTCTTCTGTTGTCGGCCTGGGCGGGTGAGTGGGCTTAGGTCAGTCGTACATTATCAACTAGGCATACATATGATTGGCGTCTGCATCCATCAGTCAGAACCCTCCATCCTCCTCTCTCTTCTTCACGTCATAACAAGAATATATTTATTCCATTTAATTAACTGTTAAAGTACTATACTTATGTAGTTGAATTGATGATCAATGAAATGGCAATTCTTCATCCACATTAGAATGATATCAGATCTACTCGAGAATTAGTTTTGCTAAAAATATTATTTGTTATTTGGATGAACTTGTATATTCCCGTTAATTTGTTATAGACTGAAGCTGGTCAATCTATGTTGTTATACGTGCATTCTGAGCGGATTGCCTCGATATAGCGATTATTCAGAAGTATTATTTAAGTTGGATTGCGATTGGCAAGTGGAATCCAGGAAGCGCTTTTCGTCCTATTTAGGACTCGTCGGTTGGATATACCTGCATCTGAATGATGATGTTCACAGTGGGATTCGAACTCAGTCCGTTTCATGTCAAATGCCACCGCGTTCACCACGGTGAACATTAACATTGGGATGCAGGTACATCCAGCTGACGGGTCTCAAATAGGACGAAATGCGGCTCTTGGATTCCACTTGACAGTGACAATGCAACTTAAATAAATATAATTTTTCTCATCGGGTATTATTATGTTGCCAAATTGCGCTCTTTATCGAGATGACTCTTTAATTATATGCTCATTATATTTCTTGCATCTGTACAGGCTCATCTACAGCCTACGGTCTTTGTCGTTCAAGTATTGGTAAGCTCCATTTATTTCAGTACTTTCTAATGATTTAGATATTGTTTCCGTAGAGGTCTTTTAGCTTACACTATATTCCACCCACCCCCTCCGGTGCATCTTATATTGTTCAGTAATGATAGGAAATAATAAAGCATTCATTAAAGATCTTGCAAATCGTGGTACTTTATATTGCAGTACAGTCAGCGCATGTTCTACCCATTAAAATACTCAACTTGTATTGAATTTTCAGACTCAGCGGTGCTTGAGATTTGAGTGTGAATGTCAAGATTCTGTATACTTCTATAATGATAAATTATACTATTTCACTTCAGGCTTGTTGTGACTCAAGAAAAACTGTCGAAATATCGTACGTCAATTGGGTTCCTAGTCGATAACTCGGTCCCAAGCTGGAGTTAAAAGAACACAAGACAATGGACCAGCCGGACAGAATCCTATTATATATCACACCTTCCTTTATATGTGCATAAAACCTGACCACACAGTCAACCAATTAGAAAACTAACATTTGTACAAATTAGGAGTAATAGGGAGTGTGAACTGGAGTAACGTACACACAATGGATTAACCGTAGTTCATAATCGAGAAATGATATACTAACAGTTAATGTGTCAAATGAGAAGATAGGGTAAGCGGAACTGAATAATAATAGAAATAAAATGTTCACCTTGTATACAACCAAAAATACTGAAATAGTCTACAGATAAATAGCTCTCGATGATAATCAATCTTCTTTAGGTTTTCCGGCATATCAAAGCTTCAGTGAATGAAGACACTAACCGGGAAATATGCTTTTCTTCACAGTCATATCGTATTCACCAAGCTAAATTGAAATTCAAGCAACAAACTATGAAACACTATATTATAATTACAATGAAGAACATTTTAATAACCGTTTAATATGGTTTATAAGAGAAATACTTTTAGTCCGATATTTAGTGTCTTTCTTATGTATACTATATTAAAGAGTTAGTGAATTAATCGTGCTACTCAAGTCTACGTCGATTACATACTTTTCTGTCGTATGAAGTACTAAAGAAAGCTGTATGATAGGAAACAAGTTTAAAAATATGTTGCGTAACAAGAACAACTACCAAGAATAGGTGACGATAAACACGATATAGTTTAGTATACTAAAATAAAATACAAGTTTCTGTTCTCACACTATACACATAAATCTTTTGCAATTACTGTAGATTATTAACATGTCGGTTATCGGACAGTCAGATTCCTGTGTCTGAATAAAATTTTGAGCCAAAGGCTAGGATTACCCATAATCATCTACTGAGTCACTTGAGCAAATATCTCCTACAACACAGTTGACCATCTAGCATCTTTAACAATTACCTTATTTTTATAGTGTATATCCATTACTTTACAAATAACTCACATTGGATAGCAACACTTATAACATCACTCTTCTCTTGAATTATAAAAGCATTATCTTCGTACTATTGAATTGAAAGTTATCTTGTGAGATTTCCAATTCATTAACAAGTAATAGCTAGAGTATATCTGTTTCCTTCTATTTTTGAGTTTTTAACAATGACAATATTGATTGTAGTAATCATAATATCATTTGTGTTTAATCGAATATGTTAAACTGTTTTTTATTACTTTAGGCCCACGAGTATGCTGTTTCAGTGGTTCATTGGGCTTTGATACAGAGATATGTGCTGCAGGTAGGCTAAGTTCATGTAAATTTACTAATTCTACTATCATTTAGCAGCTTGTTGATTATCTATTGTAATTCAACATTCCACCATTTCTCTATTTTGTGTCAACATGCTTACAAATATGCTTAAATGGTTATTATTAACAGTTTCCTAACATAGATAAGGGTTATTGAGGCCTTAAGACAAATCATCATTTACAAACTTTTTCAGCAATCCCATCCAAGTCAACAGATTTTCAAAGGAAAGGTTTGGCTAACATACGATAATAGTGTTACTTTAGTTGCAGATGATTTTCCGAAAATACCATCTGTTATTGCATCTACTAAACATCCAAATATAAATTCTGCTCCTGCATATGTCCCGTTGAACGGTGTTGACGCAGTTGGCGTTTGCAGCATAGTGATTCGAGCTGGAATGTCACCGGCAACGAAACTAAAGACTTGTCACGACAATGCCTCACATTCAGTGCTCGTTGGTAGTAAACGTCCTGAATCTCCGCGATGCATGTATTTAGTTCATTATGATGTAACTAAACTTGTTAGAAGTGATATGGATTGCAGATACCTTAGCCAATGTCGTCGAGATGTTGTTATATCTGAAGCAGAGATGGCCGGTATTATCGATTTTATTATCCGCCGCGTTAATTTTCAACAGCTACCACCCAGCCTGTTTTTTTACACCAACAAGTAGTCTAAGAATGATGCCATCTCTTGTGAACTATCCTTTAAACTGTCGATCATTGCCTCTCACACCATCAAACGCCTTGCTCACTATAACGGATGGTCGACTAAATCTCTGCTTAAGTACACGACGGGCCTCCTCATAGCCGCATGATAGCAGGAACTGACAACACTGGATAGCACTGACAGCTGCTCCTGAACATTGCCTTGTCAGAAACATCAACTTCATTCCTTTCAAAATTCTTGAATCAGGTGAGATAAAATTGAGCTCACCTACGAAACCAGGGTAGTTGACAGGATTGCCATCAAAAACTTTTGGTTGGAATTTAGGCAACTTAAACGGTAATTCTTCTTTAACAGCTACCGAGTTCTGCGACAGATAAGCATCAGTCTTAATAATCACATCAATACATGTATTAACATCAACATAATTGTTCTCATCATTACTCAACATGCTCGCAACCATTCGCCCACGCCTCACAAAAGATCCAGGCATGTCCGTCGTGGTCACCGCGACAGTTAAGTTTTATCGCTTAAAGGTTCTTTCCCAGAATCAGCGACCGATCCAAAAGAAGGGTTTGCTAACTTGTAACATTTATGTGTGTTTAACATCATTCATCAAATTAAGTACTACCAAAATCATTTTCTGTTTGATCATACTTTCTAATCAATGTGAACAATTAGACAATAAGTTGAATTGTTTTAATTTTATTATTTCTAATACTATAAAACATCATTAAGTTAAGTATTCATACTTATTGAAGTTTTAGTTTCACTATTATATAATGTAATTGTTATGTATTGAAAAATAAATACTCTGTGCCCTTGATAACTGCCAACCAGAATACGGACACGTCAGCCCCATGACTACCAGCCCCCGAAGTCGGAATAGAGAAAACAACAGCTACGAGCCAACTAGACTCAATCAATCCAGTTGAATTGCCGGTCATATTGTGTTTTAATCATGCCTTTATATATACACAAATTCAGATCGCACAGCAAACCAATTAGGGATTTTACATTAATACAAAACAGAAGAGATTGTGGCAGTGAATAGGGGTAACTTGTACACAACTAATTAACTGTAGTCCATAATAAGAGACAATACAATAACAGCAAATATACTAAACGGGAGGACAGAGTAAGAGGAACATAACAATAATGAAAATGTAATGTTTACATTACAGACGACCAGAATAAATGAATTAGTCCTCTAAAATACAGTCCTAGAAGTTTTTACACTCTTCTTTAGTGGTCCGACATAACAGTAATTCAATCACTTGAAGAATTATTTCAGTTAGTCTAATTGAATCACAATAGATTTGACTAATTTACATGTATATTGAGTGCTTATAGTAAGTAAGAGAAGATGATTTTGCATGTGTAGAAGAAGAATATGGTTTAGAGAAGATGAATTCATTTCTAAATTTGTACAATCGTAATTATCTTCATTTTATTTAACATTTCTAATTATCATTTGTTATTAACAATAAAGAAGTGATGATAATAACGATAGATTATTGTTGTTAAGTAATTACCAAACTGTCATAGATGATTAATGAATGGGAAAAGAAACAATTGTGTAACATAATAAGATGAGGTGTAAAATCTGAATGAAGTCTTATGTTGATGTAGTTTCTTAGGTATTGATGAAAACGAGGAAGCGATGGACAGGTGTTTCCTCCTGGTATGAGACTCTTCAGCAGTATCAATCTAGTGGTGCTACTAGGAAATCCGTTATCAGGATGAAATGACTGTCTATTCTTTGCCTAGTTTCCAATGATACCCGACTGGTATCAGTTTCTAATAAATGTGATAAAATGAAGGAAAATGTATTCAGAAATAAAATGTGAAAACAATGATGGAAATATGTCGGAGTAGAAAAAGAATTGCGGTAGAGTAACTACTTTTGAAAAATCTAATGCTGAAGACCGTGATGGGAATAGGGATTGAGTAAGTTTGTTTTGAACACAGTGTTCTAGTTTTCATGAGTGTATAGGAAAGGCATAAGCCAAACTGAGAAAACAGGAACTCACCGTCTATGATACGTTTCCGTTGATGTTGTAGATAGGTGACTTTCAACGCGTAGTCTATTTTCATTGAACGATCCCATTTCATATGGTGTTCCATGATGGGGCATTTTGTGAATTCGTTCCTCACTATTTTTCCCTCCCAATAATGTTTTTGAATCTTTCTGAATGGCGTTTATACCTAGAGTCCATAGGAGCAGTTAAATTGGTCAGTGCACATGGTGGCAGTTAGTTTTTCCTTTTTACTGTTTTTGAATATACGCCGATAATCGCATGTTAACCTTATGATTGCTGTTACGAAAGTTTATTTGAGAAAGCGTAGGATCGTTGTCTTCACCTTTGTTACCACTGAAATCAATATTCATGTGAAGTTATTTCCATGGTATGGATATTATTGGTACTTTCGGATGTTTAGAATTCATATTGTTATCGATGAATCCTGGTTGATATTCATTTTCAATAAACATTTTATTTAAGAGGTTTAATTCGTCGTCTATGATGTTGGGACTGTAATTTCTTTATGTCCATGTCACTAGCCATATGACTAGATTTTTTGTTCTACCTCTGGAGCAATCTGTAGAAATTCGAAAGCTACCCATTCCGTAAAGATTTTCCGTGATTTCAATCAAGTTTCGTGTCATTTGAGACTACCAATTAAGTGAATGTTTAGTCAGTTACCTATTGCAATCGTAAATTATATTGATGGTTAATAGTTGTTATAGATATTATTAAAGCCACATTATTATGAATGTTTATGAATAGTAATTTTGTGTATTACCAACTATTCATCAATGTTCTCACATATGCTGGTGCTGAGGCTTATTGAGTTATCATTTATTTTAATCTTAATTCTTTTTTTCACAGAAATATTTCATTCTACTTTATCACTGACCTACTCATTGTGACTGTCTTATTCTCTCAGATTTCAGTTTAAATACTTAATCATCTAAATTACGTAGATTTAAAACGCTCATAAAGTCAACTGAATAAGCGCTTTGATTCACTAGTTGCATATTTTTTAGTAGTCACTTTAGATTAAGACTGATTTGTCTATCTTGATTCTCGTAATTTTTTTGCCTTATTGATACCCTTAAGTGTACTTGACCTATTTTAAACTGATCAAAATATACTATCTGATATTTTGTCAAGTTATCAATCGGTAAGCTCTTTGATTGCATGATAAACCATATTTGTTGCTAATATTTCCAACTAACTGTTTTTTTTAACGTGTGAGACTGATGTTGATATTGTTTCATTCTATCAAATGATTGAATATGTCAAGCATGCTAGGTTTTCCGTATTATTGATGTTGTTTAGTACGGATATATTTATGTTACAGTGAATGCAACCTTTCTTAATGATTTTATACAAATATAAAAGTAAATTTCATTAGTAGACATCAGTCGATGGAGTATTAAATATCAGGTTTGTATTAAAGAGATATGTCATATTAGTTTGGGAATCTTTGGCTAAAAAACAGTCTTCGATAAGGTAACAATTGTCACATTTGTGCGTTGGCTCAATCTACTATATCATATTTTCACAACAATGAAAAAGAAAAGAGTTTAAATAATGTTGTAATAACTATAACGAGTGAGATTAACCATTGAGAGTTTAGTTCGGTAAGATAAGATGAAAATACGTTTATGATGGAATAATGCGGCTCAAGATATAAAGACATAGGAAATGTTTTCATTTGCTCCACTGATTGACCTTTAGTCATGCAACATCTAAAACCATTGGTTACTGCATTAACACGGATCCAAACTAGGTAGTCTTCAACTTCCAACTTGGTCCTAATCAATAGTCGATGACCTCATGGATTGGTAACATAATTAGTTCTTCCGCTGCTAGTTATCTTTCAATCTACACCAACCAACTTCGGGGGGGGGAGGAAGCATCGGTGGTGGTTAGGCATACTTAATACACAACCACTTCAGTCGACAAAGATTTACAACTCCGTTAATCAGTTTTCCATCTTTCTCTCTACATGTATAAATGAACTAAAGATCTTAGGTCTCGTGTTGAGTAAGATATACTTGAGTCATTAAATTAATAATAATAACAATAATAATAATAGCTTTATTCAATAGTATTTTTTAGTACAATATGAATTTTCAGCACACAATGTCTCAACAAGTTACTTTTTACCGTGTCAACATAGTAACATAAGGAACAGGAGTCTTTGCACTTCATAATAATCCGTATTTTTAAGAGCACCGATTTCTGATTAGATCGGTTCTTACAAACTTTTCATCACATGTGCTAAATATGGAATAGTTGAGAATTTATACTTCTCTTTATGTGCTTGGATCCTGATATAGCAGCGTCGCGTTGTGCCAGAAGATAAACAAGGTGAAAGTTTTGAATGAAGAGGGTGGTTTATGTCAGCGTGCTGCCAGCCACCATAATGTTTGCGTTTAGGTCTAACTGAATTGCACATGATAAGTCGTAAACTTTTTATAAAAGCGCGTGAGCACACAATGCGATTTTGGGACATGATTGGGCAATTAGAACAAAACAGAAAACGGAAAGATAACTTGTTGAGATATTGGTAAAAAAAAAGGTAGCCCAGGATTTCAAGCAGGCCACCTTCACTAGTTCAAATTTTTCGGTGTAGTCGACCTATCAACATGTAGCAGTTAATATATTGGTGTGATTCGCACTAAGTTCGTTACGCTGTCACCCGTAGTGGTTGTCTTTATTAGAAATTATCTAAATAAACAATTCCTTTTAATACGTATTCCAAATACATAAAATATGTTCGATGTCAATATGTGTCAAATAAGTTAGAAGTAGTAACTCACTAATAAATCATAAATGCTGTTTAATCTAAATGAATAGAGCATCAAGTGTCTTAATGATCTTATTACTCATTGGCCCCATTTATACGTTGGAACAACGATAAATTTATTTCACTAGACAATTCCATGCAAAATTCGGCTGAAATTATATTACTCAGCGATTTGAGGTCGAATCGGAGGTAATTCTTTACAATGAGAGTTTTCTGATCATTTAACACACCAAATACTCAAGTATAGACCTTACATATATTGAAACAAACTCTCTAAAATAGACAATGTTTGATTTTTCATTTTGTTATTTAGAGTCATATGAAGAACCACTTCCAGTTGCGACAAATATGGAAAAGCATATAAAACTTGCTGAGTTGCAAAGCTTTTCAGGATCATGGACTTTAGATTCTTCTTTATGTGAATGTCTTGCAGTATCTCTTGATGACCTTACAGCGTACCTAAAAGAACCAGGTGGTTTGATGACATGATTGAATGTTTTTTCAGATATTTTTATTAATTATGCATGCATATTGTTCTACAACTCGCTTATTATATGGTTTTTAAAAGCAAGATCGAGATGAATTCAATTCACTTCATGTGCTCCATATCTTTTATGCACACACTGATTTGTGTGAACAAATCAGCCCACAACCTTATCAGGGATCGAATCAGCAACCTACGTGAGATTGTGATTACTTCACTTGTGTATCTCTACTTTTGAAGATTATTATTGATGTTTTCCCACACTGCTCACAGCAATGTGCATGTTTGTCATACTTGATTAAGCTACAACCTGTCTCACCTATTTCTTTCATTTATATATTTACAGTGTAATCGTAATGACTATATGCACTTAATAATACACCTACTTAACTTATTTATACTAATCAGTTTCTGTGTAGAAGACTTACAGTGCATGAAATTAAATCCATTACTCTTATAGTACTTGTCGTTTGTGCTTAACAAAAGTTTATGAAATACACTTACGGAATGAGATGCCACATAGTTGACTGTACTACTACTTAAGAACTATGCATATTGATAGAGACTATAAAATAGTTACATTTTATTTAGTAGAAATTTTTTGTCCGTCTACAACCCAAGATAAACATAGTACTAACTACATTTGATATTCGTATTCTCAGTTTGATCAGTAACGACGTTAGCGACAATATTGATAGACTTGTTGTTCATTAGATATTAATAATTATGATAACCTCATAGAAATGTTGAATAAAACTTTTACAACTATCGCTTATTTGATGCTTATCATTACAGCTGTAAACTAGTAAATAACATTTACGAATAAATTTCTCACCCAATTATTGATTTGTATTAAGTTTGGTACATATTGTTGGTTTGCTTCTAGGAAAATGTTCATTTCTGTCAAATGTTACATGGGGAACTGCATTGGTGATTGCATTTCTGGAGTTATACATATCAGAGAAGAAGAATGAATGGTGTCTAATAGTTGATAAGGCAAAATGTTGGCTCTCTAATCAAGCTAAAAGTTATGAGACATCTACAAAGAGCTCAAATGAATTATGTAATGAACTTATTGAGAAAGCTAAACTCGTATTGACTAAATTGGTGAAACAAACTGCATCCACCTAATTCTGCCAATAGAGATTTTCTTGCTTCCTTATTTTGATTTTGCTTTCATTACTTTTGTTTTAATACTTATCTTTGTTTCTATAATGGAGATAATGAATATTACTTTTGCTAACTTGTAACATTTATGTGTGTTTAACATCATTCATCAAATTAAGTACTACCAAAATCATTTTCTGTTTGATCATACTTTCTAATCAATGTGAACAATTAGACAATAAGTTGAATTGTTTTAATTTTATTATTTCTAATACTATAAAACATCATTAAGTTAAGTATTCATACTTATTGAAGTTTTAGTTTCACTATTATATAATGTAATTGTTATGTATTGAAAAATAAATACTCTGTGCCCTTGATAACTGCCAACCAGAATACGGACACGTCAGCCCCATGACTACCAGCCCCCGAAGTCGGAATAGAGAAAACAACAGCTACGAGCCAACTAGACTCAATCAATCCAGTTGAATTGCCGGTCATATTGTGTTTTAATCATGCCTTTATATATACACAAATTCAGACCGCACAGCAAACCAATTAGGGATTTTACATTAATACAAAACAGAAGAGATTGTGGCAGTGAATAGGGGTAACTTGTACACAACTAATTAACTGTAGTCCATAATAAGAGACAATACAATAACAGCAAATATACTAAACGGGAGGACAGAGTAAGAGGAACATAACAATAATGAAAATGTAATGTTTACATTACAGACGACCAGAATAAATGAATTAGTCCTCTAAAATACAGTCCTAGAAGTTTTTACACTCTTCTTTAGTGGTCCGACATAACAGTAATTCAATCACTTGAAGAATTATTTCAGTTAGTCTAATTGAATCACAATGGATTTGACTAATTTACATGTATATTGAGTGCTTATAGTAAGTAAGAGAAGATGATTTTGCATGTGTAGAAGAAGAATATGGTTTAGAGAAGATGAATTCATTTCTAAATTTGTACAATCGCAATTACCTTCATTTTATTTAACATTTCTAATTATCATTTGTTATTAACAATAAAGAAGTGATGATAATAACGATAGAGTATTGTTGTTAAGTAATTACCAAACTGTCATAGATGATTGATGAATGGAAAAAGAAACAATTGTGTAACATAATAAGATGAGGTGTAAAATCTGAATGAAGTCTTATGTTGATGTAGTTTCTTAGGTATTGATGAAAACGAGGAAGCGATGGACAGGTGTTTCCTCCTGGTATGAGACTCTTCAGCAGTATCAATCTAGTGGTGCTACTAGGAAATCCGTTATCAGGATGAAATGACTGTCTATTCTTTGCCTAGTTTCCAATGATACCCGACTGGTATCAGTTTCTAATAAATGTGATAAAATGAAGGAAAATGTATTCAGAAATAAAATGTGAAAACAATGATGGAAATATGTCGGAGTAGAAAAAGAATTGCGGTAGAGTAACTACTTTTGAAAAATCTAATGCTGAAGACCGTGATGGGAATAGGGATTGAGTAAGTTTGTTTTGAACACAGTGTTCTAGTTTTCATGAGTGTATAGGAAAGGCATAAGCCAAACTGAGAAAACAGGAACTCACCGTCTATGATACGTTTCCGTTGATGTTGTAGATAGGTGACTTTCAACGCGTAGTCTATTTTCATTGAACGATCCCATTTCATATGGTGTTCCATGATGGGGCATTTTGTGAATTCGTTCCTCACTATTTTTCCCTCCCAATAATGTTTTTGAATCTTTCTGAATGGCGTTTATACCTAGAGTCCATAGGAGCAGTTAAATTGGTCAGTGCACATGGTGGCAGTTAGTTTTTCCTTTTTACTGTTTTTGAATATACGCCGATAATCGCATGTTAACCTTATGATTGCTGTTACGAAAGTTTATTTGAGAAAGCGTAGGATCGTTGTCTTCACCTTTGTTGCCACTGAAATCAATATTCATGTGAAGTTATTTCCATGGTATGGATATTATTGGTACTTTCGGATGTTTAGAATTCATATTGTTATCGATGAATCCTGGTTGATATTCATTTTCAATAAACATTTTATTTAAGAGGTTTAATTCGTCGTCTATGATGTTGGGACTGTAATTTCTTTATATCCATGTCATTAGTGATATAACTAGTTATTGAGAACGTTAGCCCCTCCTACATTTATTTTTATGTTCCTCAGCGTTTTTATTTTGCATTTTGTGATTAGGTATGCGGGTTTCTTAACCTAATCCAACAATTTTGAATTTGACTGGAGTAAGATTACTTTCAGTTACTTGAACCTCAAAAATGTCTGTTTAATCCCTTCACTTTTCTACACTTTACTTCGCTTATCTTTAAAAAACAACAAAATTACAGTCTTAAAATTAGAACTAATTTTCAGTTAAATCTTATCTCTTGATCCAGTGTATTTTTGACAGAAAGTTTTTTATAACACAAAAAATAATTTTATACCATTAATTCTTAGTAAATCAACAGCATCCCGAAATGTATGTTTACATAACTACTAATTTTAGGCCAACAATTATATGAATTATCAAGATTTATAACAAAGTTGTCGCTAATCATGTAACATCACTGAAGATGTTTACGAAATGACCAATAACTTATACAATCGATTTGGGTTGGTTTTGTGTAGTCTATCAATTAATTTCGTTGTTTACATTCATCACGGATTGATGTCAGCTGGGTACCACTGAAAACTAGGGAACACTAGGTAGCTAGCTGCTCTGTTCTGGAATGAGATTTTTTAGCAGTGTACACTCTCGTTTCCATTACACGATCCCACTCAAAATGTTCGGGATAAATAATCGCCTACCTCAATTTCTTTCAGATGACCAAAATAATCGTGAAACCTATTCATAAAATGTTGATGCAGTTTAGTATGATTGTGGAAAGATCTAATACTAATAATGTTTCTTTGGTTAATCTCATCTGATTAGATGGAGTGACTGAATGCGTGTCTCATGTAAGTTATAGATTACCAGCTAATTGATTCCAATTGATTTTACAACATCATTACAAACATACCAATGTAATCGATCTATAATCCATTAATTGAACAGCATTCATTTCAACAAGGTCATCAGTGAACTGTCAGTCAGATTGAGTGATAAAAGTACATAGATGAAATTGTTTATTAGTTGATCAGATGGAATTCAAAGATGGTGCGATTAAATCCGAGGTGATTTCATTCACAGGCAAATGAATGATGGACATACAACTTACATATACAGATATTGTATATACATAACACTTTTGCTCATTGTAATATACATAATTCACACTGGTATTCAGTTGATGATAAGCCAAATTTCATTAGAATTATGTATGTGTTGTATGCGAGAATTTGTTCAGTTTAAATGAGTCATAAAATGGTAATGCACAAATCTACTGATGCCACTTTAAATTATCCAACAATCTTACTCATCATATTGACTGTAATCCACAATTTGAAGAATAACACTTGCCTGGTAATGTTGGAGTGAATTTCAATTCTAGCGTATATAGTCATTTAGTGATTTTGTTGACAGTTATTGAAATAATTGAATGAAATGTAACAGAGATTAGACTGAGTTTTTCATTGATGACAAATGTTTAGTGTGTGAGTGAGATGAATAAACACTTGTTGTTGGTTTTCATCATCATCATTGATTTCAACCTTCATTATCCTTCATTTAACTTTTAAGTTTGGTGTAGTTATCATTATTTTGTACTTTGTTGTGGATTAGTTAATCTCAAGTGTACTACTATCCATTCAAATATGGTCAGACAAATCACATAATGATTATGTTTACTGAGATCTATTCTATGTGCATTCATGAGTCACTTGATACAACGTGTTCCATTGTAATATATTTATTGATTGACTGAACTTTCGTTTTCAATGAATATGATGTATCAAATGTGTTATCATCTTAGTCTAAAGTAACAACTCCTTATCTCCATGCATTTTTAATGAACATCTAATTTTAACAAATCGACATTAAGATCAGAAATGTTTTGTATTCATTTGATAGATTCCTCTTCATTTTGTCCTCCCACAATATTATAATTGACCAAACCACCTATCATGATGTAATTGAACCATCTTTTTTATCGGGATACAGTATCAGTTATTCCATATACATACTTACATTTTCACATACATCGATTCTGAATGTGTTCGAATTAGTCAACTAAAATATGGATGAGTTTTGGGAACTAGTATTAAACTAGTACACGTTGACTTTCTCAGCGATTGAGATTTAACTTCACAAATATTTATCTTGTAACTAAAAACGTCACAGTTTCATTATTTAATTAACACAGTAATTTCTTTTACTTCATTCTCATATACTGGTAACTGATATTAGGAAGGACTGAGTTCGAATCCCAATGTGAACATCAACATTGGGATGCAGGTACATCCAGCCGATGAGTCCCAAATAGGACGAAACGCACGTCCTGGATTCCACTTGCCAGTCACAATCCAAATTCTATAATACTGGTAACTGATGTTATATTATTCATTACTTGGAGGTAACATGCGGTGTTACTATACACTTAAATAATTTATCAACAGTTAATCTTTATTGTTTTGTGGGTGGGTCGGTGTTGTAAATGTTAATGTTCATAAAATTCTGCGATTTATTTATACTTCGTATCTAATTCTTCTATTACACTCTATTACCTAATGGATACTTTTGTGTACAGTCAGATATTATGGACATTAGGTCCACATCGTTTTCTTTCTTTATCTTGTTAAAATGATTAATTGTGACAACAAAGTAAACATGTTTTCAACAAACGTTGTAGAACTACAATACACATATGAATTGATGAAAATGTTTTCATCATTGTACTATGTTCAATAATTTATGTTATTTATGATGTATAGAGGTAGTGCGTTCATCATTTCATTCTAAAGTTAAGTTGTTGACTATTGTGACTCAGTGTTGATTTTACTATTCACTTGATGTTCAATTCATATTATGTGCAGTTTTTGTAAGTGACTATTGCAATGATTAGTTGCATTCACATACAAACTTAGAAGCGATAAACAACATAACACTATCACACTAGATTCAATCTAAAGAGATGATCCTATAGGATGCATTGATATTCTTGTTAAAGTTTGTACAGTTTTAAATTATCCATGTAGTTGATACTGATAAGATTTTGTTCTTTGAAATAATGCTTTACTGGAAAGGATCAATCTAATGACATATCTTCTAGTTTGTAACTCCATAGTAAAGTAGAATTAAGATTTCAAGATATTTTTTTATTGTTTGTTGTCATTACAGATTGATTTCGTCTAGGTACCATCATAAAGTAGAAAACACTGGACAAACTGTTTGTCCTCGTATGAAACTCCTCAGCTTTGTGTACTAAAGGTTCCACCATGGGATCCTCAATTCTAGTAGGTATTAACAATTCTAGATGTTAAAATTCCCAATTCTATTTCCTTGTGATCTAACAGCGATCGATCATTTTTCATACTGATTACCTTATATCATATAAGATATTCATTGGTTATTAATTCCAAGGGAGACATCAGCGGAAAGAATTTTCTTTTCGATAAGATCATTTACTGGAGGTGTATATATTTATATTTATAGTAATTTTGGTAAGTGACTGTTTATAATTAGATGGAACAGAACTGTATTATTTATCAAGGTAATCAAAAATTAATTGAATTTTCAAGTGTCGAGCTAAGTTAGGGAGGAGGGTGAGGGAAGTTCATAATTTAACTCACTAGGTAGTCACCTCAGGAAGTCTTACATCATATAAGAAAGTTGGTAAAAATTAATTAAAATTTTCAAGTATAGGGTTTAGCAAGTCACAATAACAGTCATTAAAATGTTATGGAAAAGTTGTAAAATGTGATTATCAACTCGGCAGACATTAAGAAAATGAAGATTAGGTGGTAACAATAACTTGTAAAAAAAACTAAATAAAGAATACAAAGGACTTTCCATCATTTAAGACTATTGTAAAATCAATGACTAAACATACTTCTTTCAAAAACAAAGATCAGACAGCAATTGCTGAACTGCCAACTTGGCTGCACACCGATTCTTGACCTAAACTCCCATGAAACCAGTTCTTTTAAGCACGTAAATGATTTTGAAGGTTGATTCCTGAGGCGGCACATGACTTGAAATGACTAAATTTTCTAGAAATGGGCTGATCAAAGATTTACTACATCCTCTGGACAACCATGAAGGATAGTGCTCGTATATTCGTTCAGATAGTACGCGTTTGGTACGGTCTATATATCGTGACTTACAAGAATAAGTAAACTGGTACACAGAGATTATTTGTATAAGCATATAACTTTTCTTTATTTGATAAACTACGAACTACAAACCATAAAGCTTCTTCAACTTGTATGTTTGTATACAACAAAATCAAAGGCAATTTTATTTTCACAATAATAGAACATTTACTATGAATGCTAGATAAGTAAATAATATAGATAATCAGGAATAAAATAAAAACAGTACAGAGAATAAGACGAGTGTAATGAAGCGTACATCTATGCAGAAAACTGAAAATTATGAATATGACATAGTAAAAAGTAGAAAGTTCAGTTGGGATTGTTATTTTTGTAAACTCTGGTTATTTATTTGATTGGATATATCACAGATTGATGTTGGCAGGGTACCATTGAAAACCAGGGATCACTGGACAGCTATTTAGTTCTAGTGTGGAACTCCTTAGCAGTGTGCACCCCCCCGATTTCGCACCAGGGGCTTCAGGTTGACTTCAAACGCCTAACTATTTGCACCACTGAGTTGGCACCCAATGGTAGAATTCCCACTTCCATCAATTTGTGATATATAACGCGATCATCCATTGTCATTGGTGATAACTGTCTCATTCCCGACAAGATTACGATTTCAGGAAATAGTAAACAGTTATGAATTAAGCTTGGTATAATTTATTGTTTATAACAGAATATTTCCATTATGAATAATGGAAATATTTGAAAAGAACAAAAATCTGTTAACTTGATTCATTCAAACTAATTGTATAGATTATACCGTATGCATTCAATTCCTTATAAAGAATAAAGAGTTCAAATTGAGCTGAAACAAATATTCGATGGAAATTCATGTCTAATTGTTCTCTAGTTGATAATAGTTGAGATGAAAATTGTCTTAAGTTTATGTAAACTTCCAAATAACTGTCTATCTTAATCAATTAATGCAGATTACAATGTAACACATTTTCGGGTACAAGATGATATGTAACTGTTTTTTATTTGTGTTAAAGTATATCGCCATTCATGATATTAAATTAAATCTGCTTAAAAAAACTTGGCTAGGAACCAATACTTTAATTAAATATAGAGACTGTTTATTCTATGTCCATACCCCTCCGTTGATATTGCTAGTCACCAAGTCAGATTGGATAATGCAAAATAATTGTACCTGCAACGAGAGATAAATTTTATTTCACTCATTCGATTGTATGTATTCGAAAGCTGATGACATAATCGATCCATAAGGAAACTCGTATTCATACAAAACAAGAACAATAATGACTGGAAACTGGGGTGGTGGGGGTGGGTAACAGGTACACAGTTAATTAGTCCCGAAATAAAAAAAATATGCCAAAAGTTCATTATTCTAATGGTAGTTTAGGGTGAAGGACATGATAACAATAGAAACGAAATAGTCCTATGAAAAAGGTTCTAGAAGTTAGCTATTCTTTCTAAGTCGTCCTATATATTAATAAGTGATTGTAATTTACACGGAAATCACGAAAACGTCGTGATTTCATAAATAAACACTAGTTTTAGTAGTTATACTTTCCATCACGATATACCACTGTCAAAGATGACTGGGCATTTATCCGTTGACTAGATCCTTTGAATTAGAATATTAGATTTCCACAAGCCTCTGAGTGTTTACGTATGACCCCATTATCCAGACCAGTTATAAATTATTTCTCCACGCAGCCCCTGTGCCAGTGGAAACAACGCAATCGTCGTAATACATTTATATTTGTACAACAGTTAAAAATATCAACAACTTGCTGGATAGTAACAACGTCCAATAAAATAGAACTATCAACATACTACAAGGTACTTTAAGTGATATTTCTCTTGGATCTATCATATCGAATGACCATTAACACCCAATATGGTTTCAGCTACGAATGGAAATGAATTGAATCAAACAGAGCAAATTATCATTGGTACCAATAGACAATCAACATTGACAACTACATATGCATTCTAATAAAGATGTAATAATTTTTTTTCAAAAACAATCAGTTGATACAAATTTCTAGGTATAATTTGTGTGTAATCTAGAATGCCTTACTTCCTTCTCTATCATATGAACAATGTTTGTTTAAAACATGTAGCATTTAATCTTCACATGTTTATAATTAGTACATTACACTTCCATGTGATAAAATAAATTAAAATAGTTAATTATATTGTAATATAAGAATTCTCATTTAATAATTAGATTGATGTTACAAATATACATATATCCTTATCTAAATGAGAACCATACATATTTCATATATTTATTGTAATTCACTAGTAAATTGATATTTGATTCAAGCAATTATTATAAGATACTATTAGACAAATACTAGAGGACTAATTAACTCAATAATATATTAAAAATAAAGACGTTTGAACGAAGAATATTCTTTTCGATAAATGCTCATCAGGTTCTACATTTATTAGTTCTAATTTATCAGTGACAAAAATAGCCAGTTCTGAGGCAGATATAACATCATTTAAATATAAAGAATAATTTGGATATTAATTTTGTCTCTTCAGATTATTTGTAAAATATTATTGTTATTGTTACTATTTGACGAATTTTGATTACCATTCACTCCATTTTGTAATCGCTTACCTATTCGGTTACATTTTAAGTAGGATTCAGCCTTTGTCTAATCGCATTTTGTCACCACCCCATCTCCTATGTCACCCATATACAGAGATACCTATATGTATTGGATTAATAATCCTCTTGTTTATTTGAATTGTCGTTTACCTTTCACAAGTTACATGATAATGATTATTTCAACATTAAAATTCGTATTTTACAAATAATCTGAAGAGACAAAATTTATATCCAAATTATCCTTGATATCTAAATGATATTATATTTGCCTTAGAACTGGTTACTTTTGTCACTGATAATTTTGAACTAATAAATGTAGAACCTGATGAGCATTTATCGAAAAGAATATTCTTCGTTCAAACATCTTTGTTTTTAATAAGCATGGGAATTTTTAAACAATAATATATTCTCTATATTATGAATTTATTTACAGATTTATACAGTTTGATATCAATGAAATTATGAAATATAGTCTGATTATTTGGAAAATTTATTGTAATAGATTATGTTAACTGATGAATTTATTAATCATTACGATGAAATCATAAATGACTAACGATTCTTGTGTAGCTGAATGACTTTAGTACCTAGTTAACAATGTAACAACTGTTTCATTTTTATTTGATTGAATATATCACATATTGATGTTGGCAGGGTAGCATTGAAAACCAAGGAGCACTGGACAGCTATTTTGTTCTAGTGTGAAACTCCTCAGCAGTGTGCACTCCAGATTCCGCACCAGGAGCTTCATGTTGAAGAGACTCCATTTTTTTTAAATTTTATTAAATGGGAAGTTAGATTTTGTGGTGAACCAGTAAGATCAAGATTGTTGTTGCATTCTATTTTGGAGTTCTTCATAGGTTATTAGTGAAGTATAGAGTAGTCTTCTAAAATGTAGATAGTGATATTATTATTATTAAGTTAGGGTTTGTGAAGTTAATTGTTTTTTTTTATGATTCCAAACAAAGAAATAATGACTGGATAGGCTGGTTATAAGTATCGAACGTTATGTTATGGTATGTTACCGAGGGGGACAACTTACAAACCTGTAGAATAGATTCAGTAAACATAGAACAAGTTAACTATGTTGATCAACTGGTATGATTATACATCGTTGCTGTATTGACAAGCAACTGTTGATATAAATCTAACATATAGCGAAAATAATCAACAACGATTCATTTGAATTCAGAAGACACTACACTAAAACATGAGTAATGTGAATGAAAGACGTGATCTAGGCAGTTGAGATTTCCATAACAGAAAACCTAAATGCAGAGAGCATTTGCAGCTCATATGGATGAATTAAATGATAAAGTCTTCCTTGAGTTGATTGGTTTAAATAAAATAAATTAACCACATTAAAACTGTTGGATCAGTTCTACACAGTAAAAAAATGTTTATAAATTGTATTACATGCACAACGTCATTTATATAACTAATATCTTTCTAGATTGGCTAACACATGTTAAAATTTCATAGATAACAATTAAACAACATTCGAGATTATGAAAATTCATTAATTTTCTCTTATCTGCAAACATTCTGAACTTAACTAGGTGTTATGGAGATTGTTGAATTAAAGTTTGATATCACAATTGGTCTGAGTTAGATAGAGTCAGAAATGTCAACATTTGGAACCTGGGTAAGTGGTGAACTCTAAGGGTAAGTGGATCGATTTATGAATGGGATCATTGATGGATACTTCTTAAGAGCCTTATACTAGGAGGGAACATCTATCACCTGCTTCCTAGTATTCAAAGGATATCTAAGGTAGATAAAAAATTTAAATGTTTTATGTATTTAATTACTTTTATCATACTATAATATATTGTTTCAATAAAACAATTAATTTATGTTTAGTTGATTGCTGATATTAGTTGGAAATACAGTTATGTGGGAATTATTCTAATTTATCACTTGAACTTCATGCTATATAAAGATTATAGCAGATAGTGACAACATGTAACATAATATTTTACGTATTGTTCTTTTTCCTGTTATATGTATGCCCAGCATGTAATTGAACTTAACTTGGAGGTTAATAAATTCCAGAGCTTGCCTTGATTTCTTGCTTGTAGGGTTTGTGTTTGAAATGCCGAACACCTAATGAAGATTGATTATCTTCAAGAACTGTTTTTTCGTAGACTATTTAGTTGTCTTTGATTGTATACCAAGTGAACATTTCATTCTTATTCAGTTCCCTTTGCTTTATCCTCACGTTCAACGCATTAACTGTGTATCATTTCTCAATTATTAACTACGGTTAAATGACTGTGTATACATCACTCCAGTTCGCACTGACTATTACTCTTATTTTGCAAAAATGTTAGTTTCCTAATTGGTTGACGGTGTGGTCTGATTATATGTGTATACAAAGGATTGCATGAAATTCAATACGATTCTGTCTGGTTGGTTCGTCAATATTGTGTTCTTCATTCAATCTTCGAGACTGGTAGTCGCAGGGAAGACGCGTAACGGCACTGATTGATATTTATCGAGGTCACACTATATTTCCATACGTTGTGACTAGGCCGAACCTATCAGCTATAATGACGTTCTGTTCTGACATGACTCTCATAAATTTATCTTAACTGATTCTTGAAATATACACTTAGTTTGTTGTTTTTAAATATATATTAGTCAAAGTAATATACAGTGATTTATGGATAATATAGAATCAGACAATTATTGAACTGAGTGTAACATTAATCCAATACAAACAAGTAATAACTAATTACATTTTAATCGTGTAATCGAACACAAAGTCTGCATAAGAAATGTATAACTTATCCGCAATCATAACATAGGCTGTGGTCGGCTATCCTTAAGAGTGACACATTCGTTATATTTTTAACAAAATGTATCCGATTATTTTAGAAATAAACGATTTTTGTTACTTACGTAATGATGTGTCTAGCACCTTATGATTATTATCATAATGATGATTAAAGTCTTGAAAATTTGCAACAGGAATATATAAGTCTTGATAAATAACTTCATACAATTTGAACAAGTTAGTGACTATTTCGTTTTAGTAGATGAGTGAAAACATGAAGTGGCCGTGCAGTCGTTTATGGGGAAATGAGCCATTTTCGGTCTAATGTTGTGATTGCTATCTGATAGAATTGAGAACTGTGATTGGTTGACACGATGCTGAAGTAACTGACGAGTGATAGTCAAGATCAAGTTATTTATTGAGAAAGAACAAATTCTTGTATGTACCAATTAGTTACATGAAATACAAAATACAGTAAAGGCTGATTTAAGTGAGTTGTGTACAAGGTTCAAGAGAATAGAATAATAATAATGTTACAGTAATTTGGGAAGGAAAACACTTGTATAAATAGTGCAAACACATTAAACCCTAACAAGTTACGTTATACGTATTGGTCACCTGATGTTGAATAAAGTATTTTAACTCTTCGAGGCCGAATGAAGTTACTACTGTACCACTTTCGATAAGGTAGCAAAGCATCCACGTTACAGTGATAACTAACTGACGGCTATTACCACTCGCTATGGTTTCTGCTGGTGAATGGCAGTTTCTCAACGTTTCAACAGTAAGTCTCAGGTTAGAAAAACAACGGAGGGGTTCCTTGCACCATAACAAAGTACTACCACATATGTCGTGGTACCAATACCAATCTAGGTTTCATTTTTCATAAAAATGAAATGTAAATCACTTGCGTGAAGAAATTTATGGTTATGACTTTCTAGATCATCCTTGTTGATACAGATCAAAAAAGGTGCAGTTGTGTTACTTAGTTTAATTACCCTGCTTTCAGTTGCCTGGGGCTTTTATATGATTATTAAACTTCATCATAAAGAGTTCGAGTGATCCCCATAATCCAGTTAGCAGAAGACAGTTCGTTTATTTGATTAAGATGAACTTTTATCAAGACTCCTTGCTCTTATTAGGACAGCTAGGAAAGAAAAATCAGACGAAAGAAACCTTCACCAAACGTATATTTAGCCTGTCATTCCTCACGCTGGTACGACATTTTTGTTGTCGACGTGACTTCAGGCCCGGTGCTTTGGAAATACTGGTCCTTCTGTTACTTATCGAACATAACACCACGTTGGGGAGAGGACTTTATAGGCTCTGAATATCCGGGGCTAAGAAGATAAAGTAATCGTTCACATCTTGTGGAAACAACATCAAGAAGAATTAAGCCCAAAATTGTGCCATGTTGTTGTCTCACAAATCGTCTTTTGCATAACAGTGACAAGTTTGCATGAGACCCTGTTGAAATGGGATGATAGGAAATTCGGAGGAGAGCTTTGATTCTAGTCATTTAAATTGTCCGTTTAGTTATTAGAAAATTAAAACATATCCTGTAAAATCCATTTTTCTTGAATGAAAATCTCTCCATTTTTACTATACTAGACGGTTCCCTTTAATTTGTACTTGGTGTTAATTTATTGTGTTCTATCTCTGTAACAAATCGTGGCTTTGCTCGAATGTTCCTTTATTATAACATTTATTGGGTTCTTGTTCACAATTAGGTCTTTATATGCGTTTGTGTTGGCAGTATGTTACTTACCACTGATGTTTGCAGTTTGATTAACTAAATTTCAAGAAATTGTTACAAGCCATAATTGGTTTATGCTTTGTTGTCTGTACCTGAGTGATTTAACTAAATTGGTTGCTTGTAGGCTGAACCTGGTTCCTCCATTTGTTAAGAACACATCTTTCCGGTCAAGTAGCCAAAGTGATGTTTTTTATTACCTGTTAGTTATGTTATAAGTACAATTGTACAATTGGATTGAGTCCCTTTGACTGTATAAGGATAGAGATCTGTTGGGGTTTGTGTACTTAATTTGTGTTTATTATTGAATATAATATCACGTTTGTACCAATAAATTGTGTTATTGATCATCCTGTTGTGAATTCATGCATGACTCAAGAACCTGTGAACCCTATAGAGAAACAACATTGATTTTCAGACGTTAACAAGATTTTCGTTTATAATATACGCGTATACGAATGTATATTGTATAAAAAATGGAATCACATATATAAAAAATATACTAAAATAAGAGAGAAATTCAAAGCAATTAGAATTGAGCACAATGTGAAGTGGATTTCATCAGTGAAAAACACCTTATAAACAACCCCATTTAGTGAGTTACCTCTCAAGAATACCTCTGAAGGTCACACGCAAAAACATCGAACACAGTAGATTGCTATAAATATGGAGGAAAATATATTTAAACGAACGGATAATAAGGGCAGAAATCATTGATGATGATGATGATGATGATGATGATGATGATGATGATGATGATGATGATGATGATGATGATGATGATGATGATGATGATGAAAACCAACAACAAGTGTTTATTCATCTCACTCACACACTAAACAATTGTCATCAATGAGAAACTCAGTCTAATCTCTGTTACATTTCATTCAATTATTTCAATAACTGTCAACAAAATCACCAAATGACTATATACGCTAGAAGTGAAATTCACTCCAACATTACCAGGCAAGTGTTATTCTTTAAAATTGTGGAATACAGTCAATATGATGAATAAGATTGTTGGATAATTTAAAGCGGCATCAGTAGATTTGTGCATTACCGTTTTATGACTCATTAAAACTGAACAAATTCTCGCATACAACACATACATAATTCTAGTGAAATTTGGCTTATCAACAACTGAATACCAGTGTGAATTATGTATATTACAATGAGCAGAAGTATTATGCATATAGAATATCTGTATATGTAAGTTGTATGTCCATCATTCATCTGCCTGTGAATGAAATCACCACAGATTTAATCGCACCATCTTTGAATTCCATCTGATCAACTAATAAACAATTTCATCTATGTACTATTATCATTCAATCAATATATATATGTTGAATGACTGACTGTTCACTGATGACCTTGTTGAAATGAATGCTGTTTAATTGATGGATTACAGATCGATTACATCGGTATGTTTGTAATGATGTTGTAAAATCTATTGGAATTAACTAGCTGATAATCTATTGTCTGCATAAGTTAGTTCTTCAGACGCTTTCTTAACTACAAAGAAAACACACATATCCTTTCACACTTACACTCAAGCATACATACTACGCCCGCTCTATAGGTATTGATTTCTTTAACAGCCACCCATTAAATAAATACCCATTACAAAACTTTAGCGTTTTTGGAAGCTGGTCAATAGTAAGGTCTGGTTTATTCGCATCATAGTTCGTGCTGCCATAACGACAGGCGATGAAAGTTCTTACTTGTCAGTTTGGATTAATTAGGTGGGACACCATCAGTTGTTGTGATTTTAATATGTCGACGCTGTTATAACACAAAAATCAAATTTGAATGATAATGTTTCCAATAAAAGTCAACGAATGGTTCAGATATTTTCAAAGTAGACACTACTTTTATCTGTTGACCAAATCCTTTGTGTTAGAATACTAGGTTACCACCAGCCTCTGTGTAATTACGCACGATCTAGTTATCCAGAGCTGTTACAACTTGATTGTTCAAGCAACCTCTGTGCCAGTGGAAATAATCCAATCGTCGTAACACACATTCGTAGAACAGTTACACATTTCAACAGCCTGCTGGATAGTAACAAAGTTGCTAGTGGTACTTCTCCTGGATCTATCTCACAGAACGGTCAATAACACCCGATATGGTTGCCGTCACAAACGGAAATGAACTAAGTCAAACAGAACAAATGAATTTTTGTACTATTAGGTAACCAACATTCACGAATAGTAAAATCAAATAAATTTGATGTTAATATGGAACAATCGTAGTGTTTAACTTTTATTTGTAGTCCTAATTTCGTAATTTCATTTTAACACAATAAACGTTCATTAACCCATGTGGCTTCTCTTTTTGTTACTACAATGGTCCAAAATTTTAATAACTATAAAATCGGTGTCATGACAGAGTAATACCATGATCACTTGGATATTCGATTTCCGCGAAGATAATCGTAAATTAAATTGAAGGTTTGAAGTATAATAAATGACTTGAAGTAACGTTGAAATGGATCTAATTACTCTGACTTTCTGTATATGTAAAGGAATTTGGCTTATTCTGATAAGCCTACATCACTATGCTTTTAAGAATTCAATGATTTACCACTTCCTTATTTAAAACATGAAATCTGTGCCTGATATAAATCAACGTTTCAACCACATGATTCAATCAAATTCGGTGAGTTGAGCTAACAGTTAATAAACTGACCAGACATGCTATAAAATACCAATATTGCAATAATCAGTGTAGGGTCGTCATAAACATGGGGTTATGCTCATGGGTATGAGCATCTAAAATAATATTGTTGAAGCAGAGATTAAACCCCAAAATAAGAAGTTGCACAGGCTCTCGTCATTGATGCTGACCATATTTGTTTTAGTGGACACGACTATTTGAAGGCGCTTGGTTACGCATCATCACCAAATCACGTCACGACGCACCGCGGGAAGCATCTCTCTCTCTTGTTTGCCAGTTTAGACGTTGCCATCCTATTGACGCTCTATATACGATCAAATATTACGTATTCTTCATCCATGATTAACTCCGCCTGTAGCCCCCTAGGGTTGCTGCTGGTCCCAAGCCCGGATAAAGAGGGAGGGTTGGGCATGGGGTTAGCAACCACATCCCGTAAAACAACAAACTTGCTGAAAAATGCGCTAACCAGTAAAAATCTTTATAACCATTTTCACTCTGCCCTGGGGGTTGGAAGGTCTGTTATGACGCCTCATTGTGAAAGCCGAGTTTCTTCTGAAGCCACGAGGCCGATGTTTCTTCTGACAACCAGAGCAACAATTAATATAGGTACATGGAATATCCGCACGATGTTGGAGACAGAGAGAATTATGCAAATAGCTGAAGAAATGAGAAGATACAACCTGAAGAAACTTGAAATAGGCGAAACGCATAGGTTACAAGCTGGACAGCAATGGTTATCCTCGGAACATGTGCTTTTATACGCCGGCCAGGAAGAAGGAAACGCCCCACACACACAAGGAGTAGCATTAGTTTCGTCCCAAGAAGCACGGAAGGCTCTTATAGGATGGGAGCCTAACGGACCTAGGATCGTCGCAGCATCCTTCAAGACGAAGAAGGAAGGGATTACAAACAATGTCATCCAGTGCTACGCACCCACCAATGATAGCCGCGAAGACGACAAAGACCAGTTCTATGCGACGCTGCAGTCAATCATCAAGAAATTTTCAGCCAAGGATCTAACCATTCTAGTGGGGGGACTTCAACGCCACGGTTGGAGTGGACAACACCGGGTATGAAGACATCATGGGAAAAAATGGACAAGGAGAAAGGAATGATAATGGTGAGAGGTTTGTAAACTTATGTGCCCTCAACAAAATGATTATAGGTGGCACCATATTCTCCCACAAAAGTGTACACAAAACTACATGGGTTTGACCGGACCATATTACGAAGAATCAAATCGACCACATCTGCATCAATAAGAAGTTTAGAAAGACCATGGAAGATGTAAGAGTAAGGAGAGGAGCTGACATAGCTTCCGATCACCATCTGATGGTGGCTTCAATGAAACTGAAGCTGAGGAAGCACTGGACAACTGGAGCAGTAGTATTACACAAGTTTAATACAGCCCTTCTCCGAGATACTAACAAACGCAACGAATTCAAAATAATTCTCAACAATAAGTTTCAGGCATTTCATGATCTACTAGAAGAAGGTGGAACTAATATGGAAGACAACTGAATAGAGATAAATGAAACAATGACTTCAACATGTCAGGAGGATTTGGGTCCCAAGAAACAACACAAAAAGGAATGGATTTCTGTTGGTATTCTGGACAAGATCCAAGAAAGGAGGAACAGAAAGATAGCGATTAATAACACCTGGACAAGAGCAGAGAAAGCCAAGGCACAGGTCGAATACACCAGATTCAAAAAGCAAGTGAAGAGGAGTATCAGGTCGGATAAACGGAAATTTGTTGAGGACCTAGCAATAACAGCGGAAAAAGCTGAAAGAGAGGGAAACATGAAGCTCCTACATGATACAAAGAAGAAGCTATCAGGGAAATTCAATAAGCCAGAATGGCCAATCAAGAACAAGGCTGGCAAACTAATCACTGAAGGGGATGAACAACGGAACAGGTGGGTAGAGCACTTCCAAGAACTCTTGAACCCACCAGTCATCAAAGCAGCAGCCACGGTTTTTCCGATAAGCACAGACCCACCAACAGTCGACGAAATTAACATGGCTATGAGACAGATCGAGAGTGGTAAGTCGGCAGGATTAGACAACTTACCAGCAGAGGCACTGAAGACAGATATAGAAACAACTTCAAAGATACTCCACATTCTCTTTAGGAAGATTTAAGGGGAAGAACAAGTTCTAACAGACTGGAAAGAAGGGTGCCTCATCAAGATACCAATGAAAGGCGATCTCAGCAATTGTGAGAACTACAAAGATATCACTCTAATTTCAGTACCAGGAAAGGTCTTCAACAGAGTGTTATTGAACAGAATAAAAGACCCAGTCGATGCCCACATCGTGTACCGACCAGATCGCTACTCTACGGTTCAATGTTGAACAATCAATTGAATGGAATTCACCACTTTACATCAACTCCCTCGACTAGGAAAAAGGATTCGACAGTGTGGATGAAAGAAATTTATGGAGCCTTCTACGACGTTATGGCGTACACGAGAAGATAGTCAACATCATACAGAATTCTTACGATGGACTACATTGTAAAATCGTGCATGGAGGTCAGCTCACAGACTCATCCGAAGTGAAGACCTGTGTCAGACAAGGCTGCATACTCTCACCCTTCCTTTTCCCACTGGTCATCGACTGGATCATGAAGACTGCAACGTCTGAAGTCACTCTCGGAATACAATGGACAACATCGACGCAACTAGATGACTTGGACTTTGCAGATGACCTAGCCCTTCTTTCTCACACATAACATCAAATGCAGAAGAAGACGAACTTTATAGCAGCAGCCTCAGTAGCAGTAGGCTTCAACATACACACAAAGAAGCAAAATCCTTCGATACAAAAAAACGAACACTAACCCAATTACACTTGACGGAGAAATTCTAGATGTTGAAACCTCCACATACTTGGGCAGTATCACCGATAAAAAAGGAGCGTCTGATGCAGATGTGAAGGCGTGGGTTGGTAAGGCAAGAGCAGCATTTCTACAACTGAAAAACATCTGGAACTCAAACCAACTTCAGTCAACATTAAAGTCAAAATTTTCAATACAAATGTGAAGACAGTTCTGTTGTATGGAGCAGAAACTTGCATGGAGAACTACGAAAAGTATCCTTCAGACGATACAGGTATTTATAAACAACTGTCTGCTCAAGATTCTTCGGATTCGTTGGCCAGATGCCATCAACAACAACCTTCTGTGGCAGAGAACTAGTCAACCGATATCCAGCCGAGGAAGAGATTAGAAAAAGACGCTGGAGGTGGATTGGACACACATTGAGGAAACCATCAAACTGTATCACAAGACAAGCACTGACTTGGAATCCTAAAGGTCAAGGAAACATAAGAAGACCCAGGAACACATTGTGTCGGGAATTGAAAACAGACATGAAGAAAATGAACATCACTTGGGAAGAGCTAGAAATGAAAGCCCAGGACAGAGTTGGTTTGAGAATGCTGGTGGGCGGTCAATGCTCCACTTCGGGTAACAAGCATTGATTGATTGATTCATTCATCCTTCATTGCCTTATCATTTATTTCCATTCGTACGTGTGGGTTCAATCGTTAGAAGTTGCTCTGGTAATACGACAAACGTAACTTGGTCATATACAGGGTGCACTTCGTTGTGAACTTTTTGTTAATTGAAAATAATGCTTGTAGGGGTAAATAATCCCCAAAATAAATAGTTACATAGGTCCTAGGCATTGATGCTGACCATGTTTGTTTTAGTAGACACGACTAGTTCAAGGCGCTCGGTTACACATCATCACCAGATCACGTCACGCTGCACCGTTGGAAGCATCTCTCTCTAGTTTTCTAGCCTAGACGTTGCTATCCCATTGCCACTCAGTTCACGACCAAATATAACTTCTTTTCCATCCTTCGTTGCCTTATGATTTATTCTCATTCGTACGTGTGGGTTCAATCGTTAGAAGTTGCCCTGGTAATACCGCAAACATTACTTGGTCATATATCGGGTGCACCTCATGCTCATCTCCCAAAATTAATATGTATCATTTGGGACGAAAACCTATCTAGCCATCAAGACGTCTGTTGCATAAGATTAAAGTAGCCTGCAATAATAACAAAGTATTTGGTTATCTGGACATAATATTTGTTAGTGTCTAAAACAATCATTGGTCACACTAATCGGCTACATAATTAAATCACATATAATCTCGATTCGGTAAGAATGACTAATTTTATTTTTGAGGAAATACTAATAATCATGTAAGGAAGCATTTTAAAGTTTCAGGTGAAGGTTGAATTGTAGTTCATATTTGTTCACAGGTTGATTTCGTCCTCCTTGATCAAGTCACGTATAGACTGCAGTGATCGTTTACTTTCATGGCTGCAGGACTATTTACAAGTCCGAGAATCCTGAATGAAAGTAAACAGAGTAAGGTTAGCCTAAAAAATAACAACGTCGGATGTCTCTCAGGAAGCCAACCTAGGCCCCCTATTTCAACTTCTCTTTACCAATGACCTTCCTGGCTTAATCGCCATGCCAGTGCTAATTTGTGTATATTTAACACGGAAATATGCTGACCCTTATGTAGTAACTGTGATGAGCGGTCGCTGCAGCAAAATTTGTTAAAAGTTGGAAAGTGGTCACCCCTCTTCACTACATATCTGCCCAATTCGGGGTGCTTCACCAACTCCTGTGACCCACGCTAACTAACATGGCACCCATAAAAAGCAGTTTGACGAACATGTGTGTGCACGAACAGAATGACCTCATTATATCGGTACTCTTCAAACGACGCACCCATTATAGTCACATAAAACTACACCCTGGTAATTTACCTTATCTCTTTACCCATGTGATTATTTCAACCTTTTTGTTATTTTTTGTCATCTTTCATTCCATGTTATATATTCTTGTTTTATTTTCCATCGCAGCACGACTGATTGTTACCATATATACATGCCTTAGTATTGTTAGCTTATAACGAGTGAATAACGACCAAGTGAACAACCGCTCAGTGATATGATTGCTGCTAGTACTCGTAAACTATCCTACTTAAGATACATTTACCCACTCTTAAGTGATATTAGTCCAGAAATCAACCGTCATAATTAAAGAGTATTGTGCAGCAGAGTAGCCATAACTTACATAGTGGATAATAGCAAAAACTCCGAATATAACCCCCCAAAATAAACATTCAAGCTGGTTTTAACTTGTCCGTCACAGATATATTGGATAACAGAACGCGCTCATGCAGTGCAACTTTTACTTCATTCCTTTCCTTATGCCGCTCTTTGTCGTCTAATATCCTAAGTTACTTAAGCACGCCTCCTGCTTACATTCCTATTCCTCTTGCATTCCCATGTTATCCACTTTTTGTAGTCCAATATATATACCTCTCGACATCGTAACTGCCTAAAACCGTGATTGATCCTGGCTGAAAGTACATATTTACCCTACCTTTCATGAATGACAATGTAGTCAGTATATAATATAGTGCACCCAGTATATGATCAAGTTACGTTTGTCGTATTACCAGAGCAACTTCTAACGATTGAACCCACACGTACGAATGGAAATAAATCAGAAGGCAATAAAAGATGAAGGATACGTAATATTTGACCGTAAATGTAGCGTCAATAGGATGGCAACGTCAAGGCTGGCAAAATAGAGAGAGATATGCTTCTCACGTAGTGTCGTGACATGATCTGGTGATGAAGCGTAACCGAGCGTCTTCAACTAGTCGTGTCCACTAAAACAAACATGGTCAGCATCAATGTCGACGACCTATGTAACTATTTAATTTGAGGATTATTTACCTCTACAATAGTGATATAGAATAACAATAATGGCAATACTAAACGATTCGATTTTTAAAAAGAGTAACATCAATAGCAATAAATAGAAGGAACCATTTTCGATGGAAAATCTTAGAGGAAACAGAAAAAGTTCTACTCTTTTATATACATAACTCAATTTGCTAAAAGTAAATAAACTTAGATATCTTGTGCTAAATTAGTTAGTGTGACAGGGCAGCCAGTTATCCTGCATAGGACGGTGTCAAAGATCTGAATCCAAACCCTTAAAAGCATGCCCCTAACTCCAGGAAATCACATGGTTTTACCATATTGTTTCAACGATATTGGATATTGTCTATCCTCTTGTGCAGATATTCTAATGTGTGCGTTACCTAGTTAGCTATGTTGGTAAGAGTGTTGTTATGCTTTTACTTGCTATTATATGAAACTGTTTTGTGATCACATGCATCTTTGCTCCATAACGACTTTCTGGCTGTTCTCATTTATCTTACAATCCTTATGTGCAGTGACTAGTATTAGGCTCTGGGTTAATCTCGCATTAACATATACACGGGTGCATTCAGTAGAAATGTAGTTAAGAAACACGAAAGTTGTTCTAATGCCATAGAATATCGTTGGCTAAACTTTCTAGATATCGTCGTCTTTCGTCTGTTAGCAGTTTTGGCTGTAGTAGATATGCCCATCAGCATAAGCTGTCGAAAATATCTCATTTTGTTTATATCTATTCGTATATGATGACAGTGTTAGTAATGCATAAGGTAACTAACAAGGCTAACCAACCTCAACATATATAGTGCAGGCATTGCTTTGGTTTCTAGTAATGTCACAATTGTGTTTCGTCTTTATCGAGCTACATCGAGTTGAATATTTCGGCAATTTGTATATGCAGCATGCACCTTAAGAATACCTGAACCAAAAGTTGCGTCAGCTTGTAAAATATTAACTAAGTAGTCAATATTCTCTTGGTGAGCTGCCATGTGTGAAACGAAGTAGAAAATAAAACTGATTCGTTAGTTTTGGCTATATATTTGTGACAATTGTATCATTATTTAAAATCTAGTCGACTGGGTCTTACTAGTAGCCAGATAGCTTTAGTTAAGCTTACTAGTAATATCCGTATGTTCACACGGAGTTGGCTTACTTTTATTAGTCAATAGAATACACGTGATTTTATTTCCTTATTTACCGAAGTCAGTGATAAGGAGTTAAGCAGTTGAATGTGTTGACCGCTTCACTTATCTTGGGAGCCTCATCAGTCCTGACGGTCTGGTGTCTTCCGAGATCTCGGCTCGTATACATATGGCCCGACTTTATGGATGTGAAACATGGCCATTAAGGATAGAGGATATTCGTAGGCTTTTAGTATTCGACCACAGATGTCTTCGAAGCATTGCTCGTGTTTGCTGGGACCAACGAGTAAGCAATACGTGGGTTAGTAATAGAGTACTAGGTAGATACGATAAGTCTATTGATGAAGTAGTCAATCTCCATCAGTTAAGGTGGTTAGGACATGTGTTACGTATGCCTGATCACCGCCTACCTCGACGAAAAATGCTGTCTGGTGTAGGAGTAGGCTGGAAGAGAGATAGGGGCGGCCAAACCAAAACATGGCACCAGTCCATGAAGCCATTGACAATTGGGCCGAGCCATGTTAATAGGTGCAGACTACCTGGATGTGGTCCGCGTGATCAATCAATCAATGCCTGTTACTCCAAGTGGAGCATAGACCGCCCACCAGCATTCTCCAGCCAACTCTGTCCTGGGCTTTCCGTTCTAGCTCTTCCCAAGTGCTGTTCATTCTCTTCATGTCTGTTTCCAATTCCCGACGCAATGTGTTCTTGGGCCTTCCTCTGTTTCTGTGGCCTTTAGGATTCCAAGTCAGTGCTTGTCTTGTGACACAGTTTGATGGTTTCCTCAGTGTGTGTCCAATCCATCTCCAGCGTCTTTTCCTAATTTCTTCCTCAACTGGAAGTTGATTAGTTCTCTGCCACAACAGGTTGTTGTTGATGGTATCTGGCCAACAGATCCGAAGAATCCTACGCAGGCAGTTGTTTATAAATACTTGTAACTTCTGTAGGGTACATTTTGTAGTTCTCCAAGTTTCAGCTCCATACAACAGGACTGTCTTCACATTTGTGTTGAAAATTTTGACTTTTATATTGACTGACAGTTGGTTTGAGTTCCAGATGTTTTTCAGCTGTAAAAATGCTGCCCGTGCCTTACCAATCCGCGCCTTCACATCCGAATCAGACCCTCCGTGTTTGTCGATGGTGCTGCCCAAATATGTAAAGGTTTCAACGTCTTCCAGAATTTCTCCGTCAAGTGTAATTGGGTTAGAGTTTGTTGTTTTGTATCGGAGGATCTTGCTTTTCCCTTTGTGTATGTTGAGGCCTACTGCTGCTGAGGCTGCTGCTATATTGTTGGTCTTCTTCTGCATTTGATGATGTGTGTGAGAAAGAAGAGCTAGGTCATCTGCAAAGTCCAAGTCATCTAGTTTCGTCGATGTTGTCCATTGTATTCCGAGAGTGCCTTCAGATGTTGCAGTCTTCATGATCCAGTCGATGACCAGTAGGAAGAGGAAGGGCGAGAGTAAGCAGCCTTGTCTAACACCGGTCTTCACTTCGAATGAATCTGTGAGCTGACCTCCATGCACGATTTTACAATGTAGTCCGTCGTAAGAATTTCGTATGATGTTGACTATCTTCTCGGGTACGCCGTAATGTCGTAGAAGGCTCCATAATATTCTCCTATCCACGCTGTCGAATGCCTTTTCATAGTCGATGAAGTTGATGTAAAGTGGTGAATTCCATTCAATTGATTGTTCAACAATGAACCGTAGAGTGGCGATTTGATCGGTACATGATCGATCTTTACGGAATCCAGCCTGTTGATCTCGGAGTTGGCCGTCGACTGGGCCCTTTAATCTGTTCAATAACACTCTGTTGAAGACCTTTCCTGGTACTGAAAGTAGAGTAATGCCTCTGTAGTTCTCACAATTGCTGAGATCGCCTTTCTTTGGTATCTTGATGAGGTACCCTTCTTTCCAGTCTGCTGGAACTTGTTCTTCCTCCCAAATCTTCCTGAAGAGAATGTGGAGTATCTTTGAAGTTGCTTCTATATCTGTCTTCAGTGCCTCTGCTGGTATGTTGTCTGGCCCTGCTGACTTGCCACTCTTGAGCTGTCTGATGGCCATTTTGATTTCTTCGACTGTTGGTGGGTCTGTGCTTATAGGGAGATCCGTGGCTGCTGCTTCGATGACTGGTGGGTTCAGTGGGGCTGGTCTATTCAAGAGTTCTTGGAAGTGCTCTACCCACCTGTTCCGTTGTTCATGCACTTCAGTGATTGGTTTGCCAGCCTTGTTCTTGATTGGCCGTTCTGGCTTGTTGAATTTCCCAGCTAACTTCTTCGTTGTATCGTATAAGAGTCTCATATTTCCTTCTGTTGCAGCTTTTTCCGCTGTCATTACTAGGTCCTCAACAAATTTTCGTTTATCCAACCTGATGCTCCTCTTCACTTGCTTGTTGACTTCGGTGTATTCGGCCTGTGCCTTGGCTTTCTCTGCTCTTGTCCGACTGTTATTGATCGCTGTCTTTCTGTTCCTCCTTTCTTGGATCTTGTCCAGAGTTCTAACAGAAATCCACTCTTTTTGGTGTTGTTTCTTGAGACCCAAAACCTCCTGACATGTTGAGGTTATTGTTCCCTTAATCTCTTTCCAGTTGTCTTCCATATTAGTTCCACCTTTTTCTAGTAGATTATGAAATGCCTGAAACTTGTTGCTGAGAATTAATTTGAATTCGTTGCGTTTGTTAGTATCACGGAGAAGGGCTGTATTAAACTTGTGTAATACTGCTGCTCCAGTTGTCCAGTGCTTCCTCAGCTTCAATTTCATTTTAGTTACCACCAAATGGTGATCTGAAGCTATGTCGGCTCCTCTCCTTGCTCTTACGTCTTCCATGGTCCTTCTAAACCTCTTATTGATGCAGATGTGGTCGATTTGGTTCTCCGTGATGTGGTCCGGTGAAGTCCATGTAATTTTGTGTATACGTTTGTGAGAGAAAATGGTGCCACCTATAATCATTTTGTTGAAGGCACATAAGTTCACGAACCTCTCACCGTTATCATTCCTTTCTCCCACTCCATGTTGTCCCATGATGTCTTCATACCCGGTGTTATCCACTCCGACCTTGGCGTTGAAGTCGCCCATTAGAATAGTCAGGTCCGCGTGACGCACATAATAAATGGTTAGAGACTTTGGGTGATATGGCTCAAAATCGTTGGCAATGGCGCAGGTGCATCTACTTTTTGTCTTTCTCCAAATTCTAAGTTTCTGAACTTATCATAATTTTCTCTTTACTGAAACATATTTCCTTAATTCTTATCTCCGATCTCTATTCCCTTCCATTGATACTAACTCTGTTACTACCTCCTCTACTCCGGGATCTGATTCGACAATTTAATCTGTATCTGCTAATCGAGGCATGGCATTAAGGCATCAACTTGAACTGACGTACGCATGTACCGAGTTCTACGTTGTGACTGTCTGTCTGTCTATCTATGATCCGTAAACACTAAACTTGGCATGTTTGATTTAGAAAACACATAACTGTCACAATGCAGGATTAGAAGGATTTCTTCCTAATTCAAAGTTCTTTGATATTAAGGATGTCATTGAATTTTGGTTGGTCACATACAGTATGACGCCTGATCATAATTTTGAGGTATACTACTCTGAATATTTTTATCAAGTAAAATACGGTCTTAGAAGTGTGACGAGTAGATCTCTATTCCCTTCCATTAATACTAACCCTGTTACTACCTCCCCTACCCTGGGATTTGATCCGACAATTTAATCTGTATCTGCTAATCGAGGCATGGCATTAAGGCATCAACTGACGTACGTATGTATCATGTTCTACGTTGTAACTGTCTGTCTGTCTTACCCTACATCGACTTCATTATCTGAAACCACAGAACTTTTATATTAAGAGTAATCTTATAACTCGTAGCGTCAATAAAATTCTAGCAACCTAAAGCCTACTATCTATCGGCACTATGAATTTTCAGTAGGTCACTAGATTCATTTTATTGCACGAAAATTTCTTCACAACGATAACTGATTACTGTTGGATAAAGATATCGTGTCTTACTGTGATTAGTGTCAGCTCCTTTTAGATCCCAATACATTAATAATGTCATTTACTCTAATATAGCCGTTACCTGTATATATGTTAGGTATTTTGACTAAAATATGTACGTTTTTATTCATGCATAGTGTTTATCTGCGTGCATTTTCCACTTTGTTAACTTTGATTTATATTAGAGCTTCTTGGGTCTTGGTCAAAATATTGATATTAAAGTAAACTTGCAAGATGAAGAGCATCGAAAAAAGGAAGAACTTAGAAGTGAAGATGGGCAAATCCATTCACTTCCCGTTTATTATGATGGTGAGAACGTCTGTGGATCTGTAAATGTCGGTTTAAAAAGAGGTGGGAAACTGGAGCATCAGGGAATAAAAATCGAATTCATTGGCCAAATCGAGTTGTATACAGATCGTGGGAATCGCGAAGAGTTTATTTCCTTGTGCCAAGATCTGGCACGTCCCGGAATACTTTCTCATTCAACAAGTTATCCATTCGAATTTCTACGGATTGAAAAACCATATGAATCATACTGTGGCACAAATGTACGTTTGAGGTAAAGTTGGTGCTGTTTTTTGTCTTATAGGTGACAGATATTTTTTAAGAGTTACCATTCAAAAAAGAATAGCGGATATTACGAAAGAATTCGAGCTCATAGTGCATTCTACATTGAGATGTTCTGAATCAAGTGACAATATCCAAATGGAAGTTGGAATAGAAGATAGTTTACATATTGAATTCGAGTACAATAAATCAAAGTATGTTCCTTTCCTGTATTTAATAGTTTAGATATCATTTACAAGATGTTATTATTGGAAAGATTTACTTCCTACTGGTTAGAGTTAAAATAAAAAACATGGAGATACAAATACTAAAACGTGAGACCATTGGTGCAGGTAGGTTCATCATACCATTTATTTACACGATTCACAGGAGCTACTGCTTTTTCTGAAATGGAGACGGTTGGAAAATATGAGATAATGGATGGTGCGCCAGTACGTGGCGAGTCAATTCCAATTAGATTATTTCTACATGTTTACGGTTTAAGTCCAACTATGCGTGATGTTCACCGCAGATTTTCAGTGAGATACTTTCTAAACCTAGTACTATTAGATGAGGAAGATAGGCGATATTACAAGCAGCAAGTAAGCATATTATTCTCTTATTTAGCGATTTAGGCTATATCAATTGTATTCATTAAGAAAATCCCTAAATGTATCTTTATTGTAGCTTTAAATTTGCGTATTTCTTCTATTCTGTCTTGTAAGGTACTCATTCATATTTAACTGTAGCCTCATATATTAATTCTGACTTCCACTGAAATTTCTAATTTTCATATCCAGCAATTTGTATCAGAATCTTCCTGAATGATGCATTCATATCCTCACTATACTCACATCTTGAATATCACATCCATTCTATAGCTTTATATTCTATTACTTCTGTCCTAACTGCAGTCCACTTGTAGATTCCTTTACCAGGCCTTCTGTGTCTAAAAAATGTTTTTCTTGAATGGATTAACAAAACCAGGAATTCGTGTTTCTGTGCAGTTCACGTTAGTTTTCTTCTAAAGAAAATACCAATGATTTACCCAGTAAAATTGTAGGAATTTAATAACATCAGATTTGTTGATTAGTATAGTAAAATTGACCTTATTCAACATAGTGCCGATTCATGTAGATATAAAAGACTGATTAGATACATATTATGATTTCCAAGTTGACTGACTGTATGTTATTACAAAGTCGATGATACAATTCAAAATAAGTTATCGAAATTCACCTCTCCAACATTTCTTTTTTTGTGAACAATTGCACTCCTATTTTTTCTAGGAAACTTAATGTATGCACAGTTCTGGATGATAACATTATTGATAAACGGATAGTTACTGATTATATAAGTTGGATTGTGACTGGCAAGTGGAATCCAAGACGCGCGTTTCGTTCTATTTGGGACTCATCGGCTGGATGTACCTGCATCCCAAGATAGTTATTAACTATCAATCGGTGCAATTACTGTTTATGTAATCAGAAACTCTAAAACAAACCTATGGAGAGCGACCAGGAAGTAATATCCACCTTCGTACTTCTATCAGTTTTGGAAATCACCTTGATCACGATCAATCTCTTCCACTTTTTAATGCTTTTGTTTACACTGTCAACTCTCATCTGTCTTCGACATTTTCCTCGTATGCCACTTATGCTCATTATTCCAGTTCAGGTAATACTAACCTAGGTGTACTGAAACCACGCTCTAAACTACACGTTGAAGCTTTTAGTGTCTGTACTTCATGTTAAATCAGGTAGCAGCTTTAGCTAGTTAAGACTGTCAACTTCCTTACCATCGATGTGTACTATTTCCGAAACACACGTAAATCTTAACGTAGTCATTAACTTGACCCTATCTAGCTAGTACAAAGAACCGATGCTATTTACTCTGTTTATCTGGTGATGCAACACTGATTTCTTGTGATCTGACTGGTGTAGGTACAGCATTAAGTTTGAGAAAGAAACCACCACTTCCTGAATGAATTTCTGTCAACAATCGCTTATGTGTTGTTTGATTAAATGGCACTGTAAGAACTCAGAAGGATAAGAACATACGTCGTTGTCTTTTCATTGTTTCTGCTTACGTTTCCACTGGAATATGAACTTGATCTGATCTTTAAAAATCCTAGCTTACATCCTTAATTAGGTAGCCTCTACCAGAATGAAAGACGTGGGTTTTCCAGTTGCGAATTTAGCGAAAAGATATAAGTGATCATCTGTTGCAACTTTGTTTAAACAGTCTGGTTTCCAGTGGTTGTCTAACCAAGATCAGTTCATAATATCTAATTCAACTATCTCCACAACACCCAGTTAAGAAATAATAATTGAACAATGTTAACAGTTGCTAACTGTTAATAGAAAGACCGGGAGAAATTGAACGATAACTTCCGGTCCGTTCTCATATTGTGTTGGCAACTTCGCTCTTGTAGTTGTCGTTATACTTCCATTTTATTTGGAGTTTAATGTGATTGTGCAGTTATAATAAATGCCATCGTCAAAATGTTGATTTTCCTCACTGAATACTTTATGCTTCTATAATAAACTTATTGTTTTTACATCTTTTGAACATCACTGTGCCAATAACGTTAATCATGGTCTTATGTTTCTTCATAAGTATTCCATGTTTATGGAGTTTGAAACTACTCAGACGCCTGAACTGATACATCCAGGTTTTATAAACTATGACTGGTTATTGAGAATGTGAACTGATAGGTGATAAATTACAGATAAGTGAAAATGAAGTTGTAACTCATAAATTTCTATTTTTTGTGTGAATGACTTAATCGTTATGTGAAACTGCTGTGTAGTTGGTGTCGATATACTTCTGTATATTTATTTGGTCCACAATCAGTAGTCGGAATGTTGTCTAACGCCACGTATGTCGACCTATTTAGTTAAGCGTATCAGTCTATCACGTTTGCATAGACCTCCAGTTCCCGTGGTTACTAGGAAATAAACCCCGAAGCAAACACCATCGTATGCTCATACTTTACAAATCAAACAAAAGCACATAGTTTACTTGAGGGGTCACACCGAGGTCACTCCACAGTCTAATCCACAAGGCAGTATAGCAATGTTAGGGGATGTAATCCTATTGTAGCTAGAGGTTAAGATTAGTTTATAAACCATTTGATCGTAAGATCCTGGGGTCTATGTACCGCACTAGTTTGAAATTTGGGTCTCTCTACCGCCCTAGCTGGACTCGCCAACCCAATATACGCTCGTCGTCGATTTTAGCCCTATCACTTTGCAAAAACACCTGCTAAGAGAGAATGCTAAATGAGATTTTAATAGGATCCATGATATGAAAGAATATTTCAAGAGGTTAATCGGACTCTTCCTAATTTCGGGAATCCCTGAGCATTTAGGAAGCAAAGCTCAAAATGTCACTAGTCATCATAATAAAACGTAAAATTATTCGTAATAAACGCATCCATGTAAGTGGTCATTTTATCTACACCGGACGCCTTCTAGGACTCCTCATATCAAACATGTCGACTGGACTGATTTTTTCACTTTAAGTATGTAATATAAAAATATATCTTTCCGAAATTCTCTTTTATGTAAGTAAACTAGTATTAATAGAGTAAACATTTTTCTCATTTAGGAAATTATATTATACAGGAAACCTGACCGTCGATTTAAGGCTTATGTACAACAGGTTACAGATAAAGGACTTGAAACTAACGAAAACGGAGTTAAAGAAAAATATGAAGCTTGTGCTGATAACAAACTATATGAGCAAGCAGATCTCAAGGCTCCTGGGAAGGTATGTTTATGATAATCACAATAACCTACGCCAATTAGTGGTTAAATTTTTTCGGAAGTAAATTGATATCTCCACATTGTTGTATTTCATAGGGTCCAGAATCAAGCAGTTTATGTTCCGACTTGGCGAATGATAAATATGAAGATAATATGGATAGTTCCAAGTTTAATTATTCCAATCCTACGGGCAGCGAATGTAGTGTAAGCAAGCTTACTAATGAAGAGGACAGTGATAGCGGTGATTCTTTTTCTCCTCATACACGTACAGCCAGGAGTATGCATCGTTATGAACCTAAACAAGCTCATAAACGTACAGAATCACCAACTATTTGTAGCCTTCCAAATGAATCACCTGTGATCGCTTCCAGTGTATCAAGTACACAAAATTCAAAATAAGAAGTTGCTGTGTACCTAGAATGTTCATTCCAAATTTAATTTCTCGTCTTAAATCCAGTCCTAGTCAAAATTATTCCGGTAAACTGTGAAAAACTAATAAAAAGGTACTGTGATACGCTAGGAGTTAGCTAATCGTCTGCATTTCTGTTATTAAATCAGCGTTGAGTGAACTGATTATAACTTATTCATAACGTATCTTTGGCTATATCAAACAATTAATTTATCATGTCTATGTACAAGCTCCTGTTACTTAACATTAATGTAGTATCAATTAAACTTGATTTCGCATTTCTATCGTTGTTGATTACAAAAATTTATTTGTTAGTTTTTATCGGGAACATTAATTATTATTTAAACCTTCTTCATGATTTTACAAATTACACATAAAAAAAAATTGATTTCAAAAATAAAAATTAGCTGTTCGTTTTTTTTTCTGTTAAAAAGAAAGAAAACAGAATGAAACTTTAAAAAATAGTTAGATGAATATTTTTTTCATAGATAAATACAAAATATAAACCACATGATTAATTCTGTTGTCAGTCATGAACAATGCAGAACTTGCTCATAGATCCATCAGTCGTATTTATTAGTTTAATCAGTATCACTTAATATTATATTATGCGTGATTTCGAACATACGGGACATTTTGTTTTTACATTAGTCAAACAATTTTCATGACAAATATGATTACATTGAAAAATTGCCCATGAACAGTGGCCTTCTTCTACACCTTGGTGACTATCATCACATTTTAATTGATTTGTACTTCGCCATGATTGCCCGTTACTGTTCAATATAGGTTGTAAACAAATTGTACATTCAACAGAAGACAAAACATTTGAATTCACCCGAATTCCTTTCATTTGCATTTTGATAACACGTAAAAATAAATTATGCATATCTGATGATAAAATGCGTGAACAACTTTGTTGTAGCTCAATTTGAATCTATATACGTGAAAAGATATGTGTAATACAAATCATTTTCAACATCATAACCAGACATGGAAAATTGAAACAAACATTTACTAATGCAAGAATTAATATTAGGAGTAACGACTAGCTAATATTTCTAGGGCTCAATTAAATCAAAGTTGTAACCCAATGAAGTTAAGACCTAAGTTGCAACGAATTAGTTCATTCCTGTTTTAAACTACTCGGTACACATTTTGGAGGGGTTTCACTGGCTCACTACAAAATAACTGCATAAAAAATACTACATGTAAACCAATTTATTTAATGCATGATGAGTAGTTGTCTAAAATACTTACTGAACTCCTTCAACTCCCATTCAAATAATTTATATAAATAAAATTTGGAAGTAGAGGAGATAATTCAGCCTTAAAGTCATACCAGTAAACACCTCTTGGGGTCAAACTGTACAATCTAAAGAAAAACAACACAATCGTACTTTTAAGAAGTCTATGTAAGTGAACGGTTTAATAAGATGCAATTTAGTGTTGAATTTCGTAAGGTCATCCGGGGAACAAAATAGTACACGAAGTTCAACACTTTCTCCCTTAAAAGAATATAATAAATCTAAAAACCATTTATGCCTCTATGGTTTTGTTAGCTTCTTTAGAGTACTACAGATGAAGCCAATCTTGAGGTTTCTCAAGAATTTTAAGTATGTTATTTTTGTTAGCTTTTCATGATAGAGCTGTTATCTGTGTACTAGTGCATTCAATGAATGATCTCCAGTTATAACTTCGTCGACTGATGACCTCCTGCCTTAAAACTCCATAACCTAACAAAAGAGTAAATTTAGTTGATATATCTTTAAGTTTAAAACCTGTCCAACTTTTCTAAATGTGTCGTACTTTAGCATTAAGTTCTCATCAAATAAATGAATTTTAATAAGTACGCTATCTAATTTAGTTTCACTGCAGTAATCTAGTAGAGGATTTCGTTGTTTTCGTTACACTAATGCTTTGAGTGTGATTGTTGACCCTTGATGGTAAATGCATCTAGATGTGAATTGTTATAAGCTGGTATTTTACTTCATACCAAGTTTGCCATTAAAATTACATTAAAGGTCTTAACCTAATCACTCGGACACTAATTTGTTTTTGGTTTATCTCGATCGCCTGTGTTTTAGTTTCAAATAGAGGTCGAATATTGGTTTGTCTAAGTTCATGAGCTAGTATAGAAGAAAAATGAATGGTATCCAAAAGGTCAGAATATTTGGTTTCCTATGCTTTACCTCCATCTCAAAGGTTTATCTATCCGTCTTAGTGATTACATACCGTACGAAATACCAAGAGGTTGTAATTTGGGAAATTCTATGCGTTTTTTGAATGGATTTACGTTATTATTCACTAGTTTTTATCACTTGTGTTTACCAACGTTTCATTCTAGTGGTGAGGAAGCATTATAGTTCGATGCACCAGTCTTCCAAGCAAAAAAACTTTCACAACTCCAAGCCTATTAAAAGTTAGAAATCCTGTATAACAGCAATTATTTACAATACAACAATATATTCAATGCTTACGACTTTCAAGTCAACATTTTTAAACTAAACATGTGACCTATATGAAACTATAACTCAGGATTTTGAATGAAGATGAATTAAGGTTCATGATGTGTATGTTGAGTACGTAATAAATTAGCTTCCAATTCAAATACTTTTTACATACTAAGAACACACAATTAACTCTGAAATTACTCAGTAAGTCTTAAATGCCAAATACATACCTTGTAATCGTGCATAAGCTTGACAAGCGCATCACGAAGTCCAGGAATAGTCATATCTGGCGATATTTTACGAAGAAGGAGACGTGAATCAAGGCCTTCACAACCTGCATTCTGTAGTAAGGCACATACAAATGCAGGCTTATCTGCTGCAAATAGAATGACCTGTTGCCATAATTCGCCGGCATTCTCATCACCTTCATCTTCATCCCCATCCTTGTTGAGATTTGAATTGTTTATGCCGCGATGTCGATGAAGTGGGCGACGATTTTTCGAATGAATACCATCTTCCTCTCGACAATATTCGATCGATTTTGCAGCAGCTATAGCCTGACGCTGTTCCTCAGTTGTTGATTCGCCAAATGACGGGTCCTCGCCACCCTGCATGTAAAGTGTATGCAACACATTGATGAGACAAAGTGTCTTTTAAAAAAAGTCGTACGTTCGTTAGACAGACTATACAAGATGGAGTCATCTGATGAAGCGAGTTTTGTTTAAGATAATGTTGAAAGAAATTAGTTAGGTTATTACAGGATTCATCTACCTGGTTACAAGAATGTCGCTGGTTCAAATCCTAAAGTAACAACAGTATTCTTCTCATTCCAACTATCATACAAAGAATGTTCACTACTTCAAAGTAAAACTTGACAACATACTACTAGTCATATGATTTGATGCTTAGTGTAGGGCACAGAAAGAGAGAGTATATCACTTTTAATAGTGAATTCATGTTTATTATACTGTTGCTAGGAAAAAAATAATGGCAGACAGGCGATAGCGTTACATCATATATATTCCAACCATCTCAATAGATGGGAATTCACAACCTTATCCACGGATTTACCATCTTCCCATAGTACTCTGCCCTAAATTCAGAATGGATTATCCGGTTGTTCCACGATGCACAACTGATGCTTGATAGACACCGACGAACAAATGTATGCTGTTTATATATGTTTTCTATTTTCGTTGTCTACATTTCACAACCACTGATGAATACAAAGGGTAATATACTCGTCTTTTCGTTAGCAGACAGATATCCCGCCAAGACCATAGGTGAAGCAAAGTGACAAAAGTAAAGCGAGCTTACTAGATTCCAGCCAAGATCTCGCCAGATACCGACCAATCAAAGTTGATGAGAATTTCAAGTGAAATAAAGTTGTTAACGTATTCAATTACTTTACTCCCTTATGACCAGTCCAGGCCATAACCCAGACAGGTCCTGAAATCACATTATGTATTTAGGGAGAAAGGGACCCACAATAAACATGCTTGCATTATCACCCGAAACATTCAAATTACAGTGCAAGTATACCTCAGATGCGTATACCAGTTTGACGATGACCAAATGTTATTCACTTACAAACAGTGAAACATTAGACCAACGAATCAATTAGTTTAAGCTCTTACATATAAATCTGCACACACTATATATTGACATTAACGAAGTTATAGTATTTTAGTTCAATTGATCTCTATTTCAGGAATATTATATATATATATATAACCTAAATAGAAACACACACAGGGTCGTATTATAATCCATAACATGTAACTATAATAAGTATCCTTAAATGTAAATTATGTTTACACTTTACTAAACAGATTAAAATTATGAAGAAAGTATAACAGAATGCTATTTATCAGTTGACACATCTAAGACTGTTCGTAAATACGGTGGATAAATTATTTGCAATGATTATCGATGAGCAAGAGTTAATTTCAATTACAGTATTCTGATTATGGAGTAATACATCGCAGTAACTAAGTAGTATCAGCTATATACTATACGAAGAGTAATGTTATATCTCTGCTATACGGCGTGCTCACTGTTTAAAACAGAATACACGTACAAAGCACAAGACCACTGTCTTTTTGAATGTGTAGGTTTTATTAAGTGGATTATCTTGAATACTTTTATGGAATAAAATACGTCAACCTATATTCAGATAAGAATTCGGTAAAAACCATTAAATTTTATTTATTCAATCAAATTAGCGAACATTTACTTCCAAAGTATGGCAAGAAAATGAATATTCCTATCAATTATACATAAAATAAATTAGATTAGAAAACATCGAACATTATTATTTACCCTTGTCATAATTAATTGCAGTGCATCATGACGTCTTCCAACTCTGGTCAGCAGATAAACAGTTTCTGGTACAAGTTTGGCCCGTTCACATAAATTTAGAGCTTCGCTTAGGGGATATCGGTCTGTGGATCTTAGCAAAGGTAACAATTTTCCTCGACAAAATTTAATGTAAAGCGATATGAGGAGAGTTAAATATGAGCCAATAATTTGAGGGGATCGAGTGTATACATTGTCTAGAAACTGGAAAAAAATACATATTAAGAAGGTTGCACATGCCATATACAAATACATACATTCTGCATAAGGAAAAAGGTGAGATACAGTATAATGTAATAGTGTAATGCACAGTAATGTTAAAATTAATAGGCTGAATGTTCGAACCCAGATATACTTTTAGGCTGAGTAATCAGGTCGTATTATTGCATAAATATGGCTTAAAGCCAACTGCACCAATACAATGTGACTACAAAATTTATTTCAACTTGAAAGCTCCATAGTAAAATTACTATGATGTGGAAATCTCTTCCGTGATTGGTATATTACCAAGAAAATGTTATCATCATTCAACCTTATATTTGATAATGCAATACAGATTCTCGTCAATATAAAGTCTTAAATTGTAAACAAAGAAAAACCAAAATGCGAAAACAGACAACTATTTCGAGTGGATCCCAAACCAAAATGCATCCTAACTTCCGTAGGGAATTGATGAGTCCGGTTGATCAAAGTGATGATTTGGTTAGTATGTGAAGACAGACAACCAGACATATGAAAATAGTATTTTGAATAGTCTATATTTCTATCAAACTGTCGATTTCAATTCAGAATGTTTCTACTTAACCACTTGTACTATTCTGTTAATAAACCAGTAATGTTGTTTGTTATCTGATTCTCTATAAAAAGATAGAGTTTCGAATGGGTTTCATATGATCAAGAGCCCTGAATAAGTATAATGACCTAACTAGCTTTTGTGTTTTATAGTATACTATTTTACCATTCAAATAAACATTACTTTCAGTTGACTGTAAGTTTCAGTACATTGTATGCTTTCTAGAAACACAATCATAATATAGTCATCGTCAAGAAAACTATTGCTGAACCACAAAATTTTACAAAATATGTAGAAATGAGCAACAATGATAATAAGCATGAAAACACTATTTCATAACTTGATGGTTGCATTACACACCATCAGGTTTAGCAGATTAATTATTAGTAATATGCAAAGAAGAGTGAAAAAGACCTGTAACTGGTGGCACTTAATTATATATATATATATATATATATATATATATATATATATATATATATATATATAAAATGTATACATCATTAAGATTGTTGGAAACATGTAGTTAGGCAAACTAATTTAAAAATAAACAAATTCAAGAATAATTCAACCTATTTACTTACTTGATAAAGTAACAATGAATCTGAATTAAGTTGATTTACAATATAATCAATCTGTGAAAAATAATTTTTTTAATTAAAAAAAATATCTTCAGTAATGATCAATTAAAATACTGACAGATAATTGAGACAGTATAATTTTGAAATGAAACAGGTTTCTACAAATTATACTTTATAGACTGACTACTATAACCGACAATAAATACACTATTGTATAATAAATAACCCTGATTTCCTTTTTTTGTTAATATGAATCATCAGGGAAGTAGGATAAGTGCTTTATGTAGACTTCATGTATGGGAATGTTTACTTATAAGTTTGATAGATTTCATTGCGATAAAAATCAGTTAGTAAATTTTCATGTTAATCAATATTAAGTAATTTTGTCGAGTACAAAATGTTTCTGAAGAGGTTGAGTAATCCGCTTCTATAGCAAGTGTTAACAAGTGCACGTGTCATAAGAATTAATGTCAGAAGGTACAAATGTACTCCACACCTGATTACTAACGATATTTGGCATGTACGCTTGTTAATACCTTAGTCGTGAAAACTGGTTGAATTAAAATTTCAAGTTCGTCATACGCGGGATGCCAATATGAGTGTATTCCGACCATGCCATCATCAGAAGTAACATAACTTTCTTCCATACCTAAGTGATTATTATCTTAAAATAAGGCTATTACTTCATTTCCATACCCAAGTCCCCGTAGTTTGTCTTTACTGTATTTTGCACCTTTCCTTATGCAAAAGTCTATCGTGTGATGCATAAAAGTAGCTATTTTTAACCATTAAATAACGTTACTTAGAAAGTGTGGTCTTTCTTCTGCCTAACCTGAGAGCCGTTGGTCAGGTAGGTGCACACGGTCTCAGTCAACCTGTGTTACAGCAATTCGGTTACACTTCGTAGGCACCAACGTTATTGGCTTTCTATAGGTATAAAGTTGCATAAGCCTCGATTAGCAAGGTCACTACGAATTCAATTACAACTGCCTTTGATTATCCGGCATGTTATCACGTATGATAAACACAATTAGAATTCGTCTAAACTAGAATGTAGACACTTGTGACACGATACATTTGAATACACTAGTGGCATACTTAATAAACAGGTGGAAAACCGATTACTAAGCATTTACAACTAAGTGATTAGCCCAGTTGACTGATAGCAAGACATTGGTAGCCTATCACGAATATACATTTATTCAAAATGATAAATTATACATTAATACAATGAGAAAGAAAAAGCTAACATATGACGGTAATAGCATCGATTTCAGTGAAGAACTAACCATAAGAAACATGCCTCTAACTGAAAAAATTGAGATACAGCTATGATAAGCGTAGAATAACACTAGATATTTTAAAGGTGATTGGCTACGAATAAAAGTAATGACGTTACTAAAATTATTTGCGGACCAAACCCCCTAGGACATCTGACAATACATTAAAACCAACAGTCAATGATTTCATGCAATGATCCTATGTCTTGAGTTATTCTTTACAGTTTTCCTTTACTTAACTTCAATTAACTAGTCAGCATTACTCATTAGGGTAGGAGGTGGGTAAATATGGTTAACTCATGTCCCGATTACCTCAATCGATAAGAGTATGTGAATTACGTGAATTATGTGATCAACAAATAACGAACACGAAATATAAAAGTGATTATTAATGGATAATGATGGCTTTCAGGAATATAAGGAAAAACAATCAAATGTTAAACACCTAAAAACAAGACGAAACCGTAAGTATATAGGAAACGAAAACAAAATTAACTTACTGAAACTTGATCAATATGATCCATTAACATATTAATCGCTTTAGTTGCATCCAACTCCATGAAATAAATTAAATGATCTTTCAGTAAGTCCACAAGCCGACGATCTTTAAGCTTGATAGCATTACGCTTTAAAAGCAGAAAAACGTCCGGATCACGTAGACGAATTAATATATTTATTGCTTGTTCATAAGAACCCATTTGTTCATAAGATATTGCTAAACCACGATACAGAGCTTGTACTTCTACGTCTAGTTTGCTTAGATCAACAGCATCTACAAATGTAAATATGTTTATATATATATGTAGAAAAAGGATGTAAAAAGATTAAATAAATAAATAAAGTCCTAAGGGGAGTAAGAACCAGTAGGGTTTACAAAGTCGAGTGGAGGTAGTAACCCATCGGTAGTATTTGGAGACAAAAGCAACATTAACGCCAACTGACTTTAGTTAGAAATATGAAGCATTATGTTGTGAAGGCAGTTTGCATGTCGCGAGATCTGGAGTTCCTAGGTTCCATTCCACATAAGGTCCCAAATGTGCACTGCTGAGAAAATCAAAGCCTAAACGGAGCATCAGCCAAATTTGCTTTAAAACCTGATAGTTAGACAACTGATGTCACTTCATAACAAAAGAACTATAGCACTTGACTATAAATTAAAACACCATTTTATCAATATAATACTAGGATACGAAAGTTGAAACCTGAAGATGAAAGTCTATGATGTACAGCACAAGGTTGCCATACTGCATTAGTACGACGAGATTAAATAGGCAATATTAAAGCCATAATATAGTCCAAGAGGAAAAAATGAACATAAAATCTCACCGACTGACTTGTTATCTTACCCCCAAAACTCTGTCTCTAATCACAGCATTGATTACTTAATCATCCCATAATATGTAAGAATTGGGTTTGAAAACATTTATGGTCAAAGAACGTAAGCCAAAACATGTTTTCAAGGTTCGTAGCACATGTTTCGTGTCCATTAGTGGACACAAAAAGGACTACAATCAAATATGATCATCCTTTGATTGGTAGACAGACATCTTTCTAACATCATAAGTGATGGGGGTTCAGTCAGTCAATTACAATTCAGAACTTCGTACGTAAGCACATCAGTTCAAGTTTCCATGCCTCAATTAGCAGATAGAGATAAACTGTTAATACAAATCCAAGAGTAGTGGAGGTGGTGACGGGGTTAGTGTTAACGGAGAGGATTAGAGATCAAAGATAAGGTGTAAAAAAATACAATTCAGCAAAAAGAAAATTATGATGAATTCAGAAGCTTAGAAATCGGAAGAAGACAGGGAATGAATGAGACCGCGCCAACGCAAATGATTTTGGGCCATGTCACACAAAGTCTTTAGCCATTTGTTGCGACCATCGTGCGGACCCCAACCAGGTAGTCTGCACCTATTAACCATGATTCAGGTGGATTTTCAATGACTTTTTGGATTTTTGGTCAGCCATAGAATTTTTCTAGCCTACTCCTACACGACAGTATTGCTCACAGGGCTAGGTGGTGGTTGGGTATACGTAGCATATGTTTTAACCACCGCAACTAATGAAGACTCACTACTTTACCAATCGATTTACCTAGTACTCTATCCCTAGCCCACGTACTGCTTACTCAGTAGTCCCAGAGATCACGAGCAATGCTTCGAAGATATCTATGATCGAATACTAATGGCCTACGAACATCTTCTATCCTTTATGGTTATGTTTCACATTCATAAAATAGAACTGATCGGACTACCATGCAGCAAACATGTCCTTTGATTGATAAATGGATGTATCACCTACGCCACAAATGACGCAAGTTGGAAAAAACCAATCGAGACTTCTGTATACGACCCGAGATTTCCTCAGACACTAGACCATCAGGACTGATGATATTAGTAAAAGCTAAACGAGGATCCTAAATTCAAGCTGAGTTTTCTTTTGTCAAACAACGATCCATAAAGCTGGTTGATGTAACTTCCAAGATAAATGAGGTGACCACAACATAATCAACGAAGTTACTCACGATGACCGATCTAGACGATAATACAGACGAGTCCTGAAGCGAAACTTTCCGTTTAGAGAGAGGGAAACACATCTCAAATGTGTTTGCTCAATGTATTTGGAAGACTGTATACTGTCAGTATCATCACCGAATAGGACTATAACATCTACATATTCGATATCGACAAGCGGGCCTACTAATAAGAGGTAGATTCCTATAAGTTAGATGAGAGCATAATTTCTAGGTGGACGTCAATGATGAAGTTAAATAAAAAGAAGGATAAAGAGCAACCGTAGCAAAAAAAATTACACAAGGTTGACAATTCTGATGACAATTCATCATAAGCTCGGACTCGATCATTGGTTGAGTAAAAGGCTATCATTAGGTTTATGTACTTCTAAAGTACTACAAATAATAACACAGATAAAACCTCGTCACCTGTGGAGTACGATGTATTCTCATCCAAGTATGAAACCAGCCTGGTTCTCCCGAGTTTATCGTTCAGATAGGCGTCAGATTACAAAGGTTAATGATCCAAACATTATTTTAGCCAAACGGACTCCATTGTGATTATTACAAAACAATTTAAGCCTTTTTTTTATAAATAAAGGCGGGTGACGACTAGTCACGTGGGATTAGGTTCCGCTGCCAGACTTAAGCCAATATATAAATCAACCTGTCTGTTAAGACTGGATCATCACCCATAAAAATATCTTAGACCAACCCGTCAAATCCTGGTGCACTCCCTGTCTTTAAATAACTTATAGTCCTTTCAACCTCACTTAGAATTGGGGTAAATTGTAACAACTTTCCACATAGGTAGGTGCAGACTACCTGGATGGGGTCCGCTTGACGCTCGTAACAAATGGTTAGATACCTTGGGTGATATGGCTCAAAATCGTTGGCAACGTGTCATATCAGAACGCACCGAGGCGGCCGATTATTATCGATTCTATTATCTGCCGAGCTATTGCCTATTGCTAACACCCAGCCTTGCCTCAGTCTATAGCACAGACACAAGATCCGACCGATTATCAAGAAGCCCACTTGTTACTCACACAAATATATTATAACCAATAATACACAAGATATATATACATAAAGCCTGATCAATGTCGTATGTCAGACACACAATATTAGCCAATCACATGTCTCCGTTCAGACATGTCACCTCCCTTCTTTAGTATATGACTTGGCTTTTGGATCAATTTGCAATAGTTCACCCTGTTTACACTTCATATCATTCTGACCTTCATTTATCTACATATGATGACGCATAGGCGGTAACGTAGGTGGTGGTATATCAAATGTGTCATACACGATTGCCATGGGGACTCTACTTTGCAAGGGTGGACCATCATTATTTCTTCTATGTCTCAGTTGATTAGTATGTCGTATTATCACCATGCCACCCACCCTTACTTCATATACCACTCTGCCCATCCTAGCAACAATTGTCCCATTGATCCATTTCGGCCTACCAGGCCTGTAATCACGTGCATGGACATAGTCACTGACGTCGAATTCACGAGTTTTTTTATAAACATTCCCACCATCATTGAAGCATCTCCTCCCCATTTTAACAACGTTCGTTTAGAAATATCTACAAATCTTTTGGCTCGGACATTTGAGTGTGATTCATAAGGCTGTATTCGATCAAGCGCTACACGATTGCACACCGCTTTAAGAGGTATATCCATCATTCCAAATTAATTAATCCAATCGATACCCAGTAAATTGGATTTACAGTTTTTCGAAAAGTAGCATTTACCAGATTTAGATTCACCATGAAAAGTAAGATTCAGTAGAACTTCACCAAGAAGAATTATACCTCCACCAGTAGCACTTTTGGCATTATGTGATGTAGGATATAATTTCGGTCTTCCAATGCTTGACCATGTTGCCTCTGAGATCATAGTAATATTCGACCCAGTATCCACTTGTAGCCTGATAGGTTTACTCCTGCAATAAAGTGTCACAAATTTTTTCTTCGACGAGCAACTCACTCCTCGAGTTTGTAGTGTAACGTTAGAATTACATGAGATGTATTGACGCTTATTCACGCTATTAGACTTCCAGGAATCACTGGAACGGTCATTTTTCCTCATTGTAGACTTGCAACATTTCTGGATGTGGCCCTTTTTACCACATTTAAAGCAAATACTCTTCTTAAAACGACAAACTCGCGAAAAGTGACAGTCACCACACCACCAGCATCGTAACCTCCGATTCACTCGATGCTTTACTTGATCATTCGTTACACTTCTTTTCTCTGGTGTGGACTTATGCAAGACATTAATTTCCATGGAGTCTCGGCACTCTATCAGCTGAGTATCGTTCTTCAGGTTTACTATCCGCTGACATTCCTCAGAAACAGACTGTAGGGTTATATGCGGATCAGCTTCAATTCTGGGTAATATGCGAGTGCGAACATCTGCATCTGCTGGCGACTTTAAACCACAAACAAATACAAGACATTTGAATTGACCTGCGGTCATCTCGGACAGTCGGAATCTCTCACAGTGGGTATTTACAAGGCTGGCGTAGGTCAAGTAGTCATCGTGGAGTTTCTTGACTAATTGAAAACAGCTGTATCGTGTATGAAATAGAGATGATCCATCCCCAAACATGCGAGCCAGACACTCAACTGTGTCTGTGAACTGTAGGTCGGCAGGCTTCTTTGGGAGGATATAGTTGCAATATTTATCATACTCAGACACATCAAGCTTCTGAAGTAATAGTCTGAGTTTTGAACCTTCATTCCAGTCTGCAATCATTCATGAATAAGTCCTCATACTTTCTAAACCAAGTTTCAAAGGTAATTCCGTCATCAGGATTACACACAAACGGTGATATCGAGTTCATAACGGCGTCCGACGTCATAAAAGAATTCTTCGAGCTTGACTTCTGTGAAACAGCTAAACTCTTGACCATAAGCTCGATGAGAGTGCTCTGTTGTTGCAATAACAACCTAATATCGTCCATTATGACGTATGAAACCTTCCACAATAAGAAAAATTTGAACTCAGTCTTCAGTCACCGTCACTGCTGTTAGACCAGACGTAGGTTCTTTCGTTTTAAATCTCCGTCGCCACTGTTATATATGAACGCACCGGGGTGGCCGATTATTATCGATTCTATTATCTGCCGAGCTATTGCCTATTGCTAACACCCAGCCTTGCCTCAGTCTATAGCACAGACACAAGATCCGACCGATTATCAAGAAGCCCACTTGTTACTCACACAAATATATTATAACCAATAATACACAAGATATATATACATAAAGCCTGATCAATGTCGTATGTCAGACACACAATATTAGCCAATCACATGTCTCCGTCCAGACATGTCACAATGGCGCAGGTGCATCCACTCCTTGTCTTCCTCCAAATTCTAAGCTTTTGAACTTATCATAATTTTCTCTTTATCTAATCATATTTTCTTAAGTCTTATCTCCGATCTATATTTCCTTCTATCAATACTAACATTTTTACTACCTCCCCTACTCTGAGATTTGATTCAACAATTTAGTCTCTATCTGCTAACTGAGGTATTGCAACTTGAACTGACGTGCGCATGTACCAAGTTCTACGTTGTAACTGTCTGTCGGAAACTGAAGGGTAGCCAGAAGCCAGTTGAACTATTCCTGAAAGGATTCCGCCCATCGGTCTAATCCTCAGGACTAAGAGTGGATTATGAAACCGACTTTTTCTGGAATGGTCTTACCAAGAGCCGGCATCCTAATACCGGCTTACTTAATAAGTGGGAACAAATGTCCAGTACTACATGTCACTGTAGCCGCTATCATCATTTTTGCTTTAATCGCCCATTATTGCTCATAAGTTCTGGTATAAACTTATTTTAGTCTATGTTTGAGTTGTCATCACTCTTCACTATCCTTAGAGTCTGTAAGGATGAATTTTCGAGCAGCTATCAGTTTACCACAAGTTTTCAAAAGCCATCAGTTTTTGATAAGCTTTTTATTTAGACTGGACGCAGACATTCTTGCTGATTTTTCAGCCGCTTGAATATTGTTGCAAACTTCTCCGGGAAGTATTTTCTGTCTACCACAGAATGTACTTTTAATTTTTTTCTTAGTATTCTTAATTTCCTTCATAAAAAATATACGCACTGAATTCAATGTAAAATAATTCGAGCTAAAATTATCTTGAGAAAGATCGGACCACAAAAACATGTATATATTTCCAGTTTACTTATGTTATTAAGAGTTATTAAATAGTTTACACTTTTGATAAGGCAACTTTAATTCACGTGATATTATGCAATTCCCAACTGGTTTGCTGGATTCGCTAGTGAATCCAAATTTAAAGCCAATATGGTAAATTGAATTATTTAAAGAACTGGATAAGGATGCTGAATATAATTAGAACTGGAATGGAGAAAACCCTTCGGCAGTAAATAATACAGATTTTACAATTACACTGCAATACAATTGAGAAACATTCAACGTTTTGACGTAAACTAAGTATGCCGTTCACAGTACTCACTATTACTATTTGTACTCAATCATTTGGTGATTTATGCATATATTCGATATATATTTTACTTCACATGTGGCTCCGCTATGATGAGCATGTCTATATACGTATTAAGCGGTTAAGCATTCATTGAAAGTTTGTGATGATTTATTAGTGCATGATTCCAATTAGCTATTAGGACGGTTGGCAGATTGTAAATAACCGCTGAAGATTTCTCGTCTCACGGTAACAGAACACAAATGTCATAGATGTAATCACTAATTCGCTTCTATGCCCTGCTAAACATATAATTCTAATTAAAATTCAAAGAAAATTAGTATAACAAAATTTACCAGATAGAGAACTACATTGTTCAATACAATCTAATAAAGTTCGGACAAAATCTTCACTAATATTCACGACACATAATTTACACCATTTAGCTAATAATTGAACAAATTCAATAGGTATTCGATTCATATAGTCGATTAAAATTGATTCATAAGTAGATGAATTGAGCTTAACTGATTTCTCCTCGCCACTAACAGGTAGATATGGTACAATAGCCTAAATTTTAAAATAGAAAGGAACTGTTTAAATCGTTTAATTTGCTGATGCTAAAGTTGAAAAATTGAATATTTGCAATAGATTTCTGATAGAAAGAAGCCAAATCAGATGTTAACACTTCAGGCTGACCGTGAATGAGATAGAAGTCATTCTACGTGAGGAGTACGACTCATACTGTTGCTCATCTAAATAATCCTATCAGAAAACTTTGTAGTTAGAACAATCACAATAGACCTTTAAAACACTTTTTAATTCTAATATCTCTGCTAAATAATACCTCTTTGTAGTTTTACATAGCTGAAGTGTAATGAGACAAAAGATACACGTAAAGCAATCGTAATTATTATCGGTTTATGCTTTGTTCAATATGATTCTATTATTTATTAACTTATCAAAGTTGAGTAGTGACTAGCAAGCGGAATACAGGATGCGCGTTTCGTCTTAGTTAGAACTCGTCAGCTGGATGTATCTTCATCCTAATGTTGATATACACAGTGGGATTAGAATTCAGTCCATTTCGTGCCAAACGCTACCGTGTTCACCACCGGACTAATGAGCCCAGACAGTCGCACTTGTGCACATATATAATTAGGATGAACTTGTATCTTCCTGTTGTCTTGTCATGGACTGAAGCTGGTCAGTTTCTGTTGCTATATGTGCATCCTGAGCGGATTGCCTTGATATAGCTATTAATCACAAGGACGAAACGTGCGTTCTGGATTCCGTCTACCAGTCACAACCCAACTTAAGCAATAATTGTGATTACTAGCTATATCGAGGCGATCCGCCCGGGATGCACATATAGCAACAGAGATTGATCAGCTTCAGTCCATAATAAATCAATCGGAAGATACAAGTTCATCCTAATCAGGTATGTTAATTCCATGCAGAAATTTCGTTTAGTAAATACAAGTGATTATCAAAAATTCAAAGCCTTTGTGTGAGTGTGCTTCAAAGAAATGTAAAATGAGTTCTAAATACGGGTTTCATGTTTACTGGCAAGATATATCGACAGTTTTGTTGAAAAGTGATCCGAAACGTCTATCCTGTACTGATTTTACAAGGCAAACTTAGTAGCAAAACGACGGTAAACAATAACTTCATTATGTTTAGTCCTCAATATTATCCTTTATTTCTTAGAAACAGCAAACGCGTTGTAATATAACCGACATTACCCAGATAGTAAGATAATTATTTCAGTAATAAAGTGAATGAGAAATGAATTATATATAATGTAAAAATTTAACAAATAATACCTCCAAATGACCAATATTGAAAAACTTTTGAACATATTCTTCCCAGGCTTCTTTAGTTGACAAAACATATGAACAGAGTATTCCAGCTCCATTGAAATAGCGTTCACTTAATAAATGATCTATATATGTAATACCGACAGACTTTTAAAAAGCAAAAAATAAAATTAAGAATAAAATGGGATATAAAAACGGGTCTTATATTGAACAATTGGAGATTATCAATTTAAAGGTAGTAATTTAAATAAGAAATAAACCTGTGAAATGGTAAAAAAAAAGTTTCAACAATGGTCGGAATATACTAAAGTATTCCAGGTACAACTACAGTACAGGCGACAGACTTGAATTATCCTTGAAATAATTTCGATTGATTTCAGCACATATTTAGAGAATTAGAATGTACTTACCGTAGGCAGATAGTCCCCAAGTAAAAACCAATAGATAACAACTTTTAGACGGACTACATAGTTTCAACGTTGTTACGTACACTAGCTAGTGTCTACCAAATGTTGCTCATAACGGTAGCCAAGTTCAAAATAATCCCTGAGAGCAAAGTCAATACTTTTCTACTTTTACTTCACAGAACTGGCCTTTGACACAGTTCTATACTAAGTTTAAAGCACTTACTATAGTTAGAAGATAAACTATTTGCTCATCCTAACTTAATACTACTTCCTTTTCCATATCTACTTTGCATGATAACTATCTTATCCATCTGAATTTTCGAATGTTATTATACGATACTATAGTCGTTAAATGGCAATGAGGACTAAAAATAATGCAATAACAAAAAAAGACATGAGTTAGAAGTGAGGAACTCAAATTCTAAATCAGATTTAAGGCTATTAGCAATTGGTGCATCCCCAGTAATTAAACCTTAGTTAAAAGTCATATTTAGATGAGTTTACGTCTATATTTGTAATACAAAAGCGTCTAAACAACTTAAAAGAAGTTGTTCGAAACGATAGATCCCACAGATAACTTGATAAACCCACTAATTTTTGTAATTAATTTGTAAAAATTTGAGCTTAGCATTTTCGTGCCAAAAAAGCTCATGTCACTTACATTTTCGTATTCCCCCCCCCCAAGGAAGCTATGCCCTATCGATCTATTTCTGTGCTTGATACGTTCGTCTTCTCTGGACCGTTTATAGAAGTACAACTTTCTGGGAAAGTTTGGCTGTGTAACTGATGATTAGGAATAAATCTCAATCGACATCAGTTGAAGTTGGTGTTGACAGTGATTAGCAAATAGCTGGTGTCAGAATTGCTAGTTGGATCGAGAACGTAACAACAGAGTTCTAAGCGTCTAGTGATCACAAAAAAGTCTACGAGTGTTTTCCATCAGCGTGTTAAGGTAGGAACAGTCCAAATAGATGGCTCATTGGAAATTACTACTCCTTTCCGATTATCTAACTTTCTTCACTGTCCCTATAAGAACATGAAGAATTAATCTACATTTTTAAAAATGCAGGAACTACTATTATTCATAAATACAGTGGAAGCTTTGATTTCCTATCAAATAAAACAAACAGAATGACTATTATATCGGTGAAGAATGTGTCACCATATATATGGTTCTATATGGAGAATAAAATATTATTGTGAATTGTGGTCACCAGTGATGATATAAAGCGTCAATAGAACAGAACAGAACAGAACAGAACAAGTGACAAGTAGAACTTATTTCTCTAGTTAACAAAATAACACATACATGCATGCATAATATTTGACACGAAAATTACACATGATCAATGATTACTAAGAAGATTGATGTGATAATAGCACAAGGACCGTCACTTACAAACCAATCAAGCTAAAATCCTGACTACAATGTCATATTTTTGGTGAGTACAATAATAGTTAGTTCACAGACAAATAAAAAGAACAATTATGTTTGCATACAGTTGGGATTGATAATACGAGCTGAATACCCATAATTTCACTCTTACCTCTCGAAGTAAAATATTTCTCAGTATTTTAAGCTGTAAAACTCTAGGTCTAATTTTCAAACAGTACAAATCAATTTTAAATACACTCACTTGAACTGTATGCCGAGACAACAAACGTGGATGTTTTTGAGCAACTTCAAGTCCTTTGGAAAATAAATTATTTCCAAGGAACCAATCAATACGATCATCAATAGTTAGTTCATGTGCACAAAGTAATTCTTTTCTTGAGAAAATATAATGTGTATTTTCATGTGGTACAGTAACTAATAAGTCAAAATAAATACAAGAAATTACTCATTTTAACAGTTTTGAGATTTAATGAAAAGTTTAACGCAATGTGCTAAATGCATCGCCCCCGATAATAATATGGAAGAATTAACTACCATCAGCAACATAATGAGCATGAACGCGTACTCAAAGAAACTCGGAAATAAACATACGAGCAAAAACAAAATTAAAAAAATAACAGTCTCTAATAAATCGGTTTTCCTAGATGACGATGTTAGTGAGATTACGACGTAATGAACTAGAAAAGTGCTGAAGAATACGTTTACTGGAATCGCGGACAATAGAGAACTCCACACTAATTGACACGGCATACTGAGTAGAAGTGGAGAGTGTCTTTAAAATAATTAAGAAAATACCATAAAAATTTGCCATATGGTTTACGCATATATCTTTTCCACATAGCAGAAGCTATTGGCATTAATTTGTTCGAACTGGACCGGTGCGTGTATAAAACGTTTAAACCGCTTTCATCACCGTGGTCATTATTTTAGCCAATACTTGGATGGTTTATTACTAAACTTATTAAACTTACTCTTTTCGTTATTGTTACTTCAATCTCGATTCAGTTCATAGCTTTTGAATATGAGTTGTCTCTTACGTTTTCATAGCGATGACATTCCCCCTAATTTATACGCAACAGACCTGATCATTAGAGTTCATATAATAACTACAATTATTTCGAACACTATAACTACACCATCTACTCTCATTTTACAATTGCTATGTTAATCTCTCTCAAATACTTTCGTAAACAATATTGAATTTATCTAACACACTACCACTGATTTGGTATGAATTTTATTACTATTTTAAATTATGTATATAACGCTACTGAGTTGCGGTATGAATAGAAACAATAAGCTGCAGATACATCTAGGTAACAAAACACAAGCATGAAGAAATTCCCGTCCTGGGTTAAACATGACCGTCGGAATCGGATTTTAATAACATCAGTGAACATTCATCGACAATTTCATGTTGCTCACAGCTGGTCAACTATTAATTATAGCAGTGACATCTGTTTGGAGAGAGATATGTAACTGGTCGATGATCGTAGAACAGATATGTCTGAGGAAATTTTGACAAATCCAGTATATATTTATTTTATATATTATTAGTAACTACTACTATTATATAAACGTAGTGTGTGACTAATCTAGTTTTTGATAGATCAATCGATTGTGTCTCGGTAGAAGAACGAGGGGAAGTTGCTCCTAGTTGTAAGCTAATGAGCTGAGAATAAAATCGATAATCAAATAACCCGGTCATATTTAACAAAAGAAAGTACATATCCATGCACACGGACGGAAAATTTAACAAAAGTTGATTTAAACACAATAACTAGTATATTTCTCTGGTAATTTTGACGCAAAAAGCATTTCACGACTGTTTGGCAAGCTACATGCATACACATTTAATTGTACCAACTCTCACCTAAACCGACAGTATGTGGACCAGTTGAATTTATTGACAACTTTTCATGATAAATCTCTTCATACTTTTGGTTTGAAGAAGCGGAACTACTGATTGAATCCACATCAATATCTAGAACGGACAATGTATATTCTGATTTAGATAAACCATTAACAATATTGGATGATAAGAGCAGAATACATGCTTGATGTCTTGAAACACTATGAATAAGAATATCATTCATATTAATCTGATAAATAATTTCAACATAGCGGCTTGGTAGACCAATAAAACACTCAATGGATGATAAACTTTGAGATGATTCATAAGTTAACGAAGAACGGCTAGAATATAATGAATTGTGTAAATTATTATTTCGATCCAAAATTTGGCAAATTCGAATTGACTGGCCTAGACCGATTAAAAAACAATTTTCTGTACACCAGCAGAGACTACATACAGTAAGAGGGGTAGTTGCTCTGTAAAAAAAGAAACAAATAAAATGGCAACATCGTTTTAATTTCACTCATTAAAAAACTTAACATAATCAATCAATAAAATACGTTCCTCAAATCCAGTAATAATAGGAGAGCTTTATCGCGTAAACATAGTTAAACACTTCAAACATTTGAAACTGTTCTATGTATGTGTAAAATGAGAGTCAGTTTCTATGCAAAAGAAAATAGCGCTTACCATGTTGAAACTGTTAACCAGGTAACAATAATCACTTTATTCAATACGATGGACTTTGATAAAGCGAGGAATTCTTAGCTCCAGCTGAGCAATATTACAAGTAAATTTATGTTTGGCAACCAGTTAAATTGTAACTGTGAGCATGTGCAACCCATTTTTAGCCACAAAACGTTTGCTACCATTTTAACTGCTACAACCATTTTTCTGTCCATCGTATACGAAATGCATGCATTTTAATGTGTTCGTCCCTCGCTCCCTAATGGAACAGACAAGAAGGAAAATATACCAACAACCGCAATGCTTCCACTTGTGCTTTCTGCTTTTTCAATAGCGAAACGGATACCGATAGCTTTTGCAGCATGCAAAAGATGTATACGCAAGTTATACAGAAGTTAAGTGTGATACAATGATTTACTTGAAAAATTCCCTATATATTCTGTTTCTATTAAGTGACTAAGAATCAGGCTTCTAATCGCCTTTAACTGTCTCATGCTCAGCCAGGAGGATGTTCATAGTTGGTTCTACATGAACAGTTGAACTGATAAATGTATATATAGATCAGGCGAATTCAGAAAGTCTGTTTTTGTTTCCAGTTGAAATCAAAGGATAATTGTAGAATAAGCAACATAATTTAGGTGCAGTAAACTTCTTGGTAGAAATTAACATATTCAATGTATCAAAACCTGGGAGGTGCAAATTGTGAAGATTGGCCAGTTCAACACCAAGAGTTCTTTGCTGTTAGAAAGACCGGAACAGACTGACAGGACGTTGAAAGGTCGTCTATCACTTTGTAACTAACCAGAGTCATGAGTTGACTGGCGAGCTGAAAATTCGATATTCGGAAATCACCCAATTCAATGACATATCACACATGTATGTAAATTTAAATATTTTATTTTATAATTGAGACAGTCAGGTAAGGTGAATTATTCAGAAGTTGAAACTATTTAGCTGTTCCTCACATTTCATCAATGAACTAACTAATCTCGGATGAGATTAAGTTTTAAATTCACTAAAGTTTAGTGCAGTTATCTTTCATAAACAGTATCATTTAATGTTTAGCAAGAAAACTTACTCATTAGTAGAACTAGAGAACTGAATGAAAGTAATCGGACGGTGATCACAAACATCGTAAACGCATATGCACTATAAAACCAGGTGGAAAAAAGTTATTACAGGCAAGGAGAAAAGTTACACTTAGAACATTCATTGTAAAATGCGTTAAGATGACTGTAATGCAATCGCTTGTCATTGGATCTATTATTGGTAGTAGTAGTAGTAGTATTGTTGTTACCGACACTTAATAACACCATACAAAAATGATCAAAGTACTGTGTTAATAACAAAATTAGAAAGTTTTGAATATCATTATTTATCAAGTATGTGTGTGCACCGCTGAAGAGTTTTAAAAGCAGGACGAAATGATGCTTTAGCGCATTTCAGTTTTGAGTGATTTCCTATCTGATATCACTAAGTGATATTCAAGACCATTAATGATGATTGTAATGTTATTTTAAAAAGTTTAATGTCTTTGTTTTGATATTTCTACTGCTTGAGTGTATTTTACCAAATTGTAGATAATACGCTAAAAATACAGCTTACAGTAAATCAGAATGAAATAAATTATATTTTGTAGCTACCATCACGAGCTGACTATGGAAAACCAATGGAAACTAAGAATCATGGGACACCTATTTTATTTCAACGCATGGCTTAACAACAGAGCATATCCACAAACTCGTCAAGGATCGAATAAAAATCAAGATAATGCTTAGTTCCGATAACTGCGAAAATCCGCACCATGTGGATATATACATAACAGTGGCTGACTCAGCTTGTTATAGTACGGGATATTGAAATTGTTCAAATATTTCTTTCTTCAAACACAGATACCCGTATTGTTTATTTACTAATCTTTTCAGACACCTTTAGAAGTAGTAGTCAGGTAGGCAAATACATTTCATTTTCTCTTCATAAGCGAATGAATCTTACAGAAAATTTAAAGAAAACTTAAAAATACTTTCACAAGTGGATAAATTTAATCACAGAATGAATACCTAAATAGTAGATTAGTACAATATACAAACATCTGTTACAAAAAACGCTGATTAGCTGATAGATCCAACTAAAATGATACACTGCATACGCATGCTTATGACCTGTCTCTAGCTATAAAAATTGAAATATCAACAAAACGAGTGAATCCTTAGCAAAATACACTTCAACCGAACAGGACTATAGATACAACGACTCTTGAACTATGTCCCAAATATTGAGAAGATAAAAGGAAGTAGAGTTTATTCTTTATTTAACCAACCACGATACATGAAAAAAACGCAGGTAATAATCAAGATATTTGGTGTAGTCTCGAGAACAACCTTTAAGGATGCGATTTTTATCTCTTGAATCAAGAATATGTATATGCTCTAAAAAACCAAGAGACGATAACCAAAAACACCTCTTTTGGCTGATTTAGGTAGAATTTTCAAAAAATGATACACTTCTAATTAAATTCTGTTAGAAGATAAACAGTTTACTTGCATAATAATAATAATAGTACCAACATAATATAAAAAAATATTTACTTTATCATCAGCCCACAATATAAATTCACCATGCCATTTGACTGTTCTAACTAGTCCATTAGCTTTAGCAAGTTCTTCCTGTTTTGCTTTCGTAAACACACCTTTTGAAAGTAGATAAATCTAGGAAATAGTATAACATGGGTATTTTTAGAGTACTTATGTGGGATAAATCAGTTAACAAGATAAAATATAATGATTAACTCCTAGAAAACTTCACTTGTTATCATTAATCAGTGTTGCTAACAACAGTCACATGTGAAAAGTATTAATACTCAGTAATAATTATGATACTAGTCACTGCTTAATTATCACATTTTAAATGTAACTCAGCGATATAGTACAATTTTAGGTAATTGTTCTTGAATCACATCGTTTATACTAACTATGCAAGCCATTGCGTTTAAAACAATCAGCTGCCATACACAAATAGTAATGTGTCTAATACGATGTTTCTAGAGGTGAGAAATGAAAGTGTAAAGTTTGGAAACTTAAGAAATCAAACTTACAAATTCTGCTGCTACCGCGTAAACCAGCTATTCACGTCAGTGAAAATGCTTAGCTACTACAAAACTTTATGATCACTTCCTACTCCAAAAGGTGGTCCAAAATAAAGTATATAAAATATTTTACGAAATGTAACCAATTCTGATATGCTATGAGACAACCATGTAGGGGAGTACTGGGTAGAAATTGACATTAACTTTCCTGCACCGCTAGTAGGCTTTTTGATCAATTCGTTTGATTAAAGATTTATATTGCGCAAAGGATATTTTGAATAAAAAGCCGAAGACTTATCCATTAAATAAAACCTTCATTGCAAAGACCAGGCAACTACTATAGTATTGCTTTAGTTATCACATGCTCTTTCTGACGATAAAAAAGAGATTTTCTCACCAAATATTATTGTTTTGAACTGCATATGAATGCAGTTTTTACAAACCTCTAAATTACGTAAAACTGAAAGTGATTCACTAATGAATTTTGCGCAACAACCCGAAAGGATAACATGAAAATATCTCCCCTCATCTAGAGAACGAGTGAATAACAATATACATTAAATAAGCATTTTGTTTGCATTCCTCAGTAATGGACACCAACAATAAAACATGCTATAGAAATCAGGATATTCAAGTACCGCTGTGAAAATATCATCCAGCCACCAATTTGGCACTGAAGTTCAGTCTATTCTCAGAGTAATGAGTTAGATCACGTTGACGTAATCGTGAAACCGCACTGTCAGAAAGTCTGAACTTGGTATAAGACAAGCATTCAGTTGTGCTAACTTTTTAAAAGTTGTCCAGTTATCGTTATTTTGTAATGAAAAATATTTTTAAAACGATCTGCCCATTAGAAGTGAAATAAGGCTCTTCTCATTTTAAACATCAAAAAATTGAAACTTCGCTGAACAAATAGTAAAATCACTGGATCTAAATAGTAAATATAACGACTGTGTAAATAACAATAAAAAACGTGTAAATGTGTTGTAACGATTAATCGTTACGAATCTCACCTTGTTAGAACCAATAACCAAATTATTGGATTTTTCAAAATCTGGAGCAAGCGCAACTGCTTTGATAGGATAATAGAAGTTACTCACTTCATTAGCCAGTGACAATGATAAATTATATATAACTAACTAGGAATGAAATCAAATTTAGAAAGGAATTCAATTCATAATAAATATCAGATATTTTATTATTTAAGACCTGAATAGTCTTCTTTAATCTTAATATTTAGATATGACAGATAAATTTAATATGCTATGTATATAACTAAGCTAAATTGTACGCAATAACGAAGTGAAGCAGCTACTTAGTAGTGGAAATTTTGAAATTTCAATCAATGAATTTGGTCCTAAAACTTAGTTCTACTTGTCTAAGGTTGAGCAATCGAGTAGTATGTGCCAAATGCAGAGCTCAAAATCAAGTATATAACCCTACGATTGCGAGAGGAAGTGTTTCACAAAGTCGACATAAAACCCTGTGAATTTGTTTAAATTACACCACATCGTAACATTATAAATAAATATCAGTAGTGATGGGAAAATCTTGTACACTTATCGCATGGTCTAGTGATAGAAAATACCAATGAAGTATGTATAAAACCTAAAGATCCAGTTATAGATGGGAAGTATATGAAATAAGTGTTGATTAGCACAGATAAACAAATCTATCTTAATTATAACAGACAAAGTAATCTATTTCAAAACAATGATCTCATTTACTGATGATACGACTGGAAAATATAATGATGGAAAATGCAAGGACAGTCTACTTATTTAAGGTAAGATGGTGTTTATATTTTATTTTACTTCCTAAATGGTTATTTAATAGCCTAGAGTAAAAGTTGCGACACAATGACCAAAAATCTTTAATTTCTTGAAATTATGTATGGAACTAAGAGATGTGTTCATCACATAGAATCTAGGAAGGGCTTGTTTATTAAATCATATTGAATAGATATTTATTAAATCAAAGAAATTTTAGGTTCTTATTGTATACACAAGAGAAAAAATCTTAAAGTGTAGAAATGAACTATGTATGCATTTACACAAAGAAGGAAACAACATAATACTATCAGCTCATTGTATTTTCAGGAGGGAAATACACTGGATAATAAATTTAAATCTTATTGTTTTACTTACAAGTCCATCTTCACTACAGCTGGCGATACAGTAACCTTGATCCGATATACTGATTGCGTTAACAGTAGCGCTATGCTAAAAGTCAAAGAGTATTAAGAAGTAACGATTTTACAAAGGCATAATGAAACAACTATGATTTCTAGAAAATTTGGAATTCAAAGTTACGCTTTGTATTTTTCCATCTTATTTCTATATCGACATTATAAAAATACACATTGCTTCAATATAAAAAAGATGTATGTAAACGACCACTCATATACGTCGGAAGATCAGTGAACAGGATGTGCTTAACATGTACACTACTTGCATTTACAACCTGTAACAGTAGCACTTTATTTAACAATATTGTGCGGACATCAGTCGAAATACTTAAGTATAACCTATATCTAGATACAATATGACTGAAGAAATAAATAAGACAGTAATAATAATAATAATAATAATAATAAATAAATAAATTAATTAATTAAATAAATAAATAAATAAATGATCTGCTATATGGATTATAGAGGTATTTAGTTCCATCAACAGTTCCCTTTAAATATATTCCAAATGATGTAGATGTTCCTAGCTACTACAATCCTTACCTACTCTGACAATCATCATTAGATAAAATGTAGCAAATTTTCAGGACTCCAGTGACCACTAACTACTATAGAATACAACTAAAACGTGATCACTGATTACATGAATGCCAAAAATACAATCCAAATGAAAATACTGATCGATACCAGATTTTCGAAGAAATTCGTCTACAGAAACTGAATGACTTTATATATTACAAAATCAATTATTTACTGGATTCGTTGATGAGAAAAATTATTCTTATACCCTTCTCCGTCAAAAAACCTCGATCAGTAGCAATCAAAACTATGAGAAAGTCTAATCATGTTTAACCACTTAAGCATACTTTCAATACAGGAAGTGTAATAATGATTACTGCCATGTAAATATATAAATAGTTATCAGCATATTAGAGCTGTGCATTTCACACAGAAACAAAAAAGTAATATCAGTTTCTGGTTAGAAAATAATAAAATAACTAGAATCAGACCTAAGACAGCTTTTTTAACTTTATTACACCCATGTTTTCTTTGTCATTAATTACCATTATTTAGTGAAAACAATATGTGGATGTAAGTAAGAGCATAATCAAGTGGGCAAATTACAGTTTAATAAATTGAAATACCATATTAATGAAAAATAGATAGCTATGGTCCTTCAACCATAATGCTTACAGAACAGAAAATTAGCATAACATTGACATAAGAGCAACATCTGCGAGTTAGGTCTTAATTTTAGTGGCGCGTGAATGACAGCCTACATCTATATTTTCTAATCAATGATGGTTTTTATGACAGTTTCATATTTGTGTGCACTACTTTGCATCCAAACATAATTTTACTAGGGAAAAAATATTTCACTTGACCGAATTTTGATATTAAAAACAATCCATTACAGAATCAACGTCAATCAGTCATATCTCATTATGCATCAACTATCGTCAGTACTTAAATTAGCATACTAACAGAACACAACGCGCCCATCACCGATACATGAAGTCACTCATCCGCAAATATATCGTGCACCTATGATAAATCGATAGCATGCTAAAAATAGTGTACATGCTGTACTTAATTTACTACCTACTGACAAGCATTAGTGACTTAAATAAAAATCCGTTTCCGAATTATGACAACGCACTCATTTAATACAAAGCTTTAAACCATACGGCTCGTATGATAATTAGTAATACTACCCAGCTATCCATACCTAAGAGTGGAATTGCGTCCAAGCTCACAAACTACGGGTTTACAGCTAAGTAACTTATCTACTAAGCTATTAGGTAGTATTATCCTGCTAACAAACAAGAAAATTAGCCTATTATTTAACGCAAATTATTATTAACTAGGTAAACGAACATGCTACACTTATTAATACATATGGTTACTTTATCATAAACGAATCGTATAGATAACTCACACATTAGCAGTAAAATTTAAGTATACACAGTGCAGCTACCAACAGAAATATATAGTATGACCACTTACCACTCTATAAATACCATTTTCAACATGAAAACCATTATGGTCTAGTAAATGCACGCGTCCCGATTGTGTTCCTACTGCAATAAACTTCAAAATAATGTCAACATCTTACAATTATGAAACATGTACTGGAAGTATGAATACAAAACCGGTATATTAATTTAATCAATAAGTGTACACGTAGAGAGTAGAAAAAAGGGTTAAAATTCGTTTTCTACCCATATTTCGTAGTTTCATCTTTTTATTCCAAAACTTCCAGCAGTGCAAATTGGTACATGCATATATGCTAGTAAATAGCACTACCAAATCATCTTCTGCATATACAACAAATCACAAGCATATATGACTAAAATTGGTTGTATATGTTATGAACTTGAAAGTTAATAAACACCAGCATTTTAGACAGTCATTTTGTAACAGGCTTGGTGAGTTCTGAATTAATAAACCATAGAGAGCTCTTCACATTAACCCAAGTACTACAATCGGTAAAAACCAATTATATTCTAATAAAATCACTAAAACTTCACTACAGGACGGTATTACTTGAGACGTGATATACGATATAGATACCAGTCTCAGTGCATAGCTTGTATATAACATACCGTTCAAAATCGCTATATTAATATGCCTGCCATCCTCTTACTTGCAAAGGTAATCGAGATGAATTTTCCAAACGTTATATACAAAACTGTCTGGATTAATTTAGATTGAAGAACTTTTTGAAACGTTACCCTAAGCATAATTTATATAAATAAAGCAAGTATACTAATCCGCAGATTTATAAACTAACGACCGATTCTAATAGTTGAAGTCTATTGACACCAAGAATTTCGTGCTATAATAAAATTTATACTATTGAATAAGTCTATTGTTATAAACACAAGGAAAATTGCCATTCATACTGTGCTTAGATTTAAACGCAGATCTGTTGTTTCATAAATTGACAAGTTTTAAATTTGTGTGCTTTTAAAATAATTTTACTCAGTCGTGAATACCCATATAAGTGGTTACGAGGATTTGTTATAATCCCCAAATAAGCAACAAGTTATTGTCATTTTTCCAAACTATCACCATAATTTACTTTATCAGTTCCTTGTCACTCTCAAAGAGCAAAATATGAGGTCCAAATATCATTGAAGTAATAATTTACTAACCAAAATGCTGTTAAACAAAAGTGTGAAACGCTCTCAGACTATTGGTGAAAAACATTAACAATGACTCCACTTACAGGAGCTATACTCCACAAAAGTAAATGGAAGGTTTACATTTGGTGCTCTCGTCTAAACACCAGACGTGGAGGTTAGACAGGCCTAGTAGTATTAAATACTTAGTGTACACTGGCGATGCACTGATAAACAGGTCAAGACTCGAAAATGGCTAACGAAATAGTAAAATGATATATCATCTAAAGTCACTTCGAGTTGCTATGCAGTCAAAATCAAAGTGTATAAATTTTGCCAAAAAGCATCGACTGACGATTAAGGATCCAAAAAATTAGATAGAAAACCTTCAGCTACTACAAATAGCTTAAAAAATTTACTGTTTTCGGTTAGACTTCCATAAAATCTAACGCAATCATATTAAAACGGCATCAAAAATATCGCCAGAATAAAAAAACCCATTAATGTCTGTGAATGTTGCTGATTTGTTTAAACCGGTCCATAACATGAAGACATTTAATCACAAATAATTCTAATTCTGCATGAGCCACGTACAGGTTGGTTTGTATGTGGGCCACATTTTGTGTAAGCGAGTGATACTGTGGACCTGGAGTACAGAGAGCAGGGTTTAAATCCGCCACTCAGTTGTTAAGGCGTACTCTGACTGCTTAGCAACCATCCACTAACAAAGCTGTTTAGATTGTGTAACAAATCCACCGAACAGTATTAATCATATATATCTGAGTGGCGGACGTCTAGCACAAGAAAAATTCTTATTGAGAGGCGCTTACTTTCTCATGCGCTGCCATGCAACTGATGAAATCTACGGAAGTTATATCGCATAAGTCATGTTCAATAGATTTGTACTTAAGACATGGCTCGACAGCTCCCCAACTTCTGTCCTCATCCAAATTCTCAGCTAACTCAGCGACCTCAAATGCCTTAGACATCTATCAATACGCAGTGTTTCGAAATAACAGCCCGAAGATGTGTTCGACAAAAACATTGGCATACATGCGAAATATGTACCTGAAGTATAAATACAAAGCACTAACTTTAATGCATTCAAAGCATATTTAAAAGTTACAATATTCACCTATGTCGATTTTGGTTTCAAACGGAAACTTATTTGACACGACAAATGATTATTTGGTGGGCATGACTTTTACGGCCGAATCAGTGAGGAACGAGGGAAACATTTCAGTCACAGCGGAAACGTGGAAGCATCATGTTTATGATAGAGCGTGTTTTAGATCTGATTAGTGAGAAAATTTTCGTTATTCGTTTGCAAACTATGGGATTGTTAAGAAAAGTACTAAATTGTGAATGTAGAAAAGCATGAATTTTCAAAACTTAAGGAACATGAGATAGGTATTGCTCTCGTCGTACTGAATGCTAGTGTAAAAAGTCCACTAGAATGGATTCCTCTTTGCTCGTTCCAGACTAGAATTAGAACAAGTCCTCGTTTTATTTTTTAGATAGGTATTTACGACTAAAGTAACGACGGCTGCTTCACTAACAGGTTTCTGAAAAGGCCGCAATTCAGTGATATATCACCGTGAAATATGTTCCGGCATATTAATTTCCTTACAAATGCAATATGGAAGACCAGGAAAAATTGTCGAAATCGAAAGTATGATAGAGAACGATAGGTTAAAGAAGACTGCGTAAGTGGGTTCTTTTTCTAATTTTGCAGCTCCTTGGCAAGTGGAATAGAGGACTAAACAAAGAACATTGCGAAAGGATTCCTGACAGACCGGCTACCTTGGACTAGAAGAAATACACATCTCGCTTTGAACAATGATATATAGCAATAATTGAAAACCTTACAATTCCCTTTCAAACATGGGGTACGTACACAATCATACTACATAGAAAATACTTCACTGATCCATCAACGGAAGTTCATACCAAAAATAGTGAGTCAATGCAGGATCGAGTAGTGTTATTTGAGACTGTACTACGAATCGCAAGAAGGAATGGTGTGTAGTCAACAAGACGAATACTTATATAAAATGCACCATGATATTAAATCGAATGAATTCCAGGATAACCTACATAAGCTGTTTGATTATATAAAGACAATATATACTGCACAGTTTTTCAACTTCAATCATAAATAAATTAGAAATTTTGGATTTCTCATTTTATTTCCAATTATGGTTAACCCTTAATATTGCCTGTATATTTTTTTGAAAGAATGCATATCTCATCTATTATTCTATAGGGGAGAGGCATATTGCAATGAGTTTTGGCTTGGAGTTATTTTGTAAACAAGTATTCTGAGAAAATCGTCTTGTCTTGCAGTCGTTATTGGTTCGTTCCGATCAAAGCTCTCAAGGTCATTTTACGGTCGCTCAAGTTTGGCCGTAAAAGTTATGTCGATCGATTACTTTACAAAAAGTCCATAAATTACAAGCTAAATCGAGAATTCTTCTAGTAAATGGCATTCAAGGAAACGAAATAGACTCCCTTATAATGAATTCAGAATATAAAAAGACATGATATTCGGAATAAATTCATATCACTAATTTTAATACAGACAATTATGCTTTAATATACATATGAATATATATTGCAATAGTGTAGCCATCAACCACCCAGTAAGAAAAAAACGCCAGAATACCGGGTACCGACGACTCGAATGTGAAGCAAAAATACGAAGTACTCAGCGCACCTTGACGAATTACTGAGACCAACGATACGGCTGATTGGCAGCTCGAAGCGCCACTTGATCCTACTTGACCTTCATACTCCAATATCCAATATCTGTATGACGAGCTAGTTAAAACCAATTCCACTACCCAATATCCACTATATGTAAGATAACCGGGATGAAACAAACTGATTTCTTCTTTCTTTTGATTTAAACGTTATATTTTCAGCTCCAGTTCTTTGGTTTCTTCTTATTAAAGTCATCAAACCAAATGACGAAATCAGACGTGACACTTGTGACTGTATACGCATATATAAATTATATATCCTAATTTTTTAATTTCCCAGGTTCCAATCCTCATAGATCTTTAATTCGCTTACTGTTTCTTCCATTTTCGTTTCACTATTACTTCACACACAATTTCATGTTTTTGGAGAACAATGTGTAGCCCATGGTCATTTCCATAACATATGTTTCCAAAAAAGGACAGCAATAGTTGGAGTTTTAATGGTGATTACTGACAACTCTACGCGCAAAATACGCATGGTCGCTACCCTTTGCCATATATCCAAGATTTAGCACCAACCTTGAAGGAAATGACAGTATTTTCCAAAATCCGGCTTATGATGGCCTACAATCAGATACCAGTGGCCGATAACGACATTCCCAAAACTGCTATCGTAGATACATTTAGTCATTTACAGGGTTTGCTTCAATTTGCTTACCGTTTAATTCTGTCAGGTTTATACAACCTTGAAATTTAAGAAGTTAAGATTGATGTGGATTACGATGTTCGCGTTAAAGTGTAGTTTATATATCACCAAGAACGTTTGTCGTGTAACCACAGCAAAGATTAAACCCGCACGTATAAATTAGAACAAATCAGAAGACAGTGAGGGATGGAAAAGTTGTATCTGATCGTGAGTAGATTACAACGTCTAGGCTGGCTTACCAGAGAGAGAGAGTTGTTCCCCGCGTCGTGTCGTGTCGTGATCTGGTTATGATGCTTGATTGAGCACCTTTAACTAGGCGTGTTAACTAAAACAATGTAGTCAGTATTAATGACGAGGTTCTATGTAACTATTTAACCGGGGAATTATTTGCCGCTACGAGGTCAAGTACACGTTTAGCCCCATTTCCTGGAGGAATTTGTTGTGCTCCAGTGAAATAGAGTCTTTGAATTTCTTCTTGAAGTTTTACAGTGTGTAGGCTTCGGTTACTCCATCAGTTAATGTGTTTTCATTAAAGCGAACCTGTAATAATAATAAATTGATTTCTTGTAACACAAGGGCACATGATGCTGACTGTATTCTCTTATTTAATGCTCAGCAGTGGTTACAGTATTGTAGACCTCAATCGAGTCACCCGTCTGCTGTTTTGCTTCTAAGGGAAGACAACCTTAACTAACATGGTTGGTCAGCGTAGTTTGTTTCTGAATCCAGTGACCCATTATATGGCCTACTTCTATACTCTCTTTAAAAGGTCGGCATTCTTTCTCAGATAGGCCAGCAAAAACTTTGTAACTTGTCGAATGTACTTAATCATTATTATTGAAAACAGATCTGGTAACAACATACTCAGGCGCCGACGAATTAAGTTTAACTTGACGTTTACTTTAGCGACATTCACTTGGTAGTTCGTCCTAATATCTAGTCAATCGGTGAAAAGTAAACTTAAACCTCGTTCTTTAGAGGTACTAGTTATTTGTTGTTCGTCTAACTAATAGTTCATTTAGACACTGTTCGTAATACGATAATTCATCAAGCGGTTTTTCGGAACGCCGTCGTTCAGGCCTTTGTCACTCGTCCATGCCATATCTATCCAAACTAGGTCTTGTTGGATGCTTTTCACACAGCAGTCATCTCCAGCGGCTCTCCACAGTTTTACATAATTCTCGTAGATGAGGACTGACAAGATGTTTGATGAAGGATTGTTAATTAAAATGAGAAACAGTAGTGGTCCATTTCTGACGCAGACGATCTACAGTCTGAGTACACTCTGTTCATCTTTGTTTCGAACTCTCACTATGCAAGGCAGTTTCGTGTCCTTAATGGGTCACGACTCCCCACCAAACTACATCTGAATGCAGTAAGATGAAAGTAAATCAGTGGCCTGCAACTGAAATTCTTGCTTTGGTGGACACTGCTGCTTCCCTCAGGCTTCCTTCCGACACGAATGGTTAGCAGTGTTACGATATCATCACATGGCAGGCTCTGGAAAGATGGTGCTTGGTAATATTGGCACAATCGGTTAGTTCTTTGGTGGCCACTGCCGCATCCCGCTAATGGGTACTGAGCGCTAGTTGGTGACTCCGATCTCTGGTCAATACCAACCGTGTCTCGTACTCTCTTGGGCTGATACAGGGACTATCTGAGACTTCTAACATCTGAGTAGAAACAATTTACTCAGTCTAATAATACATACACTATGTGTGTAGATGAAATGTGAGCATTTCATTCTAAAGGAGTAGGATTTAGTGATCTACCACTAGATTACTTGCTATCTAATGTCCTAATATGGGTTAAGAATGTAAAATTACCCCCCCCCCTTAATCATCGGTTGTTGTAACTATGGTGGGATCTCTTAGAAGAAAAAAACTAGTGAAGTCTTGCTAATAAATAACCACTCGCTAAGCTCGACTAGCTACCCAGTCATCAGAGTTCTTTCGTCAAGCCGCATGCCTCCTTGGCTGGAAAGAATTTTTTATAGTTGACCACTAGCAATCGTAAGGAATATCACTTAGGAAGCCTCCCTATCAATAGCAAGCAATTGATAGTAAAAAGGCAACCAAGAATGTTCAAGGATAAAGCGGGGCATGAAGCATTTTCAAACGCTAAGAGGAAAACCTTGTACAGATAGAGGACTATGGATAAAAAAGCTTTATAACCACGATGTACACTTCAAATTCTGTAATAGGTGGCATTCAAGGGTTTATCATTGCTAGACGCGTAATCACTAATACAATAATCAACTTAATCGGTTTATAAGGCAACGAAGAAGCATAGACCATGTACTTACAACTGTTATAGATCCATTGAGAATAATCTTTACCAGCCTGGATGCCACGGAAGCCAACAGTGCATTTTATGTTCGGCAATTTAGTCAAAAACCGGAAATCAAGGTTCCTCCCAGATTTGTAAACTCAGATGGCAGAAACGTTCCAACCGCAATAGTACGGAAGTTAATTTTATGTAAGTTATTTCCCTTTACAGGAAGCGTGCTTAAAGGCTATGACAACATATATGCTTCAATTCTCTCCGCTGTCACTTGTCTGCCTACTTTTTTCAACACTTCCTGAATCCAGAATGTTATCAAAGGCGTGGGAGAAGGTCATTGCTCTATCATTTTCTCATAAGACGACAGACCGGATTCTAGTTGATACAGACTTGGTTTACCGCAGCCAGCAAGCCGAAAGTTCTGGAAAGTCTGTTTCATGACCAAATGCAAATGAATATCATGCATCACAGTGTAGTCTGGGATGTCCAGTAATGCTTTCGGGAATCCAGGCCTTGTTGAGCTATCGCGCTGCTCTCATCGGATACCTCGATAGAGATTTGGGTAGAGAACACCCGTTACAAGCTTTTTAGCCAAATCTTTGCTAAAGTATTAGTCACTGTCTCATATAAAACGGTCCAACTAAAATTATTCCTATAACATCTACATATGCTTTACTATTCATTGAAAGAGTTTTACACCAAGGTAAACAGAATCGTCTACGATTATAGAATTTTGTCATCCGGAATATCACAGGGAGCAATACTTGACCTCTGTTTTTTATCCCTATGATTGACCCGATTGATATGATCAACAGCTCCGCCGAACATGATCTGGGTCTACCACCAACCGAGAGCTTAAACATCAAAAACACATACCTTAGAGCTGGCTACAAAGCTTGTACAACCTGCAGACGGCTGGATAGATTAAGGTTCGAGCTGTTATAATAATAAAGATTTACTCAAGAACCTCTGTGTTAACCTTACGAGATCGTTATCCCGACTACTCGCAAAATGGATACGGATATTTAAAAATGTGAAATAACAGTGAATCAAGTGGGTTAGAGTTTTACTGGATAAACCATTTAAAGATAAGCTTAAAAGCCTAAGCCTACCTCAACAAGGTTATGGTAAATTTCAGAGTGACCTTATGACTACCTAAAATGTTAGTTCCACAGAGCATTCTAACAGGTTTATTTATCACTTTACTAACTGGACTGCACCCTGTATATGACCAAGTTACACTCGTCCTGTAACCATAGTAGCATATAACGATTGAAAGCACGTACGAGCCAGAACAAATCAGAAGGTATTTATTAGTGTAGAGGCAAATAAATTTGAGTAGAGTGTAGACGGGTTATCAACTCTGGTTGAATTACTTCCTATTGTTAATCGTGCCTTGATCACGTGGGAATGCTTGAAAAAGCGCCTTAAACTAACTAGATCCACTTAAACAAACACGGTCAGTATCAATGGAGAGAGTTTATTCAACTATTTATATGGAGAATTATTTACCGATGCATAATTATTCCAAACCGAGTCGACCGTATATTATTATTCCACCAAAGGGTTACCACACGGGTGAGATTTCAATTATTTTTACACGGGGTCTTTCTGGTGCTGAACTGGAAACATTAAAATGTGAGCGTCAAGAAATTACCAGACTGAAACCACTTCACGTCGTTGTTGGTCATTGAAACTCGGTGACCTTGAGGGCTCGGACTGGATTGCACATGGTTACTCCAGAGAGCAAATCTTGTGAAGTTAGATCTTTAATCGTACCGAGAAATCGGAGAACACCTGTCCGAAACTCATGGGCATCAATTGTTGAGGTAAGTTTTTGTCTGTAACTAGAAATTACTAGTAGGTGCTCACAAAGCAACTTAAACTTATGGTATGCATGAAGACAGACAAGAAATCGTGGAAAATATTTATCAAACCATCTCTAGAAACAAGAGATGCACAACATATTCAAAAAGGCTATGACTTTGTGAATGCCTTTTTGAAAGGCTTCAAGTACGAAGATGCTTTAGCTGTTGTCAGGATAGATGGTATTTACGTCAATTCATTCCATATAACGGATGTAAAACAAACACTCAAAGTAAGATTATTTATTGCTACCATTATCCTAAAAAGTATTAACTTATGCTCTGTAGTATATGCATGGAAAACTGTTCAAGACCTTTGATACGTTCACTGTTCTCTATGAATTAAAGTAACTCAAGTTTGTTTGGCTATCACTATATAGTGATGTCCCTACTATTCTAATTTCAATGTTTGACTAACTTTTGTATTAGTCTACATGCAAAAAATGCCACTATTGCGTTTGCAACCATGCTCCCCCATTTTGTCGGAAGTACGCCTTTTTCATTACAATGCTCTCTCTTCATGGGTAAAATTCAATAGTTGTTTAAAAAGTCCTTACTAATGTTCGAAACTCTTTTACATTTCTAAGGACATATATGTTAGTTGCCTAAATATATCGACTTCTTTGAGGGTGATAATTTCAGTGTAACCAACTCTGTGTCGCCAGAGTACATTGCATTATTGCCCCTATTTGTATTTTGTTAACCAGTCGAATGACGATATGTTCCAGTTTCATTGTAAGTTATTGAGAGGTTTGCTTTTGTATGGTCAGTTGTACTGTATAGATCCAAAACCTCGTCTAGGTGTTTAATAATGCAACTCTTGCCACACTTATCTGACTTTTAAGCGTTTCTTTTTCATAGCTGCTAATCAAACCAAAGTAAGCAAAGCGAGCTCACGACTTAAAGTATTAAAAGTAGGTCGTTAGATGAGTATGAATTATACGGTTAATTAGTCTCAGTTCATGGAAAATTTTCTGATTCACCGAAACAACTTTTTCTAATAATAATAATCTTAAGTAATTATGTTCATACTGGTATAATCTCATTTCAGCGATTCCCGATTATTTTCAGGGTGACCACATGGCACGAGCAGTTGGACGCATTTGTGGAGCTAAAGGCCGTATTCGTATGTGCATTGAAAACGCTACACGAACTCGCATAGTCGTTGCAGATGAAACCATCCATATACTAGGAAGCAATGATCGTATAGCTGTAGCTCGACGTGCATTATGTGATCTGATATTAGGTGCTCCACCAAACAAAATTTTTGGAAAAATTCGAACTCATTCTGCCAGACTAGATTCATCTTTGTAATTTCTTCAATCCTCTACGGTATTGCAGAAAACCTGTATTCAGTCAATCTGTGTTGCCTTATGAGTATTTTTCTAATTTAAAATCATTCTCACGATTTCAGCGGAATTAAAAATGTTCATTTGTAGCATTTTAAGGCCGTTTTTCTTAAGTAAAAACTTTATTTGGTTTCATTAGTACTTTTTATTTAAAAGTAAGTAAAGTAATAAAGCAATGAAACATCAAAGCGTGCCAGTGAGACTAGCTTTGAATTTCTCTAGGACAAAGTACATCCTTCCGTTAACAAGTTTAACTAGATAATTGCTAAGATCATCTCAAATTCACATACTTTTGTGTCGTTAACTAAAATATTTGGAATTTCAGTTTATGGTGTATTTCATTTTTCTAAATCCACTAGGGCATTGTTAGTAAGAATTACCAGGAGGATGCAGAAAGAAGATGGTCACTGTTGTACGAGGATTATATGTGCACATAATGTTTGTCTTATCAGTCTGTCCTCCCCGTCACTGAGACCTTGTATAATCGCAATTTTTCCGTAGTCAGTCAGTCAGGTACAACGTAGAACTTGGTACATGCATACATCAATTCAAGTTGCCATGCCCAGACTAACAGATAGAGATTAAGTTGTCACACCAACTCCCAGAGTAGGAGAGCTAGTAACAGAGTTAGTATTAATAGAAAGGAATAGAGATCGGAGATAAGACTTAAGAAAATACGGTTCAGTGAAGAAAAAATTATGATAAATCCAGAAACTTAGAATTTGGAGGGAGACAAGGGATAGATGCACCTGCGCTATTGCCGACGATTTTGAGCCGTATCGCCCAAGGTCTCTAACCACTTATTATGTGCGTCACGCGGACCACATACAGGTAGTCTGCACCTATTAACATGGCTCAGCCCGATTGTCAATGACTTCGTGGACTGGTGCCATGTTTTGGTTTGGCCACCCCTAGCTTTCTTCCACCCTACTCCTACACCAGACAGCATTACTCGTCGAGGTAGGCGGTGGTCAGGCATACGTAACACATGTCCTAACCACCTTAGCTGATGAAGATTTACTACTTCGTTAATAGATTTACCGTATTTACCTAGTACTCTTTCTAACCCACGTATTGCTCATTCGGTGGTCCCAGTGAACACGAGCAATCTTTCGAAGACGCCTGTGGTCGAATACTAGGAGCCTGCGAATGTCCTCTATCCTTAATGGCCATGTTTCACGTCCATAAAGTAGAACGGATCGAACTACTGCGGAATAGAAGTGTCCTTTGGTCAGTAGTCGGATGTCTCGCCTACGCCACAAGTGACGCATGCTCCCAAAAGCTAATTGGGCCTCATGTATACAAGCCGAGATCTCAGTAGACACCAGACCGTCAGGACTGATGAGGCTCCCAAGGTAACTGAAGCGGTCAACACATTCAACTGCTTCACTCCCCATCACTAACTTCGGTATCGAATCAAGCCAATCTTGAAGTTGCATTTTGAATTTGGGTGAAGAGAATCGCATCCCAAACATCCTTACATTCATGTTTAAGGTAGTCAAAAGATTCTTCATTTTATCAGCATCTTCACCTAAGAGAACTATATCATCTGCATATTCTAAGTCAGCAAGTTTATCTCCTGGAAGGAGGTCAACCCCCCCCCCCGAAGTCAGAAGATAAAAATGTCAACTCTAAAAGTATGTCAATGATATAATTAAATAAAAATGGGGAAAGCGGACAACCTTGACGAATACCACTTGTGGTAATCAGTTGTGACGACAATCCGCCATAAGCTCTCACTCGACATGTAGTGTTCGAGTAGAGAGCTTGTATAAGGTTGGTGTACTTCTGTGGTACGCCTTTCAATGACAGACATTGCCACATAACCTTACGATCAATGAAGTCAAATGCCGCTTTAATGTCAAGGAATACAACTATTGTTGTGCGTCTCAAAGTGTGTCTATATTCCAGAACCTGGTGAAGTGTGAATATTTGGTCTATACAACCACGTCCAGGTCTGAAACCACTTTGGTTTTCTCGAGTTTGCTGTTCACGGGCCTTAGACGTAGAAGTATTATTGAAGCTAATATTTTGAACACTATATCCGTTAAGCTGATTCCACGGTAATTGTCACAAGAGGACTTCTGTCTTCTTCTAAATTGGGACATTTTTCCGTAGAAATTTTTAAAACAATGAAACCGATATCTACCTGCTTTTAACTCAACACTAACGTCATCAGTTTGGTAGTTTCTTATTTTGATACGTAATTAAGTGAAGGTTATATTTGGATTTGTTAAGATGTTTGTTTGGCTTTTACCCATCATAGGAAACTGTCGCTTACAATCGGTTAAAAATTTCGATGTTCTTTTACTACAAGTCTTACTGAAATCGTCATTGAAATCCTCAGATATCTGATAAACACTGTCATTTAGTAAGTTCTTAAAGCAATTCGTAATTCAATGAAGTACCAAATAACTTCATCACATTTTAATCTTATTTAATTATATATATATATATATATATATATATATATATATATATATATATATATAGCTGTATCTCGTGCGGGATAATTTGACTAGCCGCAGACAACTTTAGCACTTGAATCCTCCTTGTCGCAAACACAGAAGATGAGTAGACGGGAACTTTATTCCAGTAAGATAGGGACGATCAGTTATGTACAAGATATTCGTATATTTGTAGTGACTATTGAAATTATAAACATTTTATTAATAAAGTGAAATATTGTCAAATATACTCAGTGAGTGTAACTCACATTAATGTGATGAAAATCTACAAATCAAGCCCACAGAAAATCAAATCAACTCCTTGAGCTTGATTTAATGAATGCTTGTATCTTCGGGGATTCCCAGTCCGTAAAATATATATTTATGAAAGTGATTTGCCTATTTAAGAGTAAAGTCTATCCGCCAGAAACCAGTTGATTGAAAAGTAAACAGACTGACTTAGCTTGTGCTTGTCATCCAATTACTTTGTGATATGGACGGTTTTATGCGTTCATTAGGTCATCAAATTATCTAGAGAAGCAAGTGATTGATGAGTTACGCGTTATTTTTCGTTTTATGACATTTTACAATTACACCGCAAATTGGAAACTTACAAATAAGTAAGGATAACAATACCGGGTTCATCAATAAGCTAATACCCAAGAAGCTTAGAAAATACTATCATTTCTACCATTTGTATGTATTCTGACGCATAGGTGTTGTGTTAATGAAGTCTAATACTTCTCATATTCAAACGACTCATAAACAGCAAGCCATGAAAACTACCTAGAATTACAGTAAGTACTGTAGATAAAAACGGACGTCTAACCTACTTTACTTAATGAAGCCATTTGAAATGGAACAGCAAATGGTAATGTTGAATAGAACAAGCGATATGTTACTAAACCTAGTTTAAACTTACGTGCACTTACAAGCTTCAAAAAATGGTGATACAAAGTATAGGGGTAGTATAATAGTTACTAATAAAATTAATTTAAAATTAGAAAGGAAGATTACATAATCTTATTGAAAATTAGGATAATCGATGATTAATTTTAGACTTTAAAGTAGATAAGTAGTCTTAAAATAGAATGAATTCTATGCTGTCAATTGTTTTGTTCAAATGTATAAATGGACCAGCCGATTACTAACTAATTATGTTTTGTATAATAAAAAAGTGAAAAGAATAAAATTTATTCTCAGGATACCTTTAAAATGGTGTGGTTAAGTTTCAATGAGTTTGTTAGCTTAAAGTCATTTTATTAATTTAATTAGTTCAACAATAAGAAATGTAGGTGTATCGAGATAATATTAGTATAACTGATTGATCATCCTGAACAGGATGACGGTTTTATCACACCCAACACTAAGTTAGTGTATCTTTAATACGTTAATGAGCTGTTTTCTTTTCATCTAATTTAGTTCAATTTATAACATAATAAAATGATGGGGTTGTTTAAATACTCTCATTCTTATTAAAACAAAACAATTATGAAAAAAGATTTACGGTTAACTCTTGTCAAGTTCAACGTTTATGATAGTCGGATTATTCAGTAATCTAAAAGGAATAGCCAAGTTTAAGGCAGAAACATCTAAATTAGATTACAGTCTATAGAATCGGAATTGTCAGTGTCAAAACGAGTGGTTTACGATGTTAGCTCGAATCAATTTATACGTCAATCGTAATTATCAGAGTGATCATGATAATAATCATATTGGGTGGTGAGGGTGAGGTGATATATAGATAAACAAAGTAAATACAAATCGAGACGAAAGTATAACTCATAAAGCAATATGAAATAGTAAAGTAGCGAGTGAGTATTCACTACAATAGTTCATGTGATTACAAGATAAATATTAATAATAGTGATGTTAGCAATAATGACAACAATACGCGTAGTAATAATAATAGTATTTTCCGAAGACAACAAAAGCTTGGAAGATACTGAAGGGAGGTGGGTGGAATTGACGTGCACAATAAGTAACTTATGTCACCTCATCTTTAAAATGCCTAGTAAATCTGTCTGACATTGACCATTGTAAAAGAAGCGGCTGTTTGTATTTCTTCTGCACTCGAAGTCCCAATTTTTTTACTTAGAATACTTATTGCTTCTGCTTTCTAAAGAAATTTGAGTCTAACCGACTTGTTAGGTAGTTATAAACACAGTGAACTATTAAAAACAACTGATCAATCCACGCAGTATGACCCGTTTCAACTAAGTGGACGATTATTGAACTGTTAATTGCTTTAACCACACCGTCACTCACCCATGGTATAAAATAAATGAAATCTTTCCTTTGATACGTGTGTACAGTAATATCTGTAGAGAGGATTTTATTATAACAGTGAGTTGCATTGGTAAGTGTTAACTGCTTATATATTTAAGAAAATTCGGAAAACGGATCGATGTTACTAACTAAAAGTGCCACACAATATTCAAATAAGAACATGTAATGAGTGTTTACTGTCATAGAAATTTGAAACAATAATCACTTTAAATGTAATTTTATACTTTACACCTAGTTATTTACATCTGAATGAATTTATGTAATAAAAATTTAGTTATTAATCATGACATGGTGTCGAAGGTTGACTATATTTCAAGGTATAGTCTTGATTTACTTATTGTCTGTAAAAATATCTATTGTGAAATGAAACCAAAGCCATGTACGATGCTTCTTATCAGTATTACAAGTGTTAGATCATAGTTATATTCGGTTCAGCGAAATATAAATCCTATGCGCACAAATAACTTGTGTATTAATTAACTTCACACACATATACTGGTGATTGGATGCACGTAAGTAGAAAAAGTCGATACAAAGAATTAGTACCGAAATAATTTAACAAGCGATGAAAATACAAACAACCCGAAAGAGAGGGGGAGTTCACTCGTAACTTCAACATGTACACATAAAGAAATGTACAATTTAAAAGGTGATATGTTCAGAGGGATAATCTGGTCTTATACATACCTTATTATGTAAATACTTAATTCTATAAAATCTCAGATATGATTTGTATTATTATTTTGAACTGGTGATTGTAAATTGTCTATTGAATGAGTTTTTAGATTGTGTTGATCAACAATTCTCTCATTCGATACAGATGAAGCATTAAAACAACAACATGTCAATGAAAAAGCATTCATTAAACAAAGTCCACATGCTAAAACAAGGAATGAAGTTTGAACGACTATTTCTTCACGATATTCATAGTAAACTTGTGCATCAATAATTTCAACAATCCAGTATATTGTAAATAATGAAAACATAATACCAAGGATGCATACAATTAAGGTAACTAAAGGGAAGAATATAGCCAATTTATAACATTTTCCATCTCGTCTACATTTTACTATTAAATAACTCATAGCAGTAAATAAAATAAACGGACTTGTCCAATAACCTGTATAAAATGTCACCGGTACAATTCTCATGTTATGGGTGTATAACTCACAGGTTACAACGGCTATGATTGCTATCATTGAAAATAGTGTTGACAATAATCCAAATGTGAAGAAAACTGTTTCTGATTTTCTAGGTACGTTCTCCATTTAGTTTGGAACTATTCTCTATTTTTAAGCGATATTAAATGTTCCGATTTTCACCATATATATATATATATATATATATATATATATATATATATATATATATATATATATATATATATATATATATATATATATATATATATATATATATATATATATATATATATATATATATATATATATATATATATATATATATATATATATATATATATATATATATATATATATATATATATATATACCTAATTTTATTTCATACCTGAATTATCTGTGTTCTGAATGGCTAAAAGTATTTATTAATAACTTTTGGTGACTATAGCAACCGATGCTGCTTTGAATTTAATAAACAAGAATTTGAACTCCATGGTTATATAGAAAATAAATTTTTAATAACGCATGATTATTTGATCCCTGTTTATTTTTTATGCATATTGAGATGAAATTATCAGTAGTTGAGGGATAGTTTAACAGGAAAAAATCATTACCTACTTACAAATTGGGTCATTGAACTTGCCTTTTAGATAATTTCCTCTCACTGAACTTTAAAAAGAAGTGATCAGAGTTCGTGATTATTCTTTCACCAGGTTTAACATCGATTATTGCCAGAAGATTTTATCATTAAATAGCAAGTCTGTTACTACATTTTTGAAGATATGTTATACTTTCAGTTGAATTGACTTTATTATCAATAACGAGTTGAACTTGAATTCCCTATTAAATCCACTAGAAATATATGAGTCACTGCTTGAATTCACTTTGCACTAATTAGTTAATATAAATGTGATCACAGTTTGGCATCTTTTATCTGCTCATCCATTTTTCACTGAAATTGAAGTAACGACTCAAGTATGTCTCCTATCCACTGCACCCGGAAATTCGCATTCTGAAACTACTAAATAATCATTTATGCCACATTACTGAAAGAACTAGAGAACAGTATAGACGAATTCACTCTGCCTAAGAGAAATGCCGAACATTCTAGTATCAACGAATAATGTGAAATTCTCCATGTGTGTAGACGTAAATAATTCCCCAAAATAATTAGTTGTGTAGGGATTTGTTACAGATACTGAATATGTTTGTTTTAGTGGACATGATTAGATGAAGGCGCTGGATCAAGCATTGTCACGACACGACGCATCATTAGAAGAAATTTCTCACAGAGACATCCAACACGGACGTTGAAATCCTGTCTACTTTCTATTTACGAGCAAATATTTCTTCGCCTTTACTCATCACAGGTTTTACCCCTACTATCGAGTGTGCGTCTAATCGTCAGAAGCTGCTTTGGATATAGAACAAACGTAACTTGATGAAATACAAAGTACATCTCATGTGTCTGCTATATGATGCCGTTGCCAGATCATGAAAATGAACGTTTGTTGAGGAATCTTGAAATCGCTAGGTGTTTTTATTTTAAATATAGGCAACTGACTTTGGATATTTGGTATATTGCGAAGTAATTCATTTTTATTAAGTCAAGAGTACTTAGATTTTTGTTCAAGTGAACTACAATTGAAACAAAATTTATAAAGTACTAGCTATTCCAAAGCTTGTTTACATACTATCTCCTCAGGGATCATATAGTTGTTATGGACTTATACCAGTTTATCCTAATTTCTGTCACTGGTTCTGAAACTGAAAAGATTTTGGTACCCACATAAATAATTAAAACATTATAACGAGTGAACCCATTGTGAACTGAGATTAGTAATTCTGCTAAATACGTTCTGAGTAGCCTCATTGTTCAATGAACATCACAGTAGTGAGAAGAACTAAATTATTATGAAAATGAATTATAACCAGCTTGAACCTCAAAACAAAAAAGATTTTAATAACGTATGGATGGTAAGTGCCAAAACAAAAATTCTAAACAAACAGTGACATGTGATGAAAATATCAAGTTGAACGAAACATGGATCAGTCAGTAGAAATGAACTAATGTATTTGGTAACAACATTATTGGTGTGATCTTATGTAGCTTTTTTAAATAAATCCCTTGTATGAATTTGTTGTAGATGAATTCACCACAGACAATTTTAGAGAATTCAGAATAGACATTTGGATGAAATATAAAAAAACCTATAGAAAGTTAAATCCCATTTAAGATTCTCTGGGATTTGTGATTTTATAAATTGCTGAACGCTTCGTACATAACTGCAGGCTTTCTTCACAGTTCTATATAAATTGTTCACACGCATTCATGATCATTCCTAGTTTGAATTCAGTAGACCATGTGCTGTTATCAGACTCCTTTTTAAACACCTAGAAATGCCTAAATCACTCAATATATTTGTTACTAGGACTCTGTTGAAGGGCATGACATGCCGTTTTTCTTAAAATATAACTTTACCACTCAGAGTCTTAGTTGTAACCCGCACAGGTTTGTGGTAAGTGGATAGCGTGAGAATCGAGGTCTCAGTATTTCAAACCCACTGGCGATTACAAACCACCCACAATCATAGATATTGCTTTCGAACAAATTCACAATCCATACTAATACCGGTTTAGTAGTAGAAACATGCAATCAGCTTGATATATTATATATATATATATATATATATATATATATATATATATATATATATATATATATATATATATATATATATATATATATATATATATGGTGACGTGACTCCGAGTACTTGTTAATCGTAGAAAATTTAAAACCGGTCAACCCTTTTACACTGGTGATCTGCAAGTGTGGTGTTTGTAGAAAACTAACAGTAGTGTACACGTTATTGGAATAATAATTCAGTTACGCTACACAAAACATTCACTCATGCCTTTTGATTTATGCTTAAGCTAGTCCTTTGGTTGCAATTCGAATTTCTAATAATTATTGGATTGAAGTCCCAGTGGAGCCTAGCCCCGATTACCAGGATATCAGTTACTGTGGAGAGGGAGTAGATTGAGTAGTATATGGTGCACTTTGGAATAATAATGTATATTGTATGGCGATTAGGCTGAGGCATAACTTTCTTAGCAATTTTTTAAAGTTTTATTCATGTATGTTGATTGCATCTGTACCAACTGTTTTATTATTATTATTTTTGTACTGCCCTAGCTTCAAGCCTTTAGTTGAAGTACACGTCGGGAAGATAGCTTTAAAACAGGATAACAGCCTTTTGAGTAACGTTTTGTGTAATGGTCTTAACAAAACTGTCATTTTCTGTGAGTCGCAACTGATCAAGCTTAAAACATATCAGTGTATGCATTATAATTAAATTGAAGAGGATAAAATTCACGCTACATTATTTGCATCCATTATAAAGGCGTTGTAAATCTTCTTGTTTTTGGTATTTTTGTTGATTTTAAAGTTGGCGGCAACCAGTTTTAACGTTCATGTTTTCCTAAATGACTTTGCTGTTCCTGATTAGTTGGTGACATTTTTGTGTGCAAACTTTTCACTTTGTCAAAAGGTTATTATTGTGACCATACGCACAGAATTAGAATGAAGCAAAATCGAGTCTACTGACTCCTTAGTTTCTGTCTGCTTAATCTAGCCTTTGGTTGAGGAAATTTTGTTGGTGTTTTATCAGGTTAATAGTTGTAGGTGTCTAACTTGTTCGCATAGATCAGTTCATAGGTTAGCTAATAGAAATTAATATACCCTTATAGTGATTTAAATAAAAACACTAGTTGTAGACGCTGGTTGGAGATAACAGACTGCCAATTCAGAGATATCGTTTGAAGGACCATTTACTATCAATGTTTCAATTTTTAAACTAAAAGACAGTGTCTTAGCTGACATCACATAAATCATAAAATTTGATGCCTACATTGCAAACTTCCCAACTTTTTCACATCAAATTATTCAGCAAACAAGAACTGCCAGATATTGCTACTTATATTTAGGTAACAGTAAGGTCTCCATTTTGTAACGCAAACTTAACCTCCATTCTTGACTGGATTAACGTATCTCTTGCATAAACTACTTCTGTCTAAAGGATTAGTATTTTTAGCCAAATGGGTATTCACATGAGACATGTCTTGTATTTAGAAGTTCGGGTTCGCTTACCACCTTAATTTGGGTTCCAGTTCATAGATCAATAGGCATTCACGACAACAAAATAAGACAAGAGATGCGCCTTTATCAGCCAACAGCTAAGCAGTCATGTGCTTACGCATTCACCCGGTCGAATATCACGACAACTAAGGAACATTTACCGCGCAGAATCAGTTGGTCGCCGCGTTAAAAAAAATATAGATCGGTCAAACCTATCCTGTGATTCCTTCGGTTTTTGGTTATTTATGTTATGTACACAGAAATAAAGCTCGCAATGTTTACAAACTATGAAGGGCAGCAGAAACAAACCAGTTATTTTGATCTTTTCTTTAACTACGGAGCTACCTGCATTTTTCATTTACATTGAGAACGCGTTCATTCAAGCAGTATTTAGTTCTTATCTTCATTCTCAATTAATTAATCAATCAATGCCTGTTACCCCATGTGGAGCACAGGCAGCCAACCAGCATTCTCCAACCAACTCTATCCTGGGCTTTCATTTCCAAATCTTCCCAAGCGCTCTCCATTCTCTTCATGTTTGTCTCGAATTCCTGACGCAATGTGTTCTTGGGTCTTTCACTTCTTCTTTGGCCTTTAGGATTCCAAGTTAGTGCTTGTCTTGTGACACAGTTTGATGGTTTCCTCAATATGTGTCCAATCCACCTCCAGCGTTTTTTCTTAATTTCTTCCTCGTCTGGAAGTTGATTAGCTCTCTGCCACGGAAGGTTGATTTTGATGGTGTCTGGCCAACTAATCCGAAATATCTTACGCAGACAGTTGTTTGTATATACTTGAGTCTTTTGAAGGATACTTTTCGTAGTTCACCATGTAAGTTTCAGCCCCATACAATAAAACTGTCTTGACGTTTGTATTGAAAATATTGACTCTAATATTGACTGAGATCTAGTTTTAGTTTCAGATGTTTTTCAGTTGTAGAAATACTGACTTGACCTTGCCAATCCGCATCTTTACATCTGAATCAGACCCTCCTTGTTTGTCGATGATGCTGGCCGAGTATGTAAAGGTTTTTACATCTATCAGAACTTCTCCGTCAAGTGAAATAGGGCTAGTGTTCGTTGTTTTGAGTGGAAGGGTCTCGTTCTTCGCATTGCGTACGTTGAGGCCTACAGCTGCCCACATGCTTCCGTCGAATGATGGATAGCGAATTTTGGTTGTCCATCTACAATAACGACAGACCGTGGACGTCAGTTTCAATCTGGATTGTTCCATTCCTTGATCAAACCCCTTAGAACTACGCGCTTCCGAGCAACCGCCTACCATTTACAACCCAGTGGGTTAGTAGAAAGATTTCATTGACAGCTGAAAGCATCAATTTCATCTACGAACACCCCACAGTAGACCGACGCTTTATCACTAGTCTTACTCGGAATTCAAAGCACTGTAAAAGATGTTAGGTGCATTGTGGCTGAATCAGTATATGGAATGATACCTTGACTACAAAGTGAGTTTGTGGAAACCGTTCCCACCTCGACAAACCTAGATCTCAATTTTTTTTATTCGTACATGAACCGGCTCACAAATGCTATGCGTTCACTTAAGCCAGTTCAAACCCGACAACAATGGACGGACACTTATCCAACTCGACTTAAAATGTAGTACACACGTTTTCGTACGTTATGGTGCTTCACGCCGGCCCCTCGGAGGAACTTACGAAGGACCATACAAGGCCTCGAAACGCGAAACAAACTACTATAATGACGACATAAATGGCACCGAGGAGAACGTCAGCATTAGAAACCTCGTGGTAACTTGTCTAGAAAGTAAATCTTTGAATATCAAACTCGATGCAGTACCTTCAAAACTTGGCACTCAATCACTACGCCCCGATCAACGACCAACAAGCAAGAAGAAACCTTATATTACTCCATAACTCCGAAACTACGCGTTCATGTAAAACTGTAAAATTCCCGGAGCTCCTGAACGAATATTACACCTACTGATTTTCTTTTGATTTTCCACTTTTGACATACTGGAAAGTTTTTTGAAAAAAGCCAGATAAAAATCGTTTTTTATTGTAAGGTTTGCATTATACACATTCTTGTATGTTTAAAAAAATATTAAAAACATTTTGTCCATATGGATGATGTCAATAATTTGTGTGTTTTTGTGGCTACATTGAGCTGCTGAGTAATTTTTATATAGAAAGTGCAGCCTGGAAACAAAAAGACGAACGCTGGAGTAGAAGAATGTATTTTGTACAAGATTTTTTCTGCAACGACACTACACTGCATTCGCAGATATCGAAAATAGTAACCGTTATAATTAGATTCTAAAACTCTCTTATGGATCATTGTCTATGCATATGTAGCGCTCTTCTGGAATTATGACTGGTTTACGAGATGTCAGGCGGCTCAGAATCTAGAACTTATTACATCTGAAGATTTGATTCTAGGTTAAGCATGTACAGATCAAAGAGAGGTAGTAAATAATTATAAAAATAATAGAACACCTGTACTTAGATACGACAATTTGGCGAATGCCATTCTTTTTATTAGATATTTTCGCGCCTGCCTTGATCATTGTCGTTGTTTAAGGTCGATTCAGATTTTTGGATTGTTTCGCTAATTACTGATAATTTGTGTTACTTCTCATGTATATTCGTCTTTTTAGTCTTAAAGACTTAAATAGCGATATACTGCTTGCACATATTTAAGTCAGTAAACAGGCTTTTTCGAGGCGTATGTTCCCCAAATCATTTTACGCTTATAATATTGCACTCTTGTTAATGTAGGTTGTCTCAGTAGCAATTATTGTATCGAAGCCGGAATAAAAAATCGTTTCGCAGATTTTTACAAGTTATATGCCTCAAGGCTAGGTATACTTATCTATCGAGTTCACTAGGTGACAATATAAGTTCTTCCAAATTACTGTAATTTCTTATTACAAAATCTCTTTGTTTCCTCGGAATTGTCTTTTCGACTCTTACTTGCTTATTTTATTTGTTTATTGTTTGGTATGGTGCTTGTACTTCTCTTAATTATTAGCATATTGTTAAATTTGTGAAAAGTTGCTTGAATTATGTCCCTTTCAACGCTAAACTGATTATTTGCATTCCACTAACACTTGGACATACGTTCGTTAGGGTCTCGTAAACAGACTAATCTCAAAAACATGTTATGCTCATATGTATCACACAGTTTGTCCTTGGGTACACATCAACAATATAAGGTGAATTTTTGATATTTTGAATGGATGCATCGGGCTTTGTACGTATAGGCGGTCTGGTAGAAAAAAGCTAATGACAAGACAATAGAAATAGATAGCCTACAGCGAAGTTAAAAGATTTCTTCGTTTTGCAACACTGCCTTGTCGAATTTTAGAATCGGTCGATGTTATTTCATTGTTTTTTTCTTTTGTCTTGCTAATTTTCTTCAGTTCTTTTGGTACAATGTAAAGACTTAAGACTGCACATCCTTAGCCCAGGTCTCGCTTCTTGAGCAGTGACACGTAGTGAAAAGTCTAAAGTCGCTATGAAAGTTAGGACGTATTGTATGATGTCTAGTATGTGAACAGATTCTATCTAGGTTTTATCACATTACAGAATCAGTTTTAATTCCCCAACACTTAATTAAATGTGTTTTTCGTTAGTCTAAATATTATCCGCCAAAGTTTTACGTCACCGTCCGTTACTTTAAAACTAATACAAATAGTTACTTCTTAATTAAATGCTATTTTCCTCATTTATTAAATTTTTGTTTTCTAGGAGGTTTACGTGGTTCAAATTTCCATTTTAAGCCAACTTTACTTTTTGAACCTTTTTGGTCATGAATAATCAATATAATTATCAAGCCGATGATAGAATGCGTCAGCAACAGGCTAAAGTTCAGGAGGTTGCATTTTTTTATGTTTGACTGGTATTGACTTCATTTCAGGTTGTTGGCATAATGAAGGACAATGTAAATCTTGTACTCGAAAGGGAAACTCATTTTGCGGAAATTGATACTCGAGCAGGTGTGTGTTCCTTTTAACTCCTTCCGTCCCTCCCACTCATTTACTCTCACTCTCTCTCTCTCTCTCTCTCTCTATATATATATATATATATATATATATATATACTCAATCTAATGTTTTATTTCTTTATGGTCTAAACTTTCATGAATTGTTTACCTATTCGTCAATTGTTTTTTCCAATTTTATCGCATTTTCAAAATCTTTAAAATACAATCACATTCAAATTTACCCTTAAGCAATGTTAATTGAGCTCAACACATCGTTACATATGGTCACTAATCGATATATATATATATATATATATATATATATATATATATATATATATATATATATATATATATATATATATATATATATATATATATATATATATATATATATATATATATATATATATATATATATATATATATATATATATATATATATATATATATATATATATATATATATATATATATATATATATATATATATATATATATATATATATATATATATATATATATATATATATATATATATATATATATATATATATATATATATATATATATATATATATATATATATATATATATATATATATATATATATATATATATATATATATATATATATATATATATATATATATATATATATATATATATATATATATATATATATATATATATATATATATATATATATATATATATATATATATATATATATATATATATATATATATATATATATATATATATATATATATATATATATATATATATATATATATTTGTTTACCTATTCGTCAATTGTTTTTTCCAATTTTATCGCATTTTCAAAATCTTTAAAATACAATCACATTCAAATTTACCCTTAAGCAATGTTAATTGAGCTCAACACATCGTTACATATGGTCACTAATCGATATCGATCTTCATGCAAAAGTTAGTTGTAATTGATGTCGAATGGCATAAATATTGTTAAAATTAACAAAATTTGTTCGACACATTCTGAAATCAAAAATGTGGAGTTAATCTACGATTGTATTTTGTGGTTTTACTAGTAAGTTAACTGTAAGTGTTTGTTTATGACTCAGGAGGATGATTTAATATATGTTGATTTCTCATGTCATATCCTTCACATTTTTAAGTTCAAATTATCTCTCTAATCAACATTGTTTATGTAGACTTCAGAAAGAAGTGAACTGTTACTAATTATTCACAAATGATTAACTGAAGCATTTTAGCAAGTGTACAGTTCACGAATCGACAAAGCCCTCTTAACATTTCCTAAGATTGTGTTGTGGAGGAAAACAGACGAGATTAGCGAACAACATTTATATGAATGCATTGGTTTTTATATCAATTAATTTACAGTGATCATAAATCAGAGCGAAATTATTGACATTTTATTAACACAATTAATGTTGTAGAATGCACTCTGGAGTATAACTCACATTGAAATTAAATTAATGTGATGATACCTTTCAAAAAGTCAATACAACTTCTTTCACTTGATTTGATGAACAATTGTAATCTTGAGGATTTTTAATCCTCAACAGGTTGTAAGTTCGGAAGATACTCTACCTTATATTATAATTCAACTAATTGTATAAGAGTAAAAGTAAGCTGCACAATGAAACACTGTCACGTAGCCTATTAGTCTATGTAGTCGAATGCTGCTTTCAAGTCAACAATATCAATAAGAACTTTATCTGGAAGCACATAAAACCGAAACACTAAGCTCCATGTGTGACTTAGGTATAGGCTACAGCAAGAGCCATAAATTTACTAAGCATGTGTCGTCAATTATATCCAGTCCAAGATGACAAATGGGCTTTATTCTTCTAATTTTTACACCAGGGAAGACAGGCTTGCAGTATACAGGGTGTGTGTACGTCCTATCTTAGGATACTGCTCACCTGTATTTTCTAGTGGAAATTACACAGATACCATACGAATTGAAAATCTCCAGAGAACCTTCACTCGACGATTACTAGAGTATGACTGCACCATAACTAATCCATGAAGATGCAGATTGCATTCTATAGAACCCTTATAGAGATGCCGCCTAAAAACCCAAACTCAAGTGTTTCAATAAACCAATTCACGGTCTCTTTTCCTCAACCTCATCTCCCTTCTGTAAGGCCTCACCTCAATATAACCTACGGCATCAAGCTCGAACACTGTATACCGAAAAATGCAAACAGCAATCACAAAATAACTTTATTACAACACAGCAGTCTACTACGGAATAGGTTACCACTTTCTATCCGCTTTTGTGATAATTTACTAGAATTTAAACTCATGCTAAACTTATTCCTCGATGCCGATTGGAACCAACAATTCTTCCCTGAACTATCTGAAAATTCAGACTTAATGAATCACGGACCCCCTCACATCTGACCTATGAGTACACGGCTGACATCACACGCATGTATGTTATTAACAACTTACACTGCTTTCCTTCCCTCGCTAGTCCAACCAACCGACAAAATGTCCTCTTCATATTTCGACACTTAGCACGTCGGCCTTCTTTTTTGTCTAAATATCAGTTCCCTCCAGGAAATCATTTTTATTATTACATATCTTTTTGCCTTACGTATATAAACAGGTCATCTACTATTTTTACCTTGAACAAGAACAATACATCACCTTATAACTCAGATGAGATTATTACGTTAAATGCAATTTCCGGCCAAAATGAACATCTAACACTGGATGCTACACTTGTTGTTTGTCCGGTAGTGTTAAGTGACGCGACGCTCATAGTAAAAATTGGCTGTTTGGTAATTTGATTATTTGGCACATTACTGTGAATCCGTCCCAATTTTTATCTAATCCCGTATCCAACCTCTTTTGCCCTACTGCCCGTCTTTTCTTTTCCACCATTGAGTTTTTAGTTTCTCAAAATATATAACTAGGAGATAAACTAAGTAGAAACCTATAACTTCACAAGGAGCCGTGCAGAGGGCTAATCTTACCCTCCAAAACATCTGGACAAGGTCGATTTTGTAAAATCCGCGCCTGCTAACTGATGCATATTCACTTTTAAGTAATCCAACTTTATTAACCATTATGTCCTTTTTCAGAAGTAATACACTCCGTATGTGTGATTGTATTTCTCCTCGTAGTTTGAAATTCCGAATTCCATGACGCTCAAAACTGAACCAAAATACATATAAACCATTTTACTCCTGGTCATGTCACAGTAAAATTCGTTTCTGTAACAATTCAAACCTGGTATGGTTTGATAGATCCTTGCCTGTGAAAATGGCTTGTTCTTGACGTCAGGAATTAAAGTTTTGCAATTATAATTATTAAGACTAAAGCGAACAAAAACAAGGAGAAGAAAGGTGGAAGAATGTAAAAAGAACAGTCAGGACTTGATATTCTACTTGAAAATGTCCTTCTGTTTCGCGATCTGTTGCTAATTGTAAGGTTGGTAGTAACCAGTGCCATCGGTCATTGTTTTTTTTGCTAATCTTGTTGTTCCTGATTAGTACCTGTCACTTTCAGTGTGCTATCTGCTGTGATGAATAACCAACCCGATATATGACACTACACTTGTCCAATATGGTGGCCATAATGAAATTACAGATCACTCAGCCCACCGTTAACTAAGTGTTCGTCCAATTTCGCCAGCAAGCACCGCATCAATTTATTGTGAGCAAACAGCAGATAAGCTGAAAAATATCAACCACTCCTCACATACATAGATTCCAACTGTGGCACATTGTACTAAGGTATATTCTTCCTATTCAAGAATCATTGTTGTAGAAAGCAGCACATGGTAAAAGACAAATAACCACACGCGCAGACATTCATTAGAACTGATTCGGTGGGTCATATTGTTGTTTGGAGATGGAACAGTACTGGCGGTTTTCAAAAATTGACCGTAAGTGATGGTAACTGGAGTCACCATGTAATTAGATTATGCACTCATCATTATAGCATCTCCAAATGAGGTCATGTGTGGCCGAATTACGTCTATACGTAGACAGATTTAACTGTACGAATTACACTAACGTTCTGCGAAATGCAAAATCTACCTGACGACCCTCTAGAATCTAGGATTTATATTAAATAAATCGGGTAAAAATCTTGTTCTATAAAAAATTGAAGCCAGTTAAAGAATGCTTGCACTCTACGATTTCAAAAAAGCACCAAATAAGGATTAATGCGTGCTGGGAAAATGAAGGCATGCAGGCTGGCAATTTTGTTGACTGACTGAATGACTAACGGATTGATCAGCTAACTAGTTAATTTATTGATTTGTTTTGCCTTAGTCATATTATGACGATTAGGATTATTGCCTACTTGTATTGATTACTTTGAATTTAAATGTTAGAGACGTGTATATATGATTAGTTTATAGCAGTGGATTTCAGTTTAACAATAAGTAGTCCGGTTATTAGACGCATACTTATGTGTCTTCCTATTTTCTTAATAATTCGAATGAAACTGAAGAAGTTGCTGAAATTGTCGGTAGAGAAGAAGCAACATAATGAAGCAGAAGAGAATGCTGAAAAATACGGCGACATGTTGTGTGTTGGCAATGCCAATGCAATTGATGGTAAGAATGTTGTTGATGTTAGTAATACTTGCTTACTGAAGTAGGTAACATTGAAGAGGCGGAAGAAGACAAGCATGGTTATGAAATAGAAGTTGGAGAAGAAGAGAATGTGGAAGCAGATATTGTGGACAACTATGCACATGAAGTGGGAGAAGAGGTGAAAGTAAAAAAAGGCGGAGAATGTGGTGTTTATGTGGCTATATATGAAAGTGAATATGATGAAGACGGAGATGGAGAGGGGCTGGAAGAAGAGGATAGAATGGGAGACGAGAGAGAAAGTGGTGTTTGTGTTGACATCGATGATAGTAATGATGATGGTGAATGTCATGCTGTTGTTGCTGAAGTAACAGATCTAGGGGTGGAGGAAGACGAAGAGAGCGTGGAGGCTGTGAAACGAGATCTCTATGTTGTTGCTCGAGATGATGATGACTGTAATGAGAATGGTGATGATGAGGATGATTGTGATGATAACGACAACGACAAATCTGATTCTGGTGTGAATGGTTGCATTGAGAATAATGATATTATAGGTGTTAATACTAATCATAATAATAGGAATAGTGATAAGAATAGTAGTAATGATAATATTTGTAATCGCAATAATAATTATTACAATAATACTTTCGATTATAATAGTAGTGATCCTGGGAATCGTATTCATCCTCATAATTTTATTTATTCCAACGACTATATGAATGAGAATTTGAAAGATCGTTACATGAACGTGGCGAATGAAGGATTGAATATGAATGATGTTGATGAGTTTATTAAAAAAGCAGGCATCCTGCTATTGTTCATTTTATGTATTTATTATATTTATTCACTTGCTGATCTTATTCTGCAGATAATGAATGACCAATCATATGGAATAGATGATTCAATGCGGATGGATGTCTCTAGGAAATTGGATTTTTATTTGAATTATTGAATGATAGCAAGAATGAATCAATGAGTGGAGGAACCACATCATCGAAAAATTGATTATGAGTGAAGTTCTGATTGAAGTAAATTACTAAACGTGGATCTGTGTACAAACCAATTGCTGTGATTTATGAAAATAAAGTATGTATAAGTTATTGGTATTTGTGTTCTTGATTGATTGACGGGTAGATAGGTGGGTAGATAGTTTGTGTATGGGATATGGTAGACATGAGTGTAATGAGGCGGAGGTAGGTAAGCCTGACTGGGGATCATGGAGGGCTTGATAGGATGGCTGACGCATGTAGAGTGGGGTTCCGTAGGGTTGTATCGGGTCAGGTTTGATCAAGTTATGTTATTGATTATATTATTGATTAGATGGATTGTGTAGATTTCCGTTAAAAGCCAAACTCGGGCAAATTAAGCATGATGAAATGCACCAATGAAGTGAGCGTAGGATTACTTGATGTCAATGTTATTAATTACTTGATGAATTAATTAATGAACTAACAACTGATTAATAACTATGACGAGTTAACAATTAATCAACGTTACGTCGACTTGTGATGGCGAGTAAAGATTGTAAAGGGGGTGAGTGAATTGATGAGGGTATGATCAATTTGTTGAAGTGACCCTGTGCGCATGAACATAATAATCATAATTACAAACGCAAATTAGTTTGCCTTGTTGGTCCCCGTATGTCTGCCCGAATTCCCACTTAATCTCAGGTAGGGATATGAAGAACACAAGACGATTAATCAACCAGATAGATCGTATCATATTCCTCTATATATATACAAACCAGATCACACAGCCAGCCAATTGGGCAACTAACACTTTTACAAACAAGGGAGACAGTGGTAGTGAATACTGGTAACGTGTACGCAATTAATTAAGTGCATCTCATAGATGAAAGATGATATGCTGACCGTAAACATGCTAAACGAGAGCATATGACAAGCGGAACGTAACATCGATAAGATCACAATGTTTACATTACACACAACTAAAATAATTCAAATGATCTTCTACTATATAGAGTTCTGAAAGATAGTCATTCCACTCTAATCACCAAACAACGCATTAACTAACCTATATAAGAAATCCCATTAATAGGCATGTTCACCAACAACCAGTCAAATCAATAACAACTCGAATTTGCAATCATATTCAATGCGTATTTAAGTAGTTTCACAAATCACCAATGAATGCGTGAATTAACACCATTAAGTAGGAATCCAATCTAATTAGAGATGCGGTAATTATTGAAACACAATTCAGACCAGAACTACTAACGACCCGTTTATATATAACTAGATGACACTAAATCACAATACCATATTCACATTACATACACTATAAACACTAGTCTCCTTTCAATCGAAATTAACTAACCTCAACTAACCTCGTAGTATCGTAATACACTACACTCGTATAGTAATTCAGCCAAACAACATATCAAGAACATTATCAGCCTCCTGATCGCCATCTTTCTGCTCCTCCTTTTTTGGATCTTGTCCAGAGTACCAACCGAAATCCTTTCTCGAGGGTGATGCCTCTTGGGACCCAAAACCTCCTGACATGTTAAAGTGATTGTTTTCTTTATCTTTTTCCAGTTGTCTTCCATATTAGTTCCACCTTGTTCTACTGGTTCATAAAATGCCTGGAACATTTCGTTGAGAGTTATTTTGAATTCGTTGCGTTTGTTAGTATTTTGGAGAAAGGCTGTATTGAACCTTCGTAATACTGCCGCCACAGTTGTCCAGTGCTTCTTTAGCTTGAGTTTCACTTAAGCCACCACTAGATGGTGATCTGAAGCTATGTCGGCTCCTCTCCTTGCTCTTACGTCTTCCATGGTCCTTCTAAACTTCTTATTGATGCAGATGTGGTCGATTTGGTTCTCCGTAACGTGGTCCAGTGAAACCCATGCAGTTTTGTGTATACATTTGTAGGAGAATATGGTGCCACCTATAATCATTTTGTTAAAGGCACATGGGTCTACAAACCACTCACCGTTTTCGTTTCTTTCTCCTAGTTCTTGTCGTTCCATGATGCCTGCATATCTGGTGTTATCTATTCCAACCTTGGGGTCAACTTCCCCCCCTTCAGAATGGTCAGGTCCTTTTCTGAGCATTTATCGACAGTTGATTGCAGCCTTCCATATAACTGGTCTTCGTCATCTTCGTGGCTGTCGTTGGTGGGTGCGTAGCACTGGATGACATTGATTGCAATCCCTTCCTTCTTCGTCTTGTAGGATGTTTTGATGATCTTAAGCCCATGAGGTTCCCATCCTACAAGAGCCTTCCAGGTTTTTTGGGCCATCATTAATGCTACTCCATGTGTGTGTGGGGGGGTGTTTTTTTCATCGTGGCCGGAGTTTAAAAGCCCACTTCTTGAGGATAATCGTTGCTGTCCAGCTTGTAACCAATGCGTTCCGCCTATTCCAAGTACCTCCAGGATGTATTTTTTCATTGTTTTAGCTAGTTCCATGCTTCTCCCGGTTTCCCACATCGTGCGGACATTCCATGTACCTGTATTAATTGCTGCCCTGGTTGTCAGAAGAGACATCAGGCTCGTGGCTTCCAAAGAAACTGATATGCCGGGCACCTAATGAAGATTGGCTATCTTCGGGAACTGTGATTTAGAACATTATTTCATTTATTATAACGGTGGACAGTGTTAACATTTTATTTCTATGACTGTTACGTTCCCCTTGCCCGGTTCTCTTGTTTCGCATATTTTGCTCTTGGTATATTGTTTATTATTATGAACTACATCTACTTTGTTGTGTACAAGTTCTCCCCATTCACTACCACTATTTCTTTTGTTCTGTATCAATGTTAGATTTCCGATTGGCTTACTGTGTGGTCTGATTTTATGTATATATAAATGCATGATTAAAATATAATACGACCTTGGACCTTGCTCTCTCAGTCTTCCTGTTCTCAGTTCTGGTTGTCTTATTGTCGGCCTAGGGAGGTGAATGGGCTTAGGTCAATCGTGCATTCTTAGTTAGGCACACATCGTATTGGTGTACGCATCAACCAACCAATCATCATCACCCTCGTCCTATTCATTCACGTCATAACAATTGGCGACGGGGGTGAAAATTATAGAACCCAAGCAAGCTCAGCATCTGCAGCCAGCCAAGGTCATTTCATTATTGGTCGAGAAATCCAGTCGCATTAAGGACCAATCAGAACTCGAGGTTCTCATCAGTGACCTTACATTGGCCAATAACTGAGTCAGTATTTTCAGCAAATCATCATGTCAGCACTCAGTGGACGTGCCAACTTATTGATGTATGAGCTTCTTGTTGCTAACCAGCGATTGATCGAATTGGCATTCGAGCAATTGGGTATTCCAGTCAGCAGCGTCAGTATGCCGGTAATAGACGAAGCAATGCTTAAGCCCACATCTTACAATGACTCCCATACTCAACCAGAATGTCCGACAGAGGTGCATCTGTCTCATGTGCCTAGTATTGCCGTTCCGGAGAAACAAGTCGAGCTGGAGACCTCTGTTCAGATCGTTCCAGAGATGAAACAACCATTAAATGAAAATCCAGCAGCAGTCTCAGATTTATTCACAAGGTCTCGCAGCCCTAATCCCAACAGATGTGCGCGGAGCATCGCCGCCAGTCCAGTCCAGAAGGTCATCTCGAGAATCGTGACTAGACTGTCTGTTGTACCCAAGAAGCCTCTGTATTCAGCGAAGAGGTTCAATAAACAGAAGAAAACTGCTACTGTTGTGGTTGTACGCCCTAGACATGATCAAGCCCTCGACTTCCTAACTCATCCGCGTAGTTGCAGCAATGATGCCTTCAAGACCATGCATGTTCAATGCAATGAAGTGTTGTTCCTGCCAATTCACAAAGATCCCACTACGTTCCGTGGAGGAGGAGACTAGTGGTAGATTGTAGTTTTCTAGTTGCGATGTAACTAATCATGTTTCTTTTTTTTTCTTGAGTACATTGTAGTTCTTACCTGACCACACCCAAAGCTGAACTAGTCCAAAAACGTATCATCATTGTCTTTTCAAAAAGGGGAGGTGATATGCCGGGCACCTAATGAAGATTGGCTATCTTCGGGAACTGTGATTTAGAACATTATTTCATTTATTATAACGGTGGACAGTGTTAACATTTTATTTCTATGACTGTTACGTTCCCCTTGCCCGGTTCTCTTGTTTCGCATATTTTGCTCTTGGTATATTGTTTATTATTATGAACTACATCTACTTTGTTGTGTACAAGTTCTCCCCATTCACTACCACTATTTCTTTTGTTCTGTATCAATGTTAGATTTCCGATTGGCTTACTGTGTGGTCTGATTTTATGTATATATAAATGCATGATTAAAATATAATACGACCTTGGACCTTGCTCTCTCAGTCTTCCTGTTCTCAGTTCTGGTTGTCTTATTGTCGGCCTAGGGAGGTGAATGGGCTTAGGTCAATCGTGCATTCTTAGTTAGGCACACATCGTATTGGTGTACGCATCAACCAACCAATCATCATCACCCTCGTCCTATTCATTCACGTCATAACAATTGGCGACGGGGGTGAAAATTATAGAACCCAAGCAAGCTCAGCATCTGCAGCCAGCCAAGGTCATTTCATTATTGGTCGAGAAATCCAGTCGCATTAAGGACCAATCAGAACTCGAGGTTCTCATCAGTGACCTTACATTGGCCAATAACTGAGTCAGTATTTTCAGCAAATCATCATGTCAGCACTCAGTGGACGTGCCAACTTATTGATGTATGAGCTTCTTGTTGCTAACCAGCGATTGATCGAATTGGCATTCGAGCAATTGGGTATTCCAGTCAGCAGCGTCAGTATGCCGGTAATAGACGAAGCAATGCTTAAGCCCACATCTTACAATGACTCCCATACTCAACCAGAATGTCCGACAGAGGTGCATCTGTCTCATGTGCCTAGTATTGCCGTTCCGGAGAAACAAGTCGAGCTGGAGACCTCTGTTCAGATCGTTCCAGAGATGAAACAACCATTAAATGAAAATCCAGCAGCAGTCTCAGATTTATTCACAAGGTCTCGCAGCCCTAATCCCAACAGATGTGCGCGGAGCATCGCCGCCAGTCCAGTCCAGAAGGTCATCTCGAGAATCGTGACTAGACTGTCTGTTGTACCCAAGAAGCCTCTGTATTCAGCGAAGAGGTTCAATAAACAGAAGAAAACTGCTACTGTTGTGGTTGTACGCCCTAGACATGATCAAGCCCTCGACTTCCTAACTCATCCGCGTAGTTGCAGCAATGATGCCTTCAAGACCATGCATGTTCAATGCAATGAAGTGTTGTTCCTGCCAATTCACAAAGATCCCACTACGTTCCGTGGAGGAGGAGACTAGTGGTAGATTGTAGTTTTCTAGTTGCGATGTAACTAATCATGTTTCTTTTTTTTTCTTGAGTACATTGTAGTTCTTACCTGACCACACCCAAAGCTGAACTAGTCCAAAAACGTATCATCATTGTCTTTTCAAAAAGGGGAGGTGATATGCCGGGCACCTAATGAAGATTGGCTATCTTCGGGAACTGTGATTTAGAACATTATTTCATTTATTATAACGGTGGACAGTGTTAACATTTTATTTCTATGACTGTTACGTTCCCCTTGCCCGGTTCTCTTGTTTCGCATATTTTGCTCTTGGTATATTGTTTATTATTATGAACTACATCTACTTTGTTGTGTACAAGTTCTCCCCATTCACTACCACTATTTCTTTTGTTCTGTATCAATGTTAGATTTCCGATTGGCTTACTGTGTGGTCTGATTTTATGTATATATAAATGCATGATTAAAATATAATACGACCTTGGACCTTGCTCTCTCAGTCTTCCTGTTCTCAGTTCTGGTTGTCTTATTGTCGGCCTAGGGAGGTGAATGGGCTTAGGTCAATCGTGCATTCTTAGTTAGGCACACATCGTATTGGTGTACGCATCAACCAACCAATCATCATCACCCTCGTCCTATTCATTCACGTCATAACAATTGGCGACGGGGGTGAAAATTATAGAACCCAAGCAAGCTCAGCATCTGCAGCCAGCCAAGGTCATTTCATTATTGGTCGAGAAATCCAGTCGCATTAAGGACCAATCAGAACTCGAGGTTCTCATCAGTGACCTTACATTGGCCAATAACTGAGTCAGTATTTTCAGCAAATCATCATGTCAGCACTCAGTGGACGTGCCAACTTATTGATGTATGAGCTTCTTGTTGCTAACCAGCGATTGATCGAATTGGCATTCGAGCAATTGGGTATTCCAGTCAGCAGCGTCAGTATGCCGGTAATAGACGAAGCAATGCTTAAGCCCACATCTTACAATGACTCCCATACTCAACCAGAATGTCCGACAGAGGTGCATCTGTCTCATGTGCCTAGTATTGCCGTTCCGGAGAAACAAGTCGAGCTGGAGACCTCTGTTCAGATCGTTCCAGAGATGAAACAACCATTAAATGAAAATCCAGCAGCAGTCTCAGATTTATTCACAAGGTCTCGCAGCCCTAATCCCAACAGATGTGCGCGGAGCATCGCCGCCAGTCCAGTCCAGAAGGTCATCTCGAGAATCGTGACTAGACTGTCTGTTGTACCCAAGAAGCCTCTGTATTCAGCGAAGAGGTTCAATAAACAGAAGAAAACTGCTACTGTTGTGGTTGTACGCCCTAGACATGATCAAGCCCTCGACTTCCTAACTCATCCGCGTAGTTGCAGCAATGATGCCTTCAAGACCATGCATGTTCAATGCAATGAAGTGTTGTTCCTGCCAATTCACAAAGATCCCACTACGTTCCGTGGAGGAGGAGACTAGTGGTAGATTGTAGTTTTCTAGTTGCGATGTAACTAATCATGTTTCTTTTTTTTTCTTGAGTACATTGTAGTTCTTACCTGACCACACCCAAAGCTGAACTAGTCCAAAAACGTATCATCATTGTCTTTTCAAAAAGGGGAGGTGATATGCCGGGCACCTAATGAAGATTGGCTATCTTCGGGAACTGTGATTTAGAACATTATTTCATTTATTATAACGGTGGACAGTGTTAACATTTTATTTCTATGACTGTTACGTTCCCCTTGCCCGGTTCTCTTGTTTCGCATATTTTGCTCTTGGTATATTGTTTATTATTATGAACTACATCTACTTTGTTGTGTACAAGTTCTCCCCATTCACTACCACTATTTCTTTTGTTCTGTATCAATGTTAGATTTCCGATTGGCTTACTGTGTGGTCTGATTTTATGTATATATAAATGCATGATTAAAATATAATACGACCTTGGACCTTGCTCTCTCAGTCTTCCTGTTCTCAGTTCTGGTTGTCTTATTGTCGGCCTAGGGAGGTGAATGGGCTTAGGTCAATCGTGCATTCTTAGTTAGGCACACATCGTATTGGTGTACGCATCAACCAACCAATCATCATCACCCTCGTCCTATTCATTCACGTCATAACAGAAACTCAGCCTTCACTATAAGGCATCATAACAGACCTTTTAACTCCAAGGGCAGAGTAAAAATCGTTATGAAGGTTTGTACTGGTTAGCGTTTTGTTAGCAATGTTGTCGTATTACGGGATGGGGTTGCTAACCTCCATGCCCAATCCTCCTCCTTTATCCGGGCTTTCGACCAGCAGCAACCCTAGGGGAGCTTCAGGAGGAGTTTTGTCCTGAATTTAGTACGTGTAAATATGTTTGATATGACGCAACGCCTTCGTTTTACACGATGGCACTAAGCGCAATTTTAACTCTTTGAATTATCTACGCCAACAGAAACTTGAAGCCGTGACCAACAACTCCACAACTGACTACTTGCCAAAAGCCAAATCGAGAAGAAACGAGCACAGCGCTAGGATGATACGTTTCTATTCTGTCATAACTCTGTATATATATATATAACTGCAACAGCAACCTTGTAGTAGTTAGAGCCGCTACAACCAATCACACAACACAAGGTCAGTGCGGAGAAATGAACTGCAGTACTGCCTACCGCCCATCTTACAACTAATAGAAAAATAGAAAAATAAGGATAGTCACATGAAAAATAACTGGTTCTGAAAATTCTTATCAATGTTAAATTTGTTCATTTTCGGAAAAATAAGGTTATTTTACAGGATTTTGGACACCATTTCCAGTTTCTGATTAGTAGAGCAATTTTAATACATCCGTCTATGCTAATACCCTAAATTCACCTGACATAGGCTGATTAGAAACCTGTTTGAAATGTGAGTTATTAATATGTTGTGCATTCCCAGGATGACATTACTGTAGTGTATTAAACGACTAGCTAAATATTGACCTGATATGCATCGAGATGAAGCCTAAAAATTTGTGGATATTTATTTTGCCGTGTTAACTTTGTGAAAAGAAATAATATCCTAAACAAAACATACGAAGCCATGAGTTCGAGGAGTGTCATGAACCAAGGTCTCCAAAATTCGGAAACTAAATTTATTTCCTAACGCATCGTATAGGCTTGACAAACGGATAATTATAGTAATAATTTATTTCCTCAATATCAGGAGCAAGCCATTTTTACAGGCAACATCAATAATAACATACCAGACAGTAAAGAGGATTCAATCGCTATGCAAACTTATTATACTATTATGCACAGAGATATTGGGATTATAAACTTTGTTTTAAATCGGCACTTATATAGCGTCCATTACAAACATGGCCTAAAGACGACCTTGTGATGCAGGAGAATGGTAGGATGGATTCATGCCACCATTACGAGGAGTTACATTTTGACGGAAAATGTTGATGTTCAACCTTCGCGTAATATAAGGCAGTATATGGACATATGGAAATGAAATTTGCAAATGTTTTACTAAATAATTGTAGACATATCAATATAATGTTTTGTTATATAGGATTACTGCTAAATACGCAAGTAACTGAAATCAGCACTAAGCGTACGTATGTCAGTCGTTGATTGTTATTATTGCTACACTCCGAAACTGATTACTGAACCCACGCCAGTTTACAGGCATTATCATTGTGGTATATAGCGGCTACTTACATAAATTCGTAATACATGGAACAAAAGTACATTGACAGAAGAAAAATGAACAGTTTGCGATGCGTGTCGTGGCTCCTTACAGAATATCAGACATTTTATAATCGATATTTATGTGGTGTCCAGTAAACGATTAGACCTTGAAGCGTTTTTGTGATGCCAGGGGAGAATAACAGATATAACATTTTGACGAAAGATGATGATGTTTGACGTTTTGGGCAGTATAAGGCGGCAGTTAAGTGCCTTCATAAACCTAAATAAAATGAGGGGAATCTGAGTGGGACTTACATTAAATCTGTAGTATCCTACAGTCATTGGCACCCTATGACAGATACAAGATAATGCGCAATTAATTATCAATTGAACCCAGGTTTCTGTCGTGTTCCGGCACAGTTAAAGCAAATTTTAAAGTTTATCAGGCCTATTACTCTGCAAAATACACCAGAAATCTTGGTTGCGAACCAGCACTTAACCCTCATTTTATGGCTAACAATATACATCCAGGATGTTTACGTGCTTCTCGAATTATGACTGAACAGTTTACTAGTGTAAGTTGCACTAACAAGCAATCCGAAGAATCGTCGAGCTTAGCTTGTAGTGACTGTCGAGATTTATAATCCAAATGTTGAATATGACTAGCATCTCGGTGTTGAATAGTATGAACACAAGCACTCAGAACAATACTCCGATGCTGAACCATAGCAGCTGAAGAATGTGTCAAGGGTTTTTCTAGACGACAAATGAACTTTGGTGCTTCATGATCGTAATAATGCTGGATTTCTTTCTAAAAAGATATTTATGAAGACGCCTTACAGCCCAAAAGACAGCTAAAGCTTTTCTCTGGGTTTGAGAATAACCTTTTTAATTAGCAGTAAGTTTCTGTGAAACACAGACCACTGATCTACCTTCCTGCTCTAAAACTGCACCAACAACGACTGGTGATGCAATACTAATAAGAGCTGAGTGTATACTAGGCAAAAAAGTTCTTAAGACCATATCACTTTGCAAACATTTCAAGCAACCCCACGTAAATTAACTGTATGATAAAACTTGTAACAGATCATCAGTCTAGTACAAAAAATCAGAAAGAAAACGTGAATAGTATTGCAAAGCACCTACTAGGAAGTATAGTTCCTTTAGATTTTTTGAAGATGGCATACTGATAAGTTAGTCTAACCGATCTGTATCTGGCTTGAGTCTACCACCATTAGCTGAGTATCCGAGACACTCAAAGCTAAATACTCAATAGGAATATTTTTTCGGACTTTCATCAAGTACTTTTCAAGTAAACGAGGCAATTAGTCTGTCAGTCGCTTATTATACATTGTCTTATCAGGACCATGAATAATAAGATCATCCTGACAAACTTCTACATCTTTCAGATCGCCAGCAATGCTATTAATCACTTCTTAAAAAATGCTTGGAAGACAAGTAAGACCAAATGGAAGATAGTTGTATTTGAACAATCCGAACAGAACGTTAATTGACATTAACATTGATGAGGCTTCATCTAAGAGAATTTGAAGGTAGGCATCTTTCCAATAAACTGTAGAGAATATTTTTGAACCATGAAGGCGATTAAGAATATCTTCAGTCTCAACAATCTTTAACAAACGTGAATTGAAGGTTAGTCTATAATCACAACATTTCTTGGAGGACTTACAATCAGATGTTAAGGGTGTAACAATCGGAGTACCTCAAACAGAAGGATGAATCGACTTTGTTATCCGTTTATCACACAAGCCACCTAATATTTTTGCGAACTGTTTTTCTTAGACCATAAGGAATAATTCGCCTTTTTAGGAATAAATGATTACCATGCACTTGTAGTTGTATAGGCTGGATTGTCATCTGACCTTCACATTTACATGTAGAAACAAGATCTTTGAGCAATTTGTCAGACGTATTTTTGGAAGTTAACAAAGGCAGGCCTAATTTTCGCAGCTTCAAATTCCTTAAACAAAGTACTGGTGGTCCAGTTTCACTAACCAAAAACTCACATAACATGTATCTGGAATATTTATCTTAAAGATGCAAAGTACAGCACCCATGAGTAGGAAGCATATGTCCAGTAATACCCGATATAGAAACGTCAGTGGATCGTATAACTGTATTCGCCTGTAGTGAATTCGAATTCCCAACCAGAATGATGGACTTCGCACATTCAATGTTAGTAATGAAATCAAAGAAAGTACAATCAGACAGATATAATCGTTTATAAACATAATAAATGATGTTTGATGATGGAGTCAAAATAGACCTTTGATGTTCTGCAGTAGCCTTAGTATGTAAACTCGAATCAGAACTCAGGAAATAAACTATTGACCGATACACTAATTTGATCCGTCCAATCTTTCCACAATTAAAACATTTAGCATATCGAAACGGATATGATTTACGTGAATGAAGATGACAACAAGGCATACATTTACTAAAGCCCAACTCACCTGCTTCTGATTCGTTATAACGCTGCACTTAATTAATATCAGTGTTTCCTCGTGAACTGGTACCACTTTCAACACATCGAGTCTGTGTGCGACATTGATTGCGTAATATGCCTTGTGTATGCGTTGCGTAATATGCCTGATGAATGTATTAGAAATTTTCATGGACGATAGATCCATTTCACTAACTGCCACTTAATTAATACAGATTTCTCGAATCCTGCATAATTAACATGAAGGTGCACCTGGTATATGACCAAGTTACGTTTGGATTATTACCAGAGCAACTTCTAACGATTGAACCCACTCTTACGAATGAGAAGAAATCAGAAGGCAATCAAGGAAGGAAGAGAAGTTATATTTGATCGTGAATGGAGCGGCAATGGGATAGCAACGTCTAGGCCGGCAAACTAGAGAGATGGTTGCTTGTTACGGTACGATGTGTCGTGATCTGGTCGTGATGCGTGACCGAGCGCCTTCAAATTAGTAGTGTCCGCTAAAACAAACATGGTCAGCATCAATGTCGAAACCTATGTAGCTATTTATTTTGGGGATTATTTACCGCTACAGTTCACTCCCCCCCTAATGGGTTCGTGAGGACCCTATGAAGTACCAGCCAAAGGATAAAACCCAATGCGTTAAACAATGGTAAACGTTCCTTTGATAGCTTGGATGTTGTGCAGCTTCTGGCCGTCAGTGCCTATGCTAAAGTGTCGTTACATATAAAAATAATAAAAAGATTGTACAAAGTGTAATCGTTCTCTTCTATTTTCTTCTGGTCGTTTCCGGGCGTCCAGGAAATCCAAAAAAAAATTTTTAAATGTGTGCCTTTTATTTATATATATATTTAAAAACAATTTGTCGGCTAAATACAGCTACAAAAACGCATAAAATGTTGACAACGCTAGCATGAATAAAAAGAGGTTTTTTTGATATTTGTTTCTTAAACATACGAAAACGTGTAAAAAAATGCATACCGTAAAGTTTAAAAAAAAGGTATTTTTATCCAATTTTTTTATTTTATATATATAAAGTTCACGATACACACAGTGGAAAATTAGAAAAGAATATTAATAGACGTAATATTCATTTAAGTGTTCTGGAACTCGTACATTTCTACCAGAACGTGTAGCTCTCGGCGTTATGGAGCTCTTCTGAATTTCCACTTGCTCGTTGGTTGTTGCCTGAGGCACGGCGACTGTGCTCATGTCGAGTTTCGGCGGTGTTGTGGCGAGTTGGACTTCGAAGGGTTTACCTTCTAGGTAAGCTGCTTTGAGGCGATCAATGTTGACGTTCTCCTCGTATCCATTCTTATCGATCGTATAGTACTTTGTTTCACGTTTCAAGACCTTGTATGGTCCTTCGTAAGTCGCGTCAAGAGGTCGGCGTAGAGCGTCACGATGTACACAAACGTGTGCACTATATTTTAAAGCGGGTTGGATGAAAGTGTCTGTCGATTGTTGTCGAGTTTGGACTGGCTTAACTGAACGCATAGCATTTGTAAGCCGGTTCACGTAAGTATTTATATCCAGGTTTGTCGAGGTGGAAGCGGTTTCCACAAACTCACCTGGTAATCGAAGAGTCGTCCCGTAAACTAGTTCAGACACGCTGCACCCGACATCCTCTCTTACCATGCTTCGGATACCGAGTAAGACTAGTGGCAAAGCCTCTGCCCACTGCGGCATGTTCGTAGCTGAAAGTGATGCTTTCAACTGTCGATGAAATCTTTCTACCAAACCGTTAGATTGTGGATGGTAGGCGGTTGTTAGGAAGCGCGTCGCTCCAAGAAGTTTTGTCAGAGAGTGGAACAATCCAGATTCAAACTGACGTCCACGGTCTGTCGTTATTGTAGATGGACAACCAAAGTTCGCTATCCATCGTTTGACGAAAGCGCGAGCAATCGTTTCAGTAGTGATGTCTTTTAAGGGAATCGCTTCTGGCCAGCGTGTAAAACGGTCCACGCATGTCAAAAGATAAGAAAGTCCATTTGATTCAGGTAAGGGTCCTACCAAATCAAGAAGGACATGGTCAAATAGAGCGTCGGGAGTCGGGAAAGTACTAAGAGGACATTTATTGTACTGAATTACTATGCTCTTTTAGCCGGCCACACAGGAGCGTGCCGATTCTTTGATGTCTTTATACATCCTTGGCCAGCAAAATCTCTGGGCAATCAGTTTAGACCTAGCACGAACTCCAGGATGAGAGGGATTGTGCAATGTGTCAAAGATGATTCGTCGATAACTCTTGGGAACGAGTGGACGGGCTGTACCTGTAGAATAATCACAAATTAGTGTTCTTACCTTTTCCAATCATCTTTGTTTGAAGTTTGAGCGTTGTTGCGGATAACTCGTGATGAAGACTATTGTCTTCATTTTGAAGTCGAGCTAGTTCCACAAGGTCGATACCTTGGATACGATTCAAGGCATGTATTTGTGATAAGGCGTCGGCAACAACATTGTTGGCTCCAGGTATATGTCGTGTATCAGTAGAGAACTGGGAAATATAGTCTAGATGAAGCGACTCTCGCGGAGAGTACTTATCTGAATATGACTTCATAGAAAACGTCAGTGGCTTATGGTCGGTGAATATTGTAAATTCCCGGCCTTCGATGGAATGTTGAAAATGTCGTACAGCACAGTACATGGCTAGCAGTTCACGACCAAAAGTGCTGTATCTTGATTCGGTATCGTTTAGTCGTCTTGAGAAGAATGCTAAAGGTTGCCAAGTTTGGTCAGTCCATTGTTGCAGAACTGCGCCAATCGCTGAGTCAGATGCATCAACTGCGATGCTGACAGGGGCTTCGGCATTGTGATGTGCCAGCATAGTCACATTGGCTATTGCTTCTTTAGTCTCAGTAAAGGCTTTCTTTGAGTCTGCATCCATTGTGACCACTTTTTTTATTTCCACGAAGCTGATCCGTTAGTGGTTTCATGATAGATGCACAGTTCGGTATAAACCGTCTGTAGAAACTTACCAACCCATTGAAAGCTCGCAACTGCTTGGTGGTGGTTGGTTCCGGGTACTCCAGAATAACCGCCACCTTGTGTTTTTGAGGTTGTATGCCATTAGCGTCAATAGTATGCTCCAGGAAGTCCAATGAGGTTGTTCCGATTTGGCATTTCTGTATATTTATTGTAACTCCATATTGTTGCAGTCTACTAAAGTCTGTGTCCAAATGTTTCACATGTGTTACCTCGTCTGGGCTTGCTATCAGGCAGTCGTCGACGTATGCATGGATATAGTCAAGCCCGCGGAACACGTCATCAATGAAGCGTTGGAATGTTTGTGCTGCGTTCCTCAACCCAAAAGGCATTCGGAGGAATTCGTAAAGGCCAAATGGAGTTACGATAGCGGTTTTCGGGATATCATTTTCAGACATCGGTATTTGGTTGTACGCCTTTACCAAGTCGAGTTTTGAAAATATTGTCATTCCCTTCAGAGTGGCCGTTAAATCGTGGATGTGCGGTAAAGGGTAACGATCAGGCGTAGTTTGGGCGTTAAGACGTCGGTAATCACCGGTGGGACGCCAGTCATTGCTATCTTTCTTCGGGACCATATGTAACGGAGATGACCATGGACTACTGGGAGGTCGAATTATTCCTAAGTCAATCATATGATCGAATTCGTTTTTCGCAATCCTTAGTTTTTCAGGCGCGAGTCGGCGTGCTTTGGAAAATACAGGTTGACCGGTAGTCGTGATGTGATGTGTAACATTGCTGGTTACACATGATAGATTCGATGACGCCTTATTCAGATCTGGATACTTGTCGAGTATCGGCTGAAAATAAGGGTTAATTAAATGTTTAAAACGAAGAGGACATAAGCTACAACCTGTAGCCACGGTTCCACGAATGTAGACATTTGTGTTACTATCCACTAATCTATTTTTACTAGGGTCCACAAGCAAGTTGTAGTGGCTAAGTAAATCCATGCCTATGATAGGTATTTTCACATCGGCGATTGTGAAAATCCAGTGTATGGGTTTTCGTAAACCCACGTTTAAGTAGACGTATCGTTTACCATATGTTGCTATGTGTTTTCCATCGGCTGCCTGTAAATCGAAAGTAGCTTCGTGATGGCGATCAGATGAAGCTGCAGGAAGGACGCTAACTTCTGCGCCAGTATCGACGAGGTAGCGAACCTTCGTTATCACATCAGTGATAAATAACAGGCGGCTGCTTCCACCGGCTACTGTTGCCACTAACGCGTGCTGGCGGAATAGTTTCCCGATGCGTCAACAATCGTTTTATGTCTAGGGAAACAACAGGGGTCTCTACACTTCTTGGAATTTTTTCCATAGGTGTTGTGGTACCAACACCAATGTGAATTTTCGTTTCGTCGACGTCGAGACGACGACCTTTTCCGTGATGTACTTCGTCGACGAGAATCGTTCGGTCAGTGTTTTTCCTTCAGGTCAATAAAACGAGAATGAGTACTACACAATTTTGTCACGTCGTTTTCGGTGGCCTGAGGTTTTTCAGTAATGGAATAAACCTGATTATCGCGGGTTCTAGTGATCTCCAGAATTCGATCAGCAGATGAAGCTAGTTCATTTACTGGGTTGTTATTAAACGTTACCAGAACTGCTTGCACTTGTTGTGGCAGTTTTGATAAGAAGAGTTGACGGAAAAGACCTTCGTCGAAAGTGCGTTGACCAATTACCTCTCGCATGCGCGTCAACATTTCCGTCGCTGAACCACTACCTAGCTCGATGGTGTGGAACAACTCATCAAGACGTTGTCTATCGGACAAGCCTCCGCGTTTGAGAATTGATCTTTTGAGCTGGTCATAAGGTTCTAGGCAGTCAGGGCTGAAAAAGAAGGGGGTGACGTAACTGTACAATTCACGCAAAAGTGACCTTACGATGGCAAGGAATTGAACACGCGGACCTGTCACAGCGTGGTCTCGAAACTCGACTTCTGCGTAGCAGAACCAAGCTTCTATGTTTTCTGTCCAGAAAGAAATGAGCTGAAAGTTCAGGGGTGTGGGATTTTTAATCTTAATGAACTTAGGAGTCTGATCAGTCAGTCTATATATGCAGTATATGAAAATACAAAAATAAATGCAGTCAAAATGTGCAAAAAATGATAATCACACCAAAAATACTGTTAAAAACTATAAACAGGAACGAACTCACAGTTATGAACGTGTCCAAATCACGTCGTGCTCACCAATGAAGGTGCATCCGGTATATGACCAAGTTACGTTTGGATTATTACCAGAGCAACTTCTAACGATTGAACCCACTCTTACGAATGAGAAGAAATCAGAAGGCAATCAAGGAAGGAAGAGAAGTTATATTTGATCGTGAATGGAGCGGCAATGGGATAGCAACGTCTAGGCCGGCAAACTAGAGAGATGGTTGCTTGTTACGGTACGATGTGTCGTGATCTGGTCGTGATGCGTGACCGAGCGCCTTCAAATTAGTAGTGTCCGCTAAAACAAACATGGTCAGCATCAATGTCGAAACCTATGTAGCTATTTATTTTGGGGATTATTTACCGCTACAAACATCATGGCAGATGAATAAGCTCTCATTCTAAATGTGGTATGTTAATACCAGCTAATAAACGATCACTGGACTGGACATCAAGTTGATTACTAAATTCAGCAACTTGATTTTGTAAATCAGGGATAAACTCACGAAATTTCTGGTTGGATGCTAGCATTATTTTATTAAATTTCACTATTTTTGCCTCAAAGTTTGTAGATTGAGCATAAGAATGCCAAAGATCTTCGAGTTTTGTATACGGTAAAGAAATTGGCTTATCAGGAAACGCCAAATTTTTCAGTAAATAATAAGCATCCTCCCCAGTGGGTGCAAAAAATGAGGAGTAATGTAATCGTCTTCAACTCTGTCTTGATGTATTTTACTTACTTCTCAATAAAATCAGAATAGAAGTTTATGTCTAAGAAATTAGGTCCGGCTCCATTTCTACGCTGTGATATTAATTAGAATTTTGAATATTAACTAGCGGACCAGATCAGGTAGTTTTCACGACGATACAGAACATAAGTAAAGGTAACGTGTACTTTGAAATTTAATCAGCTCACACAGTTGTGTAATACTACTACTGTATCATTCAAACACCACAGTAATCACCTTCCAAACATTAGTTCTATATTACCGCACCAAACCTTCCCCTGAATTCTAGCCCACCCTTCACCATTATCCATCCTGTAGTAATCTTTTAAGTTTAACTCATGGACCAGACTACCTATAACAGAGTGAAGGGATGGATACCAATTTCCCATTAGGCATAAATCTGTAAAGGTAAAACAATAGCAACAATAGTCGAAAAAACCATAATACCATCAATAATGAAAAGAGATTGTCGAGAAAAGAGATAAATAATGATAAAATGAGGTTTAAAAACAATAATGCGAAATGTGGGCAAAGCCCAGTTGAAACTTCTGAGACTAGAGCTGTAGTGTATCCAGTTTATTGTCGGAAGAAAGTGTAGACATGGAACCAAAACCAAAGCACTCTGGATGCGAGCACGGATAAATCAATCGGATTACATTAGCTCTTCATACAGATACTGGATATTGGACTACCCCTCACAAATTAGGGCACGTGTACGCTAATAGAATAAGATTACATACGACGCGCTTTTATCAACCAGTAACAAAGCAGCTACGGGGCACACACTCACTGGCTCGAAATATAAGTTTCACAACAGGTTTGGTTTTTGATTGTCTTGAGTATTTGCTTGAATACTTTTTGGAGTCTATTAAAGGATGGATGTTGGAAATCTTAGACATATATTACGCAGTAATTTTTGATTATTGGAAAGATGGAGGAACTTCAAATAGCTTTTGTGGGGTCACCTCCACCGTCAGGCGAAGAAATATGTGCTTCCGACATAAACTTTGATAGAACACTTCCCGGTCTACATCAGGTATGGTAGCTATTTTGTAAGTTTTTCTGTAGTATCTAGGAACAGATTTTGTGGATGTGGGTGGGCGGACATTTCTGGAACCAGGAAGCGAGACTCATATGTATGCTTTTTATCGCAAGGATGTGGTACTGGTTCCTGGACATTCCCTTCCACTGATACCTTACGATCCACTGGAGTCAGATCTTCTCCAAAAAATTAATAAGGAAAGGAAGCCACTGATATTTCTTCCTGGATAGTGAGTTATAATTCTAGCCTTACTAATAAAAGGTATATTTCACTAAGTTATACTTTTGCTACTTGTGTTTTAAACCCACAAATGCTGAGCTAGTCGATTCTGTCCTAAAGTTTAGGATGCTATAGTAGTTCTAAATTGTTTATTTGTCTCCAAAGCAAGTACGATAACTACAAACTTGAAGTAGTACGGTACTTTGAGCCCTTACAGATAAACTAAATTATTTCAACGAACTATTTCCTTGTTCTAAGCGATACACAACAAGTATCCGGTAATGCATTCTTCAGTATTTCTTGCTTAGGGTTTTGATCTCAAAGTGATCATTATCATTAAAAGTTTCCTGAAGCTTCATTTTTGTTACAGACTATCGCTTAGCACTTAACCTTACAGGATAATCTTTACCAATATTACTTGGCGATCGATCCTCTACTTCTTAAGACAATCCAGATACGTTTACACTGTGCTAGCTCGAATGAAATTTGCACGTTAAATATGCAAACTACTCCCGCAATGTTACGAGGAACCTGTTTATTTTGACTTTTGGTGGGGTGAGGGGGAGTGGCTGAACTTTTGCGAATAGTCGTAGGGTTCTTGTTTTTGGAAAATAGTTTAAAGCTTGGTGAGAAAAGCAGAAAAATGGTCAGTTTGTGACGTGAGGCGTTATAAGAATAGCACCTGTTGTTTCAGTACAAATCAACTGAAATATCGGAGATTGTCTAACTTTAGTTTGTGGGGTAGTAGTTAGGGAGTTCGACCCTGAATCACTACATCAAAGATTCTAGTACCGCCCCACCTAAATATGTTTCGGCGGTCGGGTGGTATTGATAGCCCTTATTGTGCCTTGTAGCTAAGGACAAGAATCTGTAATTGTTAAAAAAGGTAAGTCATTACATATGACTCGTAATTAAAGCTGGTGGCTAACCCGTTATTAATTTTATCTATATTAGTAAAAGTACGACGTTGGCTAGGGTTGAAGTAGGATGGAGGAAGGATAGGGGCGCCAAAACCAAAACATGGCATCAGTCCATGAAGTCCTTGACTGTCGGTCTAAGCCATGTTGGTAGAAGCAGATTATCTGGTTGGGGTCCGCGTGATAGTCACAATAAATGGCTGGAGACACTTGATGACATGGCTCAGAATCGGTCACAATGGCACAAGCGTATTCACTCCTTGACTCCATCTAAATCTTGGATTCTATTATTCTTTTCTGAACACCTTTACTTTACTCTCCCCTCATGTTGTTGTTATGTGACCTCCGTTATCTTGTAGTGCTAATGTGGTAATGGCTACTTAAACCTATGGGTGTATGTACCCGGTTCTACGTTGCTGATGGATGAGAGTAGTTTTTTCTAATTGAACTATCTTTCTTCACATACTTCACTTGAGTGACGTGGTTACTTTGGTGCTCTGGTGAACCAAGACTTGCTATACGTAAATAAGTATTCATTACTGATAAGTAGGGATTCGAGGCATCTCATGGACAAATTGTCTATTACGATTTCTTAAAATATATGATTGCTTAAATATCTGTATATAGAAGTAATCAATAATGAAGAGTAGCTTTGATTTACTCTTGTAACAGTTGAGTGGTTTTATTTGAACGCATTTCATCACAAAATTTCCAACACCTTAGTAACTTATTTTAGATCGGTTCACATATTCTTTTAATTTCTGTTGATTTTCAGTCAAGATTATGCAAGCTTGGGAGATTTTGTTGGTTGTATTGGCACTACAGCTGACCTAGTCGCCATTTGCATTCCTGATTCAAACGAAAATGCTCCTATTCGTGCTATGTTTATTGGCAGGCAACGGATTCGCATCACTAAAGCAACACGTGATTCTTCATAGTAATATTTCTACCTACGTTGTTTATTTTCCACAATATACTGTCTAAGGTTTAAGCTTTATTATGTTCTTCATCGTCAGTTATGTAGTGGTTTTCATAGTCCATCTTTATGCTAATTGTCTAAAAGTGGAACTTTTGTCCATCACGCTTTTTCAAACTCTTTCATCCTTGCTTTAACTTAAGATAGGTAATATCTGTGGTTTCCATCATGATTGTGGCCTAAGACTGTCAACCATTGGACTTGGTAACTACCCATCAGTCCAGGTTTTATTCATATCACCGGAAAATTAACAAGATTAATCGTTATCTCCACTGTTAACTTAAGACTTAATATAGACGGATATTAAATGGTTGCATTGTTAGCGAAAGTGATTTTTCTAGTACTTTCATATGTCTTTGTGAAAAAATATCATACACAAATATGTGTATGATTAAACACCAATCCGAACGAACTGTTTTAAGAATATGGCTTTGTAAACCAAGCCCTCACCTATGAAATCAGCATATGGCTGCTACCCTTAATTCTTGACCATCTCATAGTTTTTATGTAAGAAAAGTAAGTTATTAATTATAATCAGTATCAAGTTTGTGTTGAAAATGATAGTGTTGCTAAAAGTTACTAGTAGTGCTTTGCTGTCCATTCAATTTGTTGAGGCATAGTGAGATTATCTAGACAGTTCTTACGAACTGAACTCATACTAAGAATAGTAGTGTTCCTCTTTTCTGCTTTTAATCCTTAGTTGTGCTTACCACGTTAACGGATACATACATATACACATACTTCGTTCACATTCTTTATCTAACTTCTGTTTCTTAACTATAGCCCTCTTGTTTGCCATGGTAAGATTTTGCCTGAAGCATCTTTTGATCGTGAAATGGCTAGTCACCCTCTGGGTTGGGGACTAATTCCACGATCGTGGTCTCGTTTTGGTCGCGATCCATTGCCAACACATTCTAATGCTCACAGTTGTAACGGGTCAGCCAAAGTTTCAACTTCCGTCGTGTCTACAAAGTAAGTTTAGCATGGTATTTGGTTACGTGATTACTACATGTTATTACACTTGCTAGAAATGTTTCTTATTTTTAATTTATAATCAGTGGTAGATTATTTGTATTATTGAGACGTACTGTTATTAATTTACAGATCTTCAAACACTCGTTCCTCTCCCAGTTCTCCACCTTCACATTCTCTTGCAGTCAACTTATGTATTCCACCAGCAGGTAATGCTTTTTCTGTTTTCGATTCACGGTTAAGTACATGGAGGAATACTGGACCATTTAGTTCTGGCAATGCAAATGCATCGTCTAGTTCTGCATGCGCACGACTTGATCATTTTGTCGATGATGGTTCAGACCAAGAAAACTTTTCGAAGAAATCCAAGTGCGATATTGATAAGTGTGAAGACGACGCTGATATGAAATTAAATTCTCCATCTGATGGAAAACAGTGCATAAAATCAGGAACCAAGCCAACTAGATCCTCTTCGCCTTCAGAAGATATTGAATTAATTATGGATCGTGCTGTCGACCGAATCGGTCGACCTTTCCGTTATCGAATTAAGCAGCTTTGTGATCCTCGTCTTTTGGCTCGTCGTGATGTTTTAGCTGCAGTTGCACAAGCATATGCCTCTATACCATATTGGGTTTATCGACAGTATGACTTGGTAGGCTTAAATTATTGTCTTTATAATTCGAGGGTATTTATTTTGAAATTATTACAGTATTTTATTCGTTGCTTACTAACAGGAGTCAGTTGCACATGGGGGATATTTGTTCTCAATTATTCCGTTTTGTATTACTAGTAACTTGTAGCTAGAGTATTAAACAACTGTTTTTGTACAGGGCTGCAGTTTATACTGGTATTTATAAAATCTCGTTCATTTCACTGAGCTCTTAACAATAGCTTGAATAATTACATTAGTTGTTGTAAATCTGCATAATACTGCTAATATTATTTTTTGTAAATAGAATGATCATTTATGATTACTGCTTTCTAACTGGATATGATTGACTATAAATTTAACAATATGATTAGTTCATTTGTAAATTCAGAAATCCGAAATGTATTTTAATTGGATCAAATGGTTATTCATAGTGGATATTTTAAGGAATTCTCAAGCTCATCCACATACTATGCTCTATCCTCTTTGACTATCATTATGGAATTATTTGTCTCCTGTCTCAGAAACTGTATTAACCCCGGAGGTTAAATCCAACTAAATAGACGTCTGTTGAGAGCATGAACTTATCATTTTATTAATTAGGTCTTCAGTTTTTTTCTGTTCAGTATTTTGTGCATTTCATTATTATCATTTATTACTTAGAGTTGTAACTGGTGCTTATACTTCACATTGGCTAACTATCATACAAGGATATAAAATATTTATTGATTACTAACTTCTGCATACCGTTTTGTATGGCCTTAAATTTCTATTTTTCGATCCTTCAATAATTATATCTATATGTGTGGTAATTTGTTGTACACTTCCTATGTTGGATTATTGTTACAATTCGTTATTTTTAGAATTACTTAGTTGCAGCCATTCAAGCGGAACTTTATAATTGGAATGATACCTGGCAAGTTGATAAGTGGAATCCTGAATTGGCTGTCCCTTTCTCCTATTGGCTAATACAAAATCTCCCAATGTCTGGTTCATTAAAATCTCATATATTGGGTATAGATCACGTGGTGCAACGGTTACGTGCTCTGCTGGAAGTTATACGTCGTGTAAGCTTTGATATATATAAATATATATATATATAGTTTGCAGTCGGCTTACATTGGGATATTTTTTCACTTATGTTTTGAAGCTTTTATAATCTTCGCTGTCCCAATCAGTGGTAATGCTCTATAACCAACAACCGACCAGCTTTAGTACAGTAGCCTTCAAAACATTCATCGGATATCCTTACACTCATTGATCCGCCTGTATATTCTTAGTTATCAAGTGACCCAATCAGAAAACGAAGAGAAGCAGTTGGTTGATGATACATTTATCGTTTGTAATAATGAGCTACAAGCAAATCACTTATTGAAAATTTCCAAAAAGGCACATAAAGATATTGCTATGTAACGGCGAGATGGTTCAATACAGCGATCGATTTATAAGAAGACTACATGGGATGGATTGTTCTTAAACTCTAGTAGCTTTTCGTCCAATCCATTACAGAAAGTACTTGTAAAAACGTTGTTTTCCACATCAGCAAAGATTTGTACCCCAGATATAATAGATTTAGAACTTGTGAACATCAAGCAATCCCTATAAAAGAATGGCTATCTGGAGAAGTTTATTGATAAATATAGCAAACACAAAATTGATAAACCAAGCGAAACCACATTTTAAAGAAACTTTTCTTTATCCAGCTCGACTTTTAAAGCGATGATGTTGCAAAAACAATCAGAAGAAACTAAACACAGTACTGACGAGAATCTATTATGCTACAAAGTTAGTTATGTCGTATGGAACAACATGTTCTCTGTAACAATCGAAAGTGTACAAGTATCCTTCTTAAGTTACCGCCATCTATTTGCATAAATTTACGCGTGCCTGCAAAAGCAATTACATTTCCAGAACGGAGAATGGGCCTATTTACGATTTCATGATTATTTGCCGAAAACTTTACGAGAAATAACATTAAATAATGCAATCACCTAACATCTGGTTGATACAGGACACCAGATTGACATTTTAGAATCGTTTAAATTGTTCAATTGGCAGAAAACCTCGACTTTTGCAAAATACACTCAAGCTGTTTCTACTAAACGCCTGAAATCAAACCTGTATGTCCATAAATAAACCGTTGATAGTCTTTTTTACCTTGGTGACTCAACACGTATTTCATTAAATAATCGTTGTCATTATTTCCTCTAGTTCAGTTCGTTCTATTACGCCATCATCTCTTTGCTTTAGATCAGACTCAATTTGTATCATCACTGTTTTGTATTAAATTTAACTCGTTTAATTATGTCAACGTACAACCATTTAAGTTTAATAATTGAACGTAATCTGCATAATTTTCAAGTGTTACCGGCCGTTTCTTCATTTCCTTATTATGCAATCACTTCACCTCTGACCATTATGTTGTTTCCTATTTCTGGTTCCATCGTTTGCATTCCATATATTTCCAACATTCTGTTCAGTATTTTAATTGTTTATTTTTGTATCGTGTTTATATAATTGCGATTTTAAGCACTCTCATATTTATGTTAACTTTTGTTCTAAATATTAATTTTATTAAATATTATTTCGGGTTGTATGCAACTGATGTGAAACCAACGAAATAAAATGAATTTATCTTATTATACACAAATAGTGTTTTTCTGTTCAATGAGTACTGGAGATTGTTGGGATGGCTCCCAGAAAATTCAACGAAGCCTCCAGAACCCTTGAAAGAGCCGGAGACATTCCGTTCAATCACTAATCGATAGAACCTTTAGAATCTCGATGTGGAGCGTTCCGGTTGGGTAGCAGTTGAGACTTCTTAATTCGGATTGGATGGATCATAATACTGATTTATTTGCTTCAGAAAACTATAAATATACGAATATTTTGTACTTGTCCCACTCCCCATTTCACTGGAATAAAGCTTCCTGTTTTCTCGTCTTCTGTCTTCTGATTTTGCGACTAGGAGGGTTCAAGGCGTTCAAGTGCTAAGATTGCTTTGCGGCTAGTCAAGTTATGAAGTACGAGATATAACAAAGATCATTAGTCCACTTCTCTTTTTTGCTGTCCTATTTATAGTAGTATAGTAAAATATGCCCTCATATGAACTATTGCAATAATTTATTCCCCACATTTGCTTAAAATGCAAAGTACTACTGTTGTTTTGAGTAATATAATAATGTATATGATATGGTTTTTGGGTTTTTTTAGAGTTGTTATCCATTGTGCTAATTAATATGTCTACGTTATTCATTGTTCTCCTCGAAAATTCATCTAAGCGGCCTATCTTCCCACAAAATATTTTTTTTGCAGTCATCAGCATGTGTTTGCGCATCATGTGACGCGAATATCACTTCAAGCCAATATATCGTATGTCTTGCCCAGGAAGGAAGTTCGCAGACATATGTTAATCAGTCTGGCGTTTTACATGATATTGTGACAGTGAGCCAAATCACTCCTAATTCTATTAATCTTATCGGTGAGGCTACAGCAGAATATTCATGGTTTCCTGGGTAAGTGAGGTAGATTTTCTAGCATATTTTTACCAAGTGTTTATTTGCGTGACGACATTATAAGCCTTTATTTTGCGATTGTCTTGGCGAGATACAGTCTTGATTAAAACATGCTCAAAACATGCTTTCAATTATGTAGAGCGATTAGTCCATTTCTAGCCATTCAGGGCCACCAAACAATCAAGAAAGTCCTAGAACGTCCTCGTGTGAATTTTGTATAAACTTTAATGCATTTATTTACATTGTATTCTGCTGTTTTTATTTTGGAATTTATTTCGCTACTTGCTCAAGTCTTGTTCTGATTTAAGGTGAAGTCGGTGTTGTCGTGTCGCGAAATGCCAGATAGAGGTAAAAGGTAATAAATGGTGAAACTTCCGTGATTGAAAATTGTGTACGATACATTTTTCTTAACAAATTATTGCCAACAATGCAGACGTCTTATATCACGTTGAATATTTATTTTATTCTGACTGGTAGTGAGTGAGGTAGTTGAACATATCAACCACTTCACTTATTTTTAAAACCTCATCAACCCTGAGTAGTTAGTGGGAGACAAAATCTCTGCACGACTTCAAAAGGCTCTCTTGTTTATTGTTAACTTGAATTACTGGAGGATGGATTTATGATCTAACAGTCTCTTCTATTTTAATTTATTGCTGTGAAATATAACATTAAACAGTAGAATGCTTTCATAAGCCATTTGTATTTGGTTATATGTCTTCTAAGCACTTGTTGTGCATGTTAAGACTGCTGATTATGCAATGCCGAGATTAAACAGAGTGCTTAGCAAAGGTTGCAAGTCGGTTGATGGGCAGTAAACCTTCATTGACTGTCTACATCAGCACGTCATGCTAGATAGTATAATAGTAGGTTGGAAGAAAGTTAGATGAGGCTAAAATAAACTTTGGTACCAGTCCATTAAGTTATTGGCATTCTTGGTCATGTTGGTAGGTCTAGACTATTAGGTTGAAAATATACTGGATAACTACAGTCAGTATTTGGAGATAAGCGGGGCTACTAAAAATAGGTCGCAATAGCCCGAAAGTGTTCTGCTGTATTTCCTCAGACTCTAAATTATGCTTTATTCCGCGATTCTCTTCCTTCGGTTCATGCTCTCTATGATTAATTGTTTTTACCGTAATTGATTCTGATGCCCTTTTAGCTTTCATTTTGACAATTTCATCTCCATATCGATGTGGTGTGATAATGTGGTCAAATTCACATACATTACATAGTACTATTTGACTGATTCTAAATTATACTTTCTTTTCGAACATCAGTCCTGCAACCCGTTAGCAATATATTTCTGGTTTTGCTTCTTAATTTTCTGAGTTAATAATAATAATAATAATAATAATAATAATAATCCATACAGTGTGGTTCACCAGGACATTGTACATCCAACTTATAACCACGATGACCTCACGATTACGCATATCTTTTTTTCTTAGCCAAGCTTTTATCAATATACATAAAATACAGAAGTATGTTAAAATCATTATTCTTATCCAATAATCTAACATCATCCAACACCAGGATTGTGTTAATTTTCCATAGGTTACCGATAGCTTATCAACTAAGCAATAATTTGTTATCATCTTGGTTACTGCCCAGAATCACTAAATGGAACCTATCAATATTTCTATTTGTAACATCAGGTAGTATATGTGCATCGTTTGACCGTCACCATGACTCGGCTTTTATATTTCGATTTTCAAAATGATACTGACTCATGCACACTGCACTGTATGTAATAGTCGATGTCATGGTGCATACAAACTAACGGTTCATACCTAAAACATCTCCTTAGGCAGTGTGTGAGTTAACAGAGCAGAATAACGTACATTTTGTTATATAAATACTTAAGTTATGTCAGTTCAATAATGTAATGTATTTATTGATTAATAATTCAGCATTCAATTGGAAGTAGTTTGATGAATACTGTGTATAAAGCATGGAAAAAGAAAACTGATATATAACTGAATTTAGATATTGAATGAAATTAATTTTCTCTCTCGTAACCATAATAAATTCAATGAACCGTATTGGCATTGTACCTATTTATCAGTTTGTAATTGTTTAAAATAAAACTAGTTGCAGTAAATCGTGTGATAGGTTAACTTGTGATTGATTAAAAGCATAACTTTTTAAGATATATTGTTCACCTAATTTAAAATTTATATACTTCATAAACAAACTATAGCAAATATCTTCCAATTAATAGCTGGCATTTCTTTTTGTGATTTGGTCTCATTGGATGGTCAAATTAGTGAAAAGGTGCATGTTTCTACTAAAATTAATAGTTGTTGTATTTAATTGGGTTGCTTACGACGAAATTACGACACTGATTCAAAATATCCGTCTGACTTTCATCGTTTATGGCGTGGGCTAGATATCCGTTTATCAACTAAAGGACGCGTTTACTGCTCAGCAGTCCGTTCTAACTTAGCGCATGATTTTAAAGCGTGATCATTAAGAGTTGATGACATCCGTGGTTGACTGGTATTTAATAATCTGTGTCTTCGAAGCATCGCTCCCGTTCGCTGGGGTCACGGAGTAAGTAATAATGAGGTTAGACTCAGGGTATTAGAAAAAGATGTTAAATCAGATGATAGTGAATTTTCACTGACTATGGTTGTTGTAGTGTGTTACATATGCCTAACCACCACCTACCTCGATGCGCGATGCTGACTGATATTGTTGTAGTAGGATGGAAACGCCAATGGCAGCCGAACCAAAACATGGTATTAGTCGATGTAGTTAATAACTGTTAGTCTGAGCTGTGTTAGTAGATGCCGACTACTTGTTTGGGTTCACGCGAGTGCTGTAACCAATTGCTAGAGACCCTGAATAACATGCCTCTAAATCAATCACAGTAACGCAGGTGCATTCGCTCTTTGTCTCTTAAATCGTGAGCTTAAAACTGTTTTGTCTTTCCCCGCGTAATTCTTTCTGCGTGGATCATATTCTATTTGTCCACTCCTTTTTTGTTATAACTGAAGTAACTACCCCTTCTACTAATTTGGTGTTCATCTTGCTATACTGCTGAAATGTAGCTACTTCGACCGATGCTTCATGTGTCAGGTTTTATGTTGTGCATATTTACATGCGTTTCATTAGTTCTTTTTGAGTTTGGTGGAATATCTTATATATTTTTGTGTCGACGAGTTAATCAAAGTTATTTAATGTCTTTTCTAGGAAAGATAATTATTGTATTCAGGTTTTTATGTCTGAAAGAGGGAGAAAAAGATTATGACTGCCAACCTATTTGAATAGCTAGAAATCATTAAGGAAATCCATTATCACTCGTTATTCAAATTGAAAAAATTTCGCAAAATAGACTGGCGTTTTACTCTCTGAAGTCTAAAATGACCATCTGTGACATGGATTTATTAGACTGAAAGGAATGATACGTTTGGATAATACTAACTTTAACAAGGTTCGTAAGTAGATAGCCCTGATTAGACGAACCAATACTTTCGTATATAAGATTTTTTCTATATTTGTTTTTCACTTATTTTGATACATTATGGTTAATTTACAGTACTGAACAAACGAAGTCCGTAAACTTTTCACTACTTTTTAGAGAAGTTACATGTATTTTAATGTTTTGTTCATTATCTTAGGTACTCTTGGACAATAGCCAATTGTAGTAGTTGTTATCAACATATGGGTTGGTTATTCACTGCCTTAAATGATCATTTACGTCCACGAAAATTTTGGGGTATTCGACGTCAAACAGTTGTACCCGGTTTAATAAGTGCATCAGACTGGCGTCCTTGTATTTAGCGTGACTCATTTTTATCTTAACAATTGTGATCAACAGATACTGTTCATTCTTCTTGTCATTATTGTTTAACATGTAAAATTTGTGCCGCGTACATCATTACCATGGCTACAAACTGTTAATAATGTAGTTACCATTTTCCTCAGTAAGTGATTGTTTATGCTTATTATCATCATTTAAAACGTGACTAATTGTAATGTGGACAGATTTATTGGCTTGTGTTAGATAATGCATCCACGTAAACTTGAGTCGCCAGGTGACTTTCCAAGAAAATATTGTCTACATTTCGGCTTGATTACTTTTTCTCCTAAGTATGATTTTAATTTGTTAATTCTTACTCAATTTAAAGTTGGTTTTTCCTATCAGTCCATAAGTTTGTTCTTACTTCTTGAGTATAACTATAGGATACAGTTGTACAACTTGAAATCGAAATACTTTGTTCATTTTCACTGTTTGGTTGTCTTTATTGAATGTATTGACCGTTATTATCTATTCTTTCACATTACGCAAAAAACTCGATTGATTTAATAATAATGCTTTCACCTATTTAGTCATCTAAACAATTTTTTATGTATTTATCATGTGTATCTTTTGCTATTTATTGTTTTGTTTCATCTAACGTAATGACTTTTGTAAGTAGTAGAGATATTGTTTTGTTGACCTTAGCCATCATTTTTTAAAGATAAAATAGTGATACCAGTGCAGCTAATGTCAATTTGATTGTCTAAGATAGATGCGAGTATTAATTTGAGGACCGTAGCAAACACAAGGTGATTATTCCTTGTCGTAGGCTTACGTCTCTGTATTTTACAGTATATCAAGTGTCATTTATTTCTGTCTGCATCGTCTAACGATATAATCCCATGGCTTTTCCATCGTTGTTACTTACGCTGGATGGATAAATGAGTATCTGTATGCCTTGATTGTCCAAAAGTAAGTATTTACGGTTTGCCTACTATCCATGTTTTTACTGTCTCGTTCTCAGTATAAACTGACAAACAGGTTACTTCATTCACACATATTTATTGTATTGGTAAATTACACCCACAACTTTAAAAAAACCGAGTATTTCAAAGCCAGATCTGTTGATTCGGACACGTACAATTAGGAACGAGTAATATCAATTGTATGACTAGTCATAACTTAATTGTTATCCATTAGCATGAGGTTCTACTAAGGATAAAAGGTACTGGTCTCGTAATCCTCAACTTCCTCATGTGATGTATACGTACTAGGTAGTAAAATTCCTTAGATGTCCTAGCTTTTCGTAGGTAGAAGTAGATGTCTCTTTTAACAGTACAAAATCAGTTCCACATTGTTGACGCCGATTTCAGCCAAACTCTCAAATATTCGCAGAAATTTAATTTTTTCCAGTACTATAGAGGTTATACTTCAGGGGCTTCTGGAACTTTCCAACCTATTTGACTCGTGAATCGACACAAGACTAAAAATGCACTATGAACTACTACCGAGAGATTCACTTCTACTACATTTAAAGCTACCTGGTTGTCTGAATTTCGAAAGCATCAGCCCTTCTAACTAGAGACAAATTGATTCATTTTAGGATGCATGATCCAAGAGCTAACTAGTTCAGCAACTATACTTGTAATACATATTAAGAGCAAATTACTTCAGAATATCAAATAATATGTCGATTATAATGTTGGCAATTCGCAAGAATCAACTAAATCTTTAAAATGTTCACCTTGAAAATATAAACAGAAGAGCATATATGCAATTTCACAGATAAATCACGAAATGCGCTAAAATTATTCTCGTCAACAGAAACAAATCTACCATAACAAATCCTAACTTTATTTTGTTTCCCATAAGCAAAATTACAACGCTGTGGCATGGTGCTAACAAATGTACTGACGTTTTCAAAAACAAAATGAAAAATATGTGTATCTTTTATCAAACATTATGATGAAAAACTTGCATATTAATCATACAAAAAAGGAGATCAAGTTAATTGAAACATAGACACAAGACATTTTGTAAAATACACATAAATATTTAGGGATCATTTAACAGAGTTGAAACTTATGTAAATGCTATACTCTTCTTATTAGGAAACTGTATAGTACAGCTGAAATAAGATCAACACATAATAAGTAATAAAAATTATTGAATAAACAACACATTACAAATAGGCCCACAAATTGATCTATGTACAATGTAGTAACAACGAATTTGGATCGAATGACGTATAATGTCAAAGAAAAAATATTACAATAAAATTTAGTTATTAACTACTAGTTCATTTTTATTAAAAACTATTTATGATAACTACAAAAATCTCCCTGAATATCAATCATTCAATGTATGACATATGACAACAAAATTATGCATAACACATCTACTAAAAAATATCTGGAGAGATACAAGGTTTGATTTCAGTAATTTGTTTATCAAAATTAGGAGAAACATGTGACTGAAGATTACGGACTGGTAAACATTCGTCGGCTTCATCTTCTACCTCTTCATCATTATCATAATTATTTCCATTTAAGTGATCTACAGATTTAGTAAATAGATTTGTCACAATATTGTCAGCTGATTCAATTTTACAGTCAACTGTTTCAAAAGAAATAGACTTTGTGCTATCTTTGAAAAGTGAATTATCAATATCGCTTGTTTCAGAAATCATTAGTTCTGATGTTGAATGTTGGTGATTTGATTCATCTGATTGTGATTCTGTAATAGTTGTTGGTACAGGTTTTATGTACACTTTTTTAGACTCTTGTTCACCATCATCTTGACTATCGTTATCATCATTGTCACATGGTTGATAGTCACTATCGGAAGAGGACTTAAGTAGTGTACGTTTAGACTGAGTACGTTTTGCTTTCACACTCAAAGATAATGGAGTTGGAGATCGATCAGCTTTAGTTTTATCCATTTTAACATCTGCTTCTTCATCATCATCTAACACTCTACGGACACTACATCTACTTGTAATTGGGGCATCTGAAAAACTGTTTTCTGAATCATCGTTTGATTCACGGTAGCTAACGACAGCACGGGTACACCTAGAAATACAAATAATAAACTTTAAGTCTATTTAGTGTATTTTATTAACAAAAATAATAATACGTAAACGATAATATTAGCAAGGAGTAAAAAAATAGAAAATTAGTGAGAGACTAGTAACGTACGAATTTATGAGATAACCAACTATCATCACCGCTTATCTGGATGCATAGATGTTTGATTGCGTAAAAATATTAGTGACTAAACCGAAACGTAGGATCAGTTCATGAAATTTCTAACTGTTAGTTTGAACTGTGTTGAACGATGCAAGCGACCTGATTGATGTCCGCACGATAATCACAATCAGTGACTAAACAATGGAATAACACGGCATAAAATCAGTCAGAGTGGAGGTATATCCACTTCTTATTTTCTAGAACTAAATTCCATTATTCTTACATGCATAACTATGATTGTTGTTGAATCACACAATATAATAACAATTCTGTAAATTAGATAACGTCGCGCTAAAGTAACAAACTCGATGTTGCTTATGGTCAATTGTTGATGAAAGCACCTAAATGGTAATGATTGTTAAACTCATGTAAGAATGGTATCTGATTTCGATCACTTAAACTTATAAAAGGATTACGGTGAAACTAAGTGTCGGAGTGATAAATCATGGGACAGATTGATACAATGTCCAAAAGCATAGTTGACAATATGTTAAAGTTAATATTTGATTTAAGATACTAAATTAGAAGTTAGAGAAAAAATAATACATTAAAATCAAAACTAGACTATCTAGTCACTGATTTTTACGTTACAAATCTTTTATACTCGAAAATGAATAAATGAAGGGGATTCGTGCCTGTGACTCAATGATTGATAGTCATGGCTCTGAATTTTAAATTGAGAATACCTCGTATTTAAAACACAACTTACCTTCTAGTTCGCAACGCTGCACGATCCGAGTCTTCATCACTGTCTTCAAAATAAGGAACAGGTTTTCGAGACCGACGAGAATAGTTGGATTGTCTTTTTTTCCGAGTATTTCCACGTAAAGAACGAGAACTGCGTCGAGAAGTTGCAAGCCAACTATTGTCACTTGATGCTTGTTCAAAGTCATCACTTGAAATATACTTACGAGACTCGATATCATCCTCACTTTCTGATACCTCCGAAGATGATGGCTTAAAATCTTCATCTTTGGTTCGACTGCTTCGTCTTGTTTTACCACTTATTATATCTTCATCTGAGTGTTCACTGGAGGAACTAGGAGACAGATCGGAAATACGACGCCTTTTCTGGCGAGACTTCAAGGTATCCACTTCGAATTCCTCCCAGTCTGGACCTAAGATATTGGATAGATCCTTCCCATGCGATTTTTTAGGAGTGCGTCTATTTAGCTCACTGTTGTCATCGATATCAACTTCTGAATCAACTTGATTAAAATTTCCATTAGCCTTGCGTTTTCGTTTTCTCTGCTTTTCTTCTTGATATTTTTCGTCAGCCTCTAATGCTTCATCTAACTCCTTGAATGCTTCGCTTATTTTATACTTAACTTGACGTTGGCGCGTATTTCTATGAGGAAGTGGTTCGGAATCAGATTCAGACTCCGATTCTTCAGAAATTTCTCTGAATTTTACACGGCGTGGTTTGGAAATCTGGACTAGTGATTTGTGTCGAAAGCGATTATCCTTATTGGAATTCCCGTGGGACTTGCCGTCAACACCGGAGTCAGTATTAGAGTTGGCACTTTCTTCATCCGAATGGGATGCAGAAGCCATAGCTTCGTTCTCATCATCGCTGCACGAATCGTCGTAGGCATATTTGACATTATCCTTTTGCGTGTTACGCAGCGTTTTTCCTTTCTTATTTTTACGCTCAATACAATCGCTATCATCATCTCCTAAAATGTTCGTCATGCTGATGTTAACAAAATTCAGGCGTTCTTGCATACGCTTCCAAATATTTCGTTTTTTGGATTCGGTCTCAAGAACAGTAATAGTCTCATTTAAGGCTGATATCAAAGCAGTGTGTTGACAACGAGGACAAAACCAATCGCCTTCCGGAATAACATGTAAAGGAGGTGAAAGACACATAGCATGATGACCCAAATCGCATCGGTCGCATAATAATATCCAATCAGGTAAATGTGACTTAAAGCAAATTTGACACGGTTCTTCTTTTTCGTCTACATTACAGTGAGTACTAGGATTTGACTCAAACTTCTTTTGTAGGCGTTTTTGTCTGGCAAGATTTCGTCCGTCTGTTACGCTATCAGCATCACTTTGAATGTCTAGCCCACTCGGATCAAAATCGCTTTCAGGTGCGTCTGACCACTCAGTATTTATGTGCTTGTCAGCTTTTTTTCGTAGACGCGAGTTTGAATCATCACTATCCACATTTAAGTGTTGCATAAGCGCCTTTTCGAAGGAATCATCTTCAGCATCTGAGTCACTGGAAGACGTTCCGTAAGCCCAAGGATTTGAACCTTTGCGAGGTTTCTTGCGATGACGTTTCTTTTTTCTCTTTTGACTTTTATCTATTGCATGTCCATTTGGAGCGACATGTCTTTTTACAATCGGTATCTTTTGCCTTCTATGTTTTTCGTTTTCGTTATTAACTGTCGAGTCTGTAACTGGAGTGGGTAATTTAGAACGTTTGGACTGAGTTGGCTGGATATTAAATACTTGAACAGGTTTACGTTGTCTACTACTGCGACGTAAATCTTGTTCATTGGGAACATTTTCAGAGCAGCTTCTAGTAGAGCTATGCTTCCGAGACTTTTTTAATTCATTACTTGATAAAATGGGAGTATACTGTCCAACAGCCAATGACTCGGTATTTCGGTTCATATATTCATCGTAATTATCATCTGGTTTTAGAACTAGTTCAGTAGTACATTCCGGCTTGATTTGATATTCTTCACTAAAATAATTTAAAGGAAATTATTTATAATCTTTAATATTGCTTGGTAGTCCAAATGAAGTTTGCAAAGTAAATAATTTATGAATATTGGGTTTACAATAACAGTATTTGTTTACTATACGGTAAACATTATTTATCAGTTTTGTTTCTTGCTAATTATTAGTTTAATTATACAATAAACTTTTGTAATACAAGGAATCGTCGAAAATCAGTTATTTGTTCCATTCATCAATGAACATACAGACAATTGATGTTGCCATCTTTATAACAAAGAAGATGGAGATGTATAACACAAAGCTACAACACCATACGACACGACTAGTAAAACTTTGTAAGATTAATTACATAACGACGAGTCGGCCAAGTTCATTACGAAATTGTAAAATACAGCATTTTCAGAGTTGACTGTTTCTGACTACCAACTCCACCAATGAAACCCATTATAACTGAAGATGTTAGTAAGAAGCGGGAAGCCCATCAATGTCATCACACTCCAATAAATATGGCACTGTGTTTCCGTCATGGAACATGCTCTTTCTAGTTTCACTGCTTTCCGTTTAGTTGCCCAACTTCATAGGATTCCAAGGAACATGTGCTACACTAATATAGCTAAACTACGTCATTACGATGGCAAGCCAAGATAGCGGTCGGGAGAAGACTTATAACTGACATTAGCCAATACGTCAACATCCCCGAGTGCGTAGCTGTTTAGCGAGGTAAGACCATATACATTATTGGGGCAAAAAAATCAGAAATAAACAGCAGTGATAGCACTTAATGCAATGAATTTCGGATATTTTTCTGCTAAAACCATACGTCTTAACAAATCAATCTCACACGCTTACGACTAACCAACAGCGAGAACACGATCCAATCAAACTGATAGGTCTATTACGGACCAATCAACGCCTATAAACACATATTTAAAATCACGAAACTGTTTCATGAAATGATACACACATTTTTCATCTTTCTACATGTTTTGCCTACTGCCTTCAAGCAATCTGTGTACCCAGATTACTTCGGCTATAATTCGGTCGACAGCATATGAGGCCCAATTTCTAGTGATAAATGTCAAGAACGCGACTGTTACTGCATTTCTTAAACAGGAATGAAAATGAAAATCCAGCGTTAGTGTGAGACATAGGTAACTATACAGGTAAACAGTCCAGTTATTGAGGAGATAGACATACTTAGCATCAGAACATTTTTGCTCCATTTCAAACGCTTGTATTTCATTAGCATTTCCATTTACTTTTCCATCGTTACCAGAAACGATTTCATCCAGCTCAACATTTTCTTGACTTTCGGTTTTGTTCAAATCCTCAGGCTTTGAAAACGCCAACAACATGTCTACTGAATGAATAGCTGGTTTTTGAAAACATGTAGGGGTTGGTAGTGGTGTCGCTGTGAGTTTAAGATCTTCATTTGATGGAGATTCAGGAAAAATGGTTGAGCTCTCATCGTTCTTTGAAATCTGAAGTTCTGGAGAAGCTATATCATCTTGTATCAGGTTTGTCAAGTGGTCTTTTAGAATTGACTTGTCTGAAGAAACTCGCTTTTTCTTAAAAACAATTTCTAGCTTTTCATCTTCTGAAAAGGCTCCTTTCAATTCCTCGATGAGATCACGCATACCATCAAAAGATTCACATAGCAACTTGGCAAAAATATTAAAAAAGAAAATTAGATTTATTAAATTAATATGTTTGATTAAAAATATGACCATAATAGCCTAGATATACAAGCATTTATGGGAGTGGATTCAGTTTTGAAATAATAATGAAAACAATAAGTGTTAAGACTAGTGAGGCATGCACTTTTATACGCAGATAAGACGTTTCCAGTTGTCTTCTGATCATTCACATATTACTGTATTGTACGTTCATATTAATTAGTTGATTCACTAAGTGCTGTTGAAGATTTTACGAAAGTGAAGTGAAACATCTGTTCGACATTTATTGTCACTAGTAGGAGACGCGTTGATTTATCGTGTGTAACCTGTTAAATCAGTAAATGTAACTCATCTAATAAAGATTTATGCAAATGGCTGCGGATCATACTACAATTACTAGGCTGTTTGACTACCCGGTTGTTCAAACTAAAGATGCAGTGGAGCTCGATCGCTTGAAAACAACTTGAAAGTATACTACCAAACTGTTTATTCGAGCTGGATATCAGCAGTGATTATAGTAGGAAAGGCAGCGGCATTAAATGATAATACACAGCTGTTTTGACTCAAGGAAACAGGCATTAAAACGTCGTTTGCAATCGAGACTGTCGTAAAAAAGGTTAAACTACGATAGCATCATGGTACAGAAGGTCAGAGAGATGGCCAAAATACTAATGAACAGTTCAACTGGCCTCTAGCTACTCTTCAGTTACTGATGCAACGTGAATGGAGAATTGACACAACCTCCCCCCTCCGCCAATTTATCGAAAGGTTAGAAAGGCTATTACTAATTTTAAGGCAAGGAGATCGATATAGCCTGGTAATTTGGTAAACTATGGTTCCAGGATCAAAGTTAATGGAGATACTGGTCATAGTTTCGGAACGACAAGTGGTTCCATTTAACTAGACTCAATCGACGATCATCCTAGTTTAAAAGACAGGATCAAAATTCATTTGTGCTAAGTAGGAACTAGTTTGACAAATATAGTGCGAAAACATTGATATTTGTAGTGACTCGACGCTTATCTGTAGCAAAACAATAACAAACATGCTTGGTTTTTGACTCAGATGTAATGACTAAGTATTCACCCTTCGTTAGGCTCCGGCATATAGACATAACGGTGCCAAACAAAGATTATTTGTGGGGGACTGTCAGCACGACTGATGGCATAGAAAAGTATCTGTCAGGATTGACCTCCCTAACATCTCATTTTACATAGTTTCGTCATGTACGTTTATACAGAAATAACACTCCACATCGGATTTTCAGGAAGTGATGAACGAATAGAAGTCCATTTACTGACTTAGATAACATAATTGATATACTCCTATTTGGTAATGATGTTAATGTAATGCAGTCTTCCAAACATCTGGAATAGCAACGCAAGAATGATTTGAATGAGTCGACGAGATGTCAGCTTGTCAAATAAAGATAAAATGTGGGGTTCATCAGGGTTGCCTCATCTCCTTTTTTATTTAATTTCGTCATAAATGTACTCTAAGAAATCTCACTTCTTTTAAGTACTGAGGAATTAATCTCCTTGCAGGAGGTCCTCTCGTCGACTTAGAATACACAGACAATATAGTCCTGTTTGGTGGAGACGCTGACAATATGCAGTCTCCTGAGTAAGTTGAGTAATAATGCAGGCATATTCGGGTTGTGCTTCTACTCTTCTAAATGTGAAATGTTACTCCAGGACTTGCCTGCCTCTTCACTTAGATTAGTTATAGGGAGTGAAGTAACTGAATGCGTTGACCGCTTCACTTATCTCGGAAGTCTTACCACCCCTGGTGGATCGTTGTCTGACGAAATCCCAGCAGGGATTCGGAAAGCCCGACTGGCATTCGCCAATTTACGCCACCTGTAGTGCAGGCAAAATACCCATTTCTCAACGAAAGGCCGGGTGTACTGAGCAGCAGTCAGCGCCGTTTTAACACATAGCTGCGAAACGTAGGCCATGATATGCGTCAACTTCAGGTATTTCACCACAGAAATCTTCGTAGCATCGCTCGCAAATAATGGAACAGTCGAATAAGTAATATTAAGGATAGACAAAAGGTTCTTGGGAAACATGGTAAATCAGTCGAATAAGTCATTAACTTTCATCGACTGAGATAGCTGCGACATGTGCTGCGCATGCCCGACTACCGCCTACTTCATCGTGCGAAGTAGAATCGAAGAAGGGTAGGGGCGGCCAAACGAAAACATGGCATCAGTTCATGAAGTCCTTGACTGTCGGTCTAAGCCATGGTGGTAGATGTAGATTATCTGGCTGGGGTCCGCGTGGTAGTTACGATAAATGGCTGGAGACACTTGGTGACATGGCTCGGAATTAGTCATAGTAGGGAAAGTGTATTCACTCCTTGACTCCATCTAAATCTTGAATTCTATTATTCTTTTCTGAACACCTTTACTTTACTCTCCCCTCATGTATTCTATTGTTATGTGACCTCTGTTATCTCGTAGTGCTAATGTGGTATGGCAACTTGAACCTATGGGCGTGTGCTCGGTTCTATGTTGCTGATGATGATGAGTGTACTGTCAAAGATCTGCTGTATTACACTATAGCTATAAAAACTTGAGATGTGTCGGTGAAAGTTAAAGAAAGACTACGAGTCTTTGGTCATGGGTTTCTCTGTTAGTTTAAGCCGTGTTGGTAGAAGTAAATTAACTGGTTGGAGTCCGCGTGGTAACCACGATTGGTGGTTGGAGATGGTGTGATAGGACTCGAAATCGATTTCAGTAGAACAGATGTGTTTACTACTAATCATCCACCAGATCTAGAGTTCAAATATTACTTTATAGGTACGTTTTCACTCCGTTTTATTGAAATATGTTTAGTTTAACTCACTATAACAACCACAATATTTCTAATTTTCTATTTTTCATCCAGTTAAACAGGTCTGATGTTGACATGGCATAACAATTTTAGCTAAAGCACAACTGCGCTGGGCACTACGTTGACTATAATCGAATGACTGAACAAAAACAGAAACATACTACTATAAATGAATATCACTAAAATAAACAGGTGGACTAAATATATTACGATTAGAAAGAGTTAATATTTACAATTCTAGACTTTATCAGAGTTGTCTAAAGTAACTCAGTAACTAAGTACACATTTACATACTCGGCTTTTAAGCAAGCATTTACGATGGATAATAATAGTACTTGATTCTCAAAGCCGAAGTGAATATGGAATAGAGTTAAAATTTACACCACAATGTTGGGAAATTGAGGCTTTTTATAACCAAATCATTTCTATAATCATTACACAATCCAGTCGATAAAATAAAAGTAGCATTTACCTGGAAGCTGTTATCTTCACGATCTTCTCTGTATAAATATATATTTATATCGGAATCTTTAAGAAGCCAATAGCTTCTACCCCATACATCGACACCCAATGGGGGAGATCGTAAATCGACTGGAGAACGTAAATTTGCTCTATCTTTGAAAGGTTGATTGCGATCGAATTGAGTTTCCAGAAGACAGAGAAGAGTTTTGGTACGAACATCCGATGAGAGCTTATAGTAACTAGAGACGTGTCCAGGAGATTCCCGAACAAAAACATTTAACTTCTCATCGTTTACATTTTCATTATCCAGAAGAAACTGAGCAGCAGTTTGAATTCCATCAATATGAAGGCCATGGTTAAGCAAAAAGCGACCTAATACTGGTTCCCATCGGTCGGGACGCGCACGATATTTCAGCTTATTGAGCAGCTTGACGTGAAGCGTCTCCCATATTTTTGTTTTTGCTTACAAAAGGAAAAGATTGGAAACAGGTAAGTCGCCTCTTATTTACTTGAATACATAAATTAAGAGGTCTGTATACTTAGTACAGACAGATTAAATAAAGAATTCATTTACAGCAAAATCATTCTAAAATGAAGTAAACGAACCAAACCGTATAAACTCCACAAAACATAAATTGACTTTTTCAATACTAAAATGAGTGATAAACTAATCGAATCTGTACTTTTAAGGAGGCTATAATCTAAATCGTACGCACAGAAAATCCGCGTTCTGTGCAGTTTTGAGTGCTGAACTAAAAGTAGTACCTTATTATATTAGTTTACACTTAACTGTAATATTCCCCGCTGCTGTCATGCATTTTAGTATTTCACCGATATTCCGAAACCTGATTTTCAGATAATTTTCGAATTCCGACAACTTTGTGTTTCTAAAATCAACACAAGAGAACGGTTGCTACTTTCTAGGAAACATGTATTAGTGAAAATACCAATTTCTTTACAAACTAATGTATGTATCTAAATAAATGCTTGGGCTAAAAACTAAGTGTCAGAAATGAGACAGCTAGACGTTAGGTCGCAAACAAGTGAGATACAATTAGCAACGTAGAAAAATATGACAACCAACCACAAATAGTAGCTAAATTGGTGCACACACAATTCGCTAAATAAACAATTATGACTTTGTTAGTATCATGACAGAGATAGAAAACTTAACACTAAACAATGAGATGGAAATAAGAGATGCAAGTCTGTGGTTTCGACAATCATGATTATGGGATACATTTGTCATGACGATCAACTCTCAGCTCTTTCGGTCTAATATACCTGTTTGCGATTTCCCTGAAAATAAAACATAGACTAGGAAATAAAGCAAATTAAAAGACGTTTGACAAGGTCTAATACAAATTTTTGGGTTTCTCATGTCTAAGCAAAACTTTTTTTAACTAGAACCGAGATCGGCATGTGTAATTACGTCTAGAAATACCGAATGACAATCAAGGTAAAATAAATCATTTATAATAAATATGAAGATGATTCCTATCACTTCCAGCTGAGGTATTCGAAGAGTAGTTGTTTCAGTTTCAGAAATAAACAGAGTATTTCAAGCTGTCTATAAAGGACAGGGAACTAGAAAATTTAAAATAAAAACGTCTAAGCTAACATGTACAATATCGAAACTGCTGACAGGCACCAACACAGGTTTATCACTGCCCCACCAATTTTTTTACCATATCATGATGTATAATTCTATTACACGCCTACTACTAATGGATATAATTCTATTTACTCTAAGCCCAACTTGGATTGCTAAGCAAATCATTAATTAAAAAATATCAAAGGAACAATATACGGCTGCTGTCATGTAATATACCTGAATCCCGGAGTGCGAGGAAATCGCACAGTTGTGGGAAAGTTAAGTGAATACCAAGATCAGAGCCAAAAGATGTCAGGAAAGAACAAAGTGCAGCAAAGTCAGGCAGAGATCGCAAGTCCTGTAGCTTCCTAAATGGGTTTAAAAATTAGCACTACAAACTAAACAATATACGAGGAGATCTCCTTATTCCTATCACAGTCAATAATATCTGCATTCATCTAAAGCGACCTTCAACCACTACCATGTTAGGCGCTAACACTTTCATTCAATATACAAAGTATAAATGACCTTATTCATAATCAATTGATTTTCTGGCTATAATCTTCCTCAGTACTTATTTCTCGGTTATATGAGTCTTAATAGATTACAAGAATCACTACAAGCAGCTAATTAGAGAAAATACCGACACAATAAAACTGACATTGGAAATACGTGTGGCGGTAAACAATACCCTAAATAAATAGTTTTATAAGCTCTCGTCATTGAAGCTAACCATGTTTCTTTAAACAGAAACTACTAGTCGAAGTCGCTTGATTACTCATCACCACCAGGTCAAGACACGACACGATGTGGGAAGTAACTAGCACTTTAGTTAGCCAGCCTAGACGTTGCTATCTTATAGACACTCTACTTACAAGCAAATATAACTTCACGTCCATCCCTCACCGCTTTCTGATTTACTTTAGTTAGTGCGTACGGATTTAATTGTTAGAAATTTTCCCTGGTTTTGTGACAAATGCGACTTGGTCTTATACCGGTTGCTATAAAGTGTTCCTAACGTTTAAGTCCCGAGTCCTCACATCTTATTAATAATATATACAAACAACCCGCCATAATGACATCTTACGGGTTATTATTACCTGTTTTCAACCTCACACTTTCGATGTAAATCTTTTACCATGGTGATAGTTATGCATTATAAGACAATTCGAATCGAATGCAAAGATTGTCAGGTAAAAACGGACTAATTCTCAATTCAAGAAAATGAAAAATCATCCACTAAGGATTTGTGGCAAGTCACTGATGCATCCAATGTAATTCTACCTCAAGATTACCACAAAAACAAAATAATTGGGTGTCTTAACCACACTTGTGAACCCAAATCATTAGTAGCTGTGATAAAAATGCTTTCATAACCAAATTTACAATCCTAACTTTCAAATACTTATCTGAACAGCTCAAAGGAGGGCTTTGGACATAATTTTTGATAGTTTTATTCGCCCATATCTAAAGCATGGAAATAGGATATTTTTCCGCTTTCTTGATAATGACGCAAAAATCTTACAAATCATTCAAAAAAGAGAGATGAAACTGGTTGTGGACTGAAGCTCAGACTTTATGAGCAACGTCTGTTAACAGGAGATCCGCGTTACTTGAAATCCAGATGGTAAAAATGCGATTTGACAACGGCTTATGAAATTTTAAAAATCGGCGAACATCTATTAGGATACTTATTTGAATCTAGTTAAAACACTCATTTTAATGAGGGTCAATGAAACTGGGGTATATTGATGCCACCGAATCTGATTGGACGGACTGAAATTTAATGTTGGTATACACCACTTGTAGAGTCCTTTGAGCGGAGTGTTCATGTTATTACCTGGAATCCATATCGTTCACAGGTATGACTCTTCGATTGTGTTTTTGTTTCGCTGTACTGTTTTGAACTTTGTACATCCAGTAAAGTGAACGTTTGCTTGGTAACGAAGTGTTGTTATGCCACTCCACTTTTAGATGTGTTCTTCAAAGTTGTCGTTCAATTAAGAAACCATCTGGATGATTAAAAATGTTGCAATGGTTCCTCATAAGTTGTAACGAGTTATCCTTTTAAATTTCAAAGAGTTAATTAAAAACAAACTATACGCACAGCAAGCCGGACTGTAGATGCAATTGGTTCTCAGTAATCATAGAAACGTTTTGGCATTCACTAACTGCCTAAAAAGTTCCAACGAATTCAACTGTCTTTATTCATGAAGAATCAAAGCTAAGTGTTTTTCCAACTTCCTAAAAATTCTCTCGTTAGATATCTTATCCGCTTACATCTCTGCTTAGAGCATTTGCTTATTTCTTTCTACTGGACACGGTAACTTGTTGAGCGACTGCTATCACACTTGCTTTCACAATCGTTTGACAGTACTGGATCATAATTTAACATACCTCATGCTATCCCTATGATTTTTGATCTCTTTTAATGAAGTCGTCCTAAAAATTTCCTGCGTAAACGCCGGTATCAATTCATTTAGCTTCTACCTTACTAAGCAACAGGTGGATGGGATGACGATAGCTGGACTGAATGACTGCTTTGAATGCGATAGTATGTTTCATCCACGACGACGTGGTCATGTTACTTGGGCCAGAGTATTAATTTCATTTCCAAATTAGTTTCTTCGTTGTCCGTAAAATAGTATTCTTTAAATACTTTAAGTTCCAACAGGGTGTATACGTGGGGTAGTTCGAACAACAGAAGGGTACTGTAGTTGTCTACCAATCAGCGTAGAATTTCTAGATTTCAGACTTGCGTTTCTCCATCATTTGTAATTCAGTCTAATCTAAGAGCATTTTCACTGACCTCCCAGTTAAATGTCTGAGATTCTCCCTCTAAGCATTCTGTCCATCATTCTCGCAGATCTACTTCTGCTTTGGTGAATAAGATATCTTATAGAAAAGCGTGAGCATCAGCATACCAGGTCTTCAGCAGCGCAATTTCTCCTTATTGGTAGCTTACTGTCGCCAGAAGTAACTTATGTTGAGGCAAAAGATTCAAGTGAGCCGTCATAGCTATCTTACTGATATTCCGTAGAAGGACTGTCACAATCGTCACAAGCAATAAGGAAGAGAGGCTAACACTGGCAATCGACTCTACGACACTAACTAAAACAAAGTGCGGCACCAAAGGATTCAAGAATAGAAAGATAAATAAAAGTGCTGCAGGTTTTCGAGGGAATCGAAGGATTCAGCGCCAGAGTGACCCAGATAATTTGAGCAAAAGAAACTTTATACGAACTTCTAAGAGATCAGTTGATTTATGGCGCAAACCAACTAACAAAAAAATAGACATTTGGCGTACAAACTAGTGATTACAGTAAAAATCCGTTCTGACATTTTGTACTTCGAAGTTCGCTAATTGAAAAAGCAATTCTGATTAAAGCAAAATGACGGTTTTCAGACTAAAACAGCAACAGAACAATGAATTATATTAGGCAAGGAAAAGTGCCATTATCCCTTTGTACAGCGCGATGCATTCTCTAACTGATATTAAATAGTGCAATGTAATATAGTTCTGGATACCGTACATATTATAATAGGCCACAATAAAGTATTTTGTTTCATTAACGTTTGTCTAAGTCCGCTTTTGCGACATTTAACTGCCTGCATAATAAAGATAATTACATGGGTATTTTTTTATTGCATCACACAGAAAATGTGTAGTGAAGTATTCATACCCATGCTTCTTCTGCTTGATTTGCTCGAGACTTGATTTGCTTTAAAACTTTGAATTATAACAGAAAAATAGCGAGCACTTTTCTTCACATCATGACTGAATGCAGCATAAAGATCATCGTTAATTCTATTACCTCACTTGTCACAGTCTTCGTAGGCTTCTGGCTTGTTACGGTATATTCATCATTATTAGAACCAATGCATGTAGAAATGTAGCATCATGTATTACAGACTATAACTCGGAAGAAAATTGTTAAAAGTGAATATCATAGTTCTTTCCCTTTTTACCATTCGTATGAATCGCACTTCCTATTCAATAAAACTAAGGGGTAATAATTTTCAAAATTACGAAAAACGGCGCCCTTCTACAGCATAGAACATGGGTCGAAAAGTATAAGCAATTGGTATACCAGTTCGTTGATGAAGGTGCTCGCTACGAATTGGACAGTTTTTCATTCCAAGATCCTTAGGATTTCCTTATCACTCGAACGACACTACTCAACACTCGAACGCATACATGACAAACCTTTACTGACTATTTGTTTGACTGAATTTATTGAACAAAATCCCAAGTATACTACGTTTAGCCAATAGCCACATACTCACTGTCGTGTACATGGAGACTGGGTTTATTTACCAAAATTATAAAGAGAAACACTTACTTCCATTCCAGAAAATCATACATTATCCCTCTTGGAATTATTAATTTAATCCGGTGTTACTGTGCTTAGCTTGTGCATTAGCTTAGTCTTTTTTGGGTTACATACTTCTTATAGAATATAAGTATATCAGTTTCCATTATTATCTAGTCGCATCAATCAACAGACCTGGTTGATAAATATGTCTACGGAAACTTTAACAACGTCTAACTCCAAATGTCTAATAAAACGTAGAAACAGACTACGGTTCTATACACCCACCGATCCACTACTAAAAAAACCCAGAGCCCCATGCGATGCAAGTCAAATAGAACCCAACAAACATGTTCCCATCGTCATCGTTGAAGACGTGATAAAGTCTTTCCTGTCGAGACAGAATGCAGGTCACTGGATGCATAGTGATAACTTGAAAGACCTTCATGACAACTATACGATACTTAGCTCCCTCAAATGCCTCATCAACCCAGATAATACTGAAACATCAGAATTACTAAATATAATGAACATTATCGTCGACAATGGACAATGTGTATTATCTAACCATATGGAAAGTATCTTTAATAACTCCATGATTCAAAAGTGGATTATGCAATGTTACAGAGAACTATAGGCCGATTAATACGACATCCGTGCTGTCCAGAATCATGGAAAAAGTCATCCATAGACAACTGTCATTATTCTTACTTTCCGAAAACCTGATCAATCTATCTCAACATGGGTTTACGGCAAAAAGTTCTCGTGCTACTTTACACTTAGAATTTTTTTATTATATAACATTTAAAAGGGATAAAGGTTTCTCAATGATCATACTTTATTTTGATTTCACAAAAGCATTTGACAATGTCCCCTACAACCTTTTACTCTCAAAACTACACTATTACAGCAAATGAAACCCACTGCTAATATAGTTTATATTATTCCAAACAGGGCATCTCGAAATCGTAATTTTCGGTTCCAGCTACTTAAAGCCAGTAAATGTAGTAAACGGAGCTGCACAAGGATGTGTAATTGAACCATTACTCTATCTCATCTTAATCATTGATGTATGCCTGCAATTCGTTTAAGGTAAAACCTTCCTTTTTGCTGGCGACTCAAAGGTGGCCTTTTTTTCCCACACACCACAAATAAAAACGCTATTGCCAAAATAATGCAAGAAGAGAGTGACAGGTTATCAAAATGGACTAAAATATGGTATCTCTCTCTAAACGTAAACAAAGTGGATGCATATCCTTTGGCTGCAGATGAAACCTCGGTCTCCACCTATACACAACACAAATAAAGCATCTGTGTCGTCAGAGAGTTGGGGATCCAAAATGCCAATAGTATTAACTTCTCGGAGCATGCAGCATTCGAAGCTTCCAAGGCAAGGAAGCTAACTGGATTCATGCGAAAAAATTTCCGCAATTTAAAATCAAAAAATATTACCACACCAAAAGTGTATCCGTCGAATATTAGAATATGGTTGTCTTCTCTATAGCAACTGTAGACTCATAAATTTAGTGAATATTGAGAGAATTCGAAAAGCATTCGTAGCAACTTAGCTTGACTAGTTAATAGTTCACTTCAAAACTTAAGCATACGCCAAAAAAATTAGGCTCCAGTATTCATTTACTTCCTTATTCTGCATAGGGATTATATTTCCTATTAGCTTATATTGAACGTTGAGAAATATTTGTGTGTTTGAATAACTAGAACCGCGCTCTACTGTCTCCTGCCCACGCTATTGAATAAAAACCTATTCCCATAATACTCCTTATCCTTGTGTCACTAGATCGGGATATACCTAGGCACCAAACATTCACTAAGAACTTACTAGGCGATTGTAGCACACAAACTCATCGCCAACGATGCGACAAATCAAAGCTAGAAACCCTCTAGTTCCGACGCTTAAAATTAAATTTTACTCATATATCGCCTTATTAGTGGTGTCATCATTGCCGACTTCCTACATCTTCCCATGCAACCTGCGTAATACGGAAAATATTATTATTATCTAGCGATGTCGTAAACAACTACGTCAAAAATTCGTCACAGTGAGATATGCGACACTATGGAATGAACTCTCCAGGCATAGTCGCTACAGCAATTCGTTAACCGCGTTCAAAACACTACTTCATGAACACCTGTTAGGTATAGGCTTGTGTAATCTTCTTAACTACCCCGAAATAAATAATAATATGTACTAGAAAGGTCCCAGTTCTGAACGTCATATGTCTATGGATTCATAGTTAATAATGCATATTTTAATTTTGTTCCAAACCACATACGCACACACTCCTTTATTCAGAAATTTCACCCCTCTAATATCAATTGTGTACAAATTCATAATTTCACTGCACTGATAACTTATTTTCATATCCGTCTTCCATCATCACTAATACACCAATTAACAATTTCTATGATAATTCGACCATTTAATTACTTTGGGTTTATCAGTTGTCTAACAAACCTATTCGCACAAAATTTAAGCCATGACTACGCATTGAACTCTTTAGAATTTCATTTATTATCTCTTTCCTTAGTGTCATATATATATTATCTGCATGTTTTACATTAAACTGGCACTATATTCTGAATAATACTTGGCCAATTTGAATTATTGAATTGTTATACTCATCTGATGAAACCCAAAACGGTTTCTTCACAAGTTTATTGTAAATAAGTTGTATGTGATTAAAATAAAACAAGTAGTAGTTGGTTTTAAAGGTTTTCAACTGCTTATTCGACGGCCTCTTAAGACAGTCAATATACTGCTTGTTCATGATTAAGGGCACCCAATCGTTCAGGTAGATAATATAAAACATGGTGGGTTGTTAAGACTGAAAATACCACTTAGGTTTTGCTTTAAACTATTATATATGAACTATATTTGCATGAGTTAATTAGGCTTGTAGAAACACAGCTTTATAAAACCGGCTACATGCCCAATTCTGTTACACGTTTAATGACTGACGACTGAAAAAGTGCTTGGCAATGTTGCGGCGATGAATAGGCTGTATGATTTAAATACTATATTCCAGGAACTACACACTTTGTTAATCCTTTGACTAAACACAAATTTTGTAAGTTGAATATTAAAAGTCAGAACGAGCAGTAAGTGAGATTTTGATCAGTATAACTACTAACGAACGTGAGTTTGAAAGGCATACCGTTACAGGTATGTCATAAAAACATTCATCATACATAAAAATGCAAGAATTAAACATTTTATTAGAGTTTTAAAAACAATCTATTTTGGCAATTGCTACTTTTGTCTGGATATAAAACATGGAAGTATTAGTGATATGCCTATGGTTTTCCATCTTAATTGGTTAATAAAATCATGTTAGCTGAAAACGAGTAAAGTGAGGGGGGTTAGGTTACGGGTCTTCCGATGGTATTACTGACACAGGGTACTACGCAAGAGATAAGAACGCTAGCGCACTGTTCTTGGTGGACACAGAGGTAGACGGTAGCCTCGGAAAAATAATCGTGAGCCCCAAAGTAGTTCTGCATGCAGCCAACAAATCTGTGACAGGCACAAGTACTATGGCTACCAGTGCTAAATTTTGGTTTTCATACAATTTTAAGATGTAACTTCATTACAGCAGACGCTGTGTTTTCTACAGCGTCTTAATCTGTTAGTAGGCGCGAAACGATAAGAGTTACTTAGTGCTAAGTATCAGGTTTCCATCGAGAGGATAGTTATTAATTCACCCTCCACCTTCGTACAGATTTCACAACATACCCTTGTCTGCTTGCGTTTTGCACTTTTACAGATGTTTCGAGAATCACTAAAAGTTAGGTACAGAGATGTGAGATTACAGTGTGAAATTGTGCCTTACACAAACACAAGAGGACAACCTGGTCAGTGTTGGCCACAATAACTAGATCCCCAACACCTCTTGGCTGGTATGGCAAAGTTTGATAATCTGCCTCAGCCAGGTGTCATCCGGCATTCAAATAGTAAACGGGCGTCTCATCTGCACTTTCTTCCAAAGAGGAATGGGTAATACGGCTCTGCAGAGATTGCTTCGCTCATAACAAACAAACTATTGTAAACGTTTTTAGAAACGACATGAGAAATGGAAGAGTTGTCATTCCTAAAGACTGTGGATTAGGAAACACTCTGTTCGGTTCAGGGGACACACGTCGAGTTCATAAGATATCACACTCATTCCTGACAATGTGAACTATATTATCAATTACCCTGTACGCGAATTCTTTAGGAGTCCTTAACAACTTTTCGTTTAAATGAATTACGATTGACATTTCATAACTCACTGTGCAAAAGTAGCCCATCCATTTATTACTCCATTAAGAGGACACTCAAGGTCGTTCAATATCCGATATTAAAGCTTTTAAAAGTTGAGAGACATTTTAATCTCTGCCACATTACTTGCTTAACATGACCATCACACGCCACTAGGAATCAGTAACGACGCGCAGAACACGGCAGTGAGGAGCCGTTCTTCGACAGTGTGTCAACAGCCAGTTTGAACCAATATCGTTTTTATCCAGACAGCTTGACCTAATGCAGACTAGATACAGTGTTTCTACTGACTAGCTTCTACCAATTTACCTTGTGAGTAAGCCTTTTTGACAACTACAGGAAAGTACGGTCTTTACCACTCTTACTGACCATAAGCTTCTTACAAAAGCATTTATTACGAATCGTGATAACTACAGAGAAATTCGACAGGTAGGCTGTATCCCACAATTTTCGACAGACATACGCATTGTCGGATGTGCCATTAAGTTAGCAGTTGCTTTATCGCGACTGTCTGCGGATAGGCTAAGCAACGCTAGAAGCAATTTCACACAAATGCCGAAATTGCAAAAAGGCGATTTATGCGCCCTTATAGTCCCAAAAACTCCGCCTGTAGCCCCTAGGGTTGCTGCCGGTCCCAAGCCCGGATAAAGGAGGAGGGTTGGGCATGGGGCTAGCAACCCCATCCCGTAAAACAGCAAATGTGCTAAAAAAACGCTAACCAGTAAAAACCTTTATAACCATTTTCACTCTGCCCTGGGAGTTGGAAGGTATGTTATGACGCCTCATGGTGAAAGCCGAGTTTCTTCGGAAGCCACGAGGCCGATGTCTCTTCTGACAACCAGAGCAACCATTAGTATAGGTACGTGGAATGTCCGCACGCTGTGGGAAACAGGGAGGACCATGCAAATAGCTGAAGAAATGAAAAGATACAACCTGAAGATACTTGGAATAAGCGAAACGCATTGGGTGCAAGCTGGACAGCAACGGTTATCCTCGGGAAATGTGCTTTTATACTCCGGCCACGAAGAAGAAAACGCCCCCCACACACAAGGAGTAGCATTGGTGTTATCCCAAGATGCATGGAAGTCTCTTATAAGATGGGAACCTCATGGACCTAGGATCATCACAGCATCCTTCAAGACGAAGAAGGAAGGGATTGCAATGAATGTCATCCAGTGCTACGCACCCACCAACGACAGCCACGAAGACGACAAAGACCAGTTCTATGCGAGGCTGCAGTCAATCATCGAGAAATGTTCAGCCAAGGACCTGACTATTCTAATGGGCGACTTCAACGCCAAGGTCGGAGTGGATAACACCGGGTATGAAGACATCATGGGACAACATGGAGTGGGAGAAAGGAATGATAACGGTGAGAGGTTCGTGAACTTATGTGCCTTCAACAAAATGATTATAGGTGGCACCATTTTCTCTCACAAACGTATACACAAAATTACATGGATTTCACCGGACCACATCACGGAGAACCAAATCGACCACATCTGCATCAATAAGAGGTTTAGAAGGACCATGGAAGACGTAAGAGCAAGGAGAGGAGCCGACATAGCTTCAGATCACCATTTGGTGGTAACTAAAATGAAACTGAAGCTGAGGAAGCACTGGACAACTGGAGCAGCAGTATTACACAAGTTTAATACAGCCCTTCTCCGTGATACTAACAAACGCAACGAATTTAAATTAATTCTCAGCAACAAGTTTCAGGCATTTCATAATCTACTAGAAAAAGGTGGAACTAATATGGAAGACAACTGGAAAGAGATTAAGGGAACAATAACCTCAACATGTCAGGAGGTTTTGGGTCTCAAGAAACAACACCAAAAAGAGTGGATTTCTGTTAGAACTCTGGACAAGATCCAAGAAAGGAGGAACAGAAAGACAGCGATCAATAACAGTCGGACAAGAGCAGAGAAAGCCAAGGCACAGGCCGAATACACCGAAGTCAACAAGCAAGTGAAGAGGAGCATCAGGTTGGATAAACGGAAGTTTGTTGAGGACCTAGCAATGACAGCGGAAAAAGCTGCAAGAGAAGGAAATATGAGGTTCTTATATGATACAACGAAGAAGTTAGCTGGGAAATTCAACAAGCCAGAACGGCCAATCAAGAACAAGGCTGGCAAACCAATCACTGAAGTGCATGAACAACGGAACAGGTGGGTAGAGCACTTCCAAGAACTCTTGAATAGACCAGCCCCACTGAACCCACCAGTCATCGAAGCAGCAGCCACGGATCTCCCTATAAGCACAGACCCACCAACAGTCGAAGAAATCAAAATGGCCATCAGACAGCTCAAGAGTGGCAAGTCAGCAGGGCCAGACAACATACCAGCAGAGGCACTGAAGACAGATATAGAAGCAACTTCAAAGATACTCCACATTCTCTTCAGGAAGATTTGGGAGGAAGAACAAGTTCCAGCAGACTGGAAAGAAGGGCACCTCATCAAGATACCAAAGAAAGGCGATCTCAGCAATTGTGAGAACTACAGAGGCATTACTCTACTTTCAGTACCAGGAAAGGTCTTCAACAGAGTGTTATTGAACAGATTAAAGGGCCCAGTCGACGGCCAACTCCGAGATCAACAGGCTGGATTCCGTAAAGATCGATCATGTACCGATCAAATCGCCACTCTACGGTTCATTGTTGAACAATCAATTGAATGGAATTCACCACTTTACATCAACTTCATCGACTATGAAAAGGCATTCGACAGCGTGGATAGGAGAATATTATGGAGCCTTCTACGACATTACGGCGTACCCGAGAAGATAGTCAACATCATACGAAATTCTTACGACGGACTACATTGTAAAATCGTGCATGGAGGTCAGCTCACAGACTCATTCGAAGTGAAGACCGGTGTTAGACAAGGCTGCTTACTCTCGCCCTTCCTCTTCCTACTGGTCATCGACTGGATCATGAAGACTGCAACATCTGAAGGCACTCTCGGAATACAATGGACAACATCGACGAAACTAGATGACTTGGACTTTGCAGATGACCTAGCTCTTCTTTCTCACACACATCATCAAATGCAGAAGAAGACCAACAATATAGCAGCAGCCTCAGCAACAGTAGGCCTCAACATACACAAAGGGAAAAGCAAGATCCTCCGATACAAAACAACAAACTCTAACCCAATTACACTTGACGGAGAAATTCTGGAAGACGTTGAAACCTTTACATATTTGGGCAGCATCATCGACAAACACGGAGGGTCTGATTCGGATGTGAAGGCGCGGATTGGTAAGGCACGGGCAGCATTTTTACAGCTGAAAAACATCTGGAACTCAAACCAACTGTCAGTCAATATAAAAGTCAAAATTTTCAACACAAATGTGAAGACAGTCCTGTTGTATGGAGCTGAAACTTGGAGAACTACAAAAAGTACCCTACAGAAGTTACAAGTATTTATAAACAACTGCCTGCGTAGGATTCTTCGGATCTGTTGGCCAGATACCATCAACAACAACCTGTTGTGGCAGAGAACTAATCAACTTCCAGTTGAGGAAGAAATTAGGAAAAGACGCTGGAGATGGATTGGACACACACTGAGGAAACCATCAAATTGTGTCACAAGACAAGCACTGACTTGGAACCCTAAAGGCCACAGAAACAGAGGAAGGCCCAAGAACACATTGCGTCGGGAATTGGAAACAGACATGAAGAGAATGAACAGCACTTGGGAAGAGCTAGAACGGAAAGCCCAGGACAGAGTTGGCTGGAGAATGCTGGTGGGCGGTCTATGCTCCACTTGGAGTAACAGGCATTGATATAGTCCCGAACCTCACTAGGGCTTCAACATCTAACCCGAAGTGATACGAAGCACGTGTGATACTGGGAAGCCACGCTAGCTATTTACGTGACTCCTAATTTATGAGTTTCAAAAACCACCAACATGCAGGTGTATAAGCAAATGTCAAATTAATTTCAGACAAGGTTTTTGGGCAGCATAAACCGTGATCGTTGGTGCATCGGCACACTACCTCACTCAGGGTAATTTTTCCCTTATGGATACTAAATTTGATCATTTGCATGCAGACATAGTAGGACTCCAATTCCTATTAAACGGCTGCACGTACCTTCCGAGTTATCGATCTGTCTGCCTCGGCCAATAGCTACCCACCCACCCTCATTGATGTATACAGCAGCTAAAGCGATTGCTAAGGAACTTGTCGGCCACCAAATTACCAATTTGAAGCTTCTTTAGTTATTATGATTGATAAGGAAGCACGATTTGAGAGCATTTTGACAAGTTACCAAGGCGTTGGAAGTCAAACGAATTCATACTACCGCCTACTGTCCATAGGCCAATTACATCGTGTAACGATCTCACAAATAATTAAAAGCATTTTTAGCGTTTATGCACAACGATGATAAAAAAGCGATAAACTCTCCCGGGAATCTGCATTGTCGTTAAGCAGGATTGAAGCTACTGTTTTTGTAACTTAATTTACGTGACACATTGCCATCAGAATGTAAGTCGACAGAGTAGTAAGTTCCACCCCCACTAGACAATTAGTATGGATATTGTGAATAGACCAACATCCTTCTGACTACCTAACACACCTTCATCCTCACTGATTGTCGTCTTGACTCTTTATCGTCTGGCACTTTATCATCGGACGTAAAGCGGATGACGACACGCAAAACTTGGTTGCATCTGGGGTAACCTAGCATAAATCCCTTACAATGTGATTTAATGAGTTATGTAGAGATAACGCTTAAGATTATTAAAAGTAACTTCTAATATGCATTTGTTCGGAGCATAGTGGGAAATTACCCACTAATGAATTCGCACAAAATAGTTTAGTCTCTTTAACGTTATACCAACTGACTTAAGGACTTTATATTTTGTAAACGCTCATCAGTGTTACGTATGTAATAAGTTGTTGTATTAATACGTTACTAATACACTGTTCCAACATTGTTTAAATGTATCATTGATTGATTGTACATGCACCTTCTGCCCGTGGCACCTTGTAATTTATGCTTCAGATACACTGTCGCCGCAATATTCTTGGGAGGACTATAATTTAAGGACAACCTTAACAGTTGCTAGGCGACCGTTGATATCGGAATATTAGTTTGTCACTCTTCTCTTAGCATTTCTTCAAGGGCATAGAAGCCGCACAATCATATTAACATGTTCTTCTACGTAAATCTTTCGCCTGTGAATAGTTAACGATAACGTTAATATTGTCAAACTGTGAGCAATGACCTTGAGATGAAAAGCCGCAATTTCATCGGCTTGTCACTACATTATAGTCCTGCCGAACTGAATACTCGACGTCACTGACACTCCTCCCAGTTGAACTGACCAGAACGAATCTACACTGGACATTTGGATTTACACGTGTAGTGGTCATCTGGAGAACCTATCATTCGCCTCAAACTTTGCCGGTAATTCAAGCAAACTTATTATATGTACTTATATTAATTGTCAATACAGTATTTATTCCGTTTAAGCTTGTTTATAAGGCGTTGCTAACTCGATAGTGTTTCGTGGCCATTGCAAAGTAGATACCAAGCATTTGTTCTCAATTAGAAACCACTGTCATGCTGTTATCACTGTGATATAAAGTATGTTTTGTTTTGAGGGAGTTCTGGTGTTAAGCTGGCAAACCTAAGAACGACAAATCACTTGTAATGAAAAGACTGGAAGTCATTTCGGTGAAATTACTTACGAGTATATTATACAATACAATGAGTGTGGAATGAATAATGAGTATGCCATAAGGACCGCTATTAAAACCAGTGGGTGAAAAATATCAAAAGCAAATATATACGAATGAAACAATAACTTGTCGCATTTATTTAACTAGCTAGATGGATATTGATGTCAGTGATAATCTTGTTAATATATATATATATATATATATATATATATATATATATATATATATATATATATATATATAACCTTAACGAATATGGTTCAACAAACAGTTACCAGCTTTTTTCCAAACAGAATATTTAACTCTAATTTACTAAGCATACTTCCTAAAAGTTTAAAAACTAGAGTTGATTGGGCATCATTACAAGTCAGATATTTAGAATGATGCATTTACTATTCTCCTAAAACCTTTAAAAATGTTCACACTGTCAACAACCTGTCTTCCGTCATTTCTTAAGTCCAAATGTTTCCGCCAGCGTAATATAAACTATTTTGTCGTAAACCTTACATTTAACAAATGACGTGAATGATTTGCACATTATATGACAAAAATAAGCTTTTCCCTAATTAAAATCATATATCATAATGAAATAGTGTTAAGACAAAGAAGTGCTTCATGAAAAACCAATATCATATTTGTTCTAACTCATTTATTCCTTTTCAATGAGTGTTCAAAAAGCTTTTTCCAATGATTTAAATAATAAATTTTGTATACGTTCATTGTTTTGAAATATTTTAGCTTTACATTTTATGATAGCTCTCTCTTTCTCTTTGGCATGTTGCTCTAATTCTTCTAGTTGAGCTTTCAACGGTTCTATACAAGTTTGGGTTAAACTAAAGGTGTAAAACAGTCATGAAGTGTAATATTAAAACGTAGAACTTTTAAACCAATTATAAAATTGACTTTTAATTTAAAAGTCAACATTAAGTAATTTTATCTGGTTAAGATGAAGTATGGGCTGAATAATTCAATATTTTCTAACATGTAAATAAAGGTGTACTATGTACAGCAGCAAAAGTGCTGCATATACTTCTGAAGTATAAGTTAATTGCAAAGACCGAAATGCACTTGGAGTTTTACATCATGAAATGACCTTAAATAGACAACACCTAGAAACCAGAAAACAGTATAATGATTACTCTTCATCATAAGGGACTCCTTAGTAGTCTTCATTTTAAACTATATTAGGGGCCAGCCTCAGGACAGCGGTTTCACAAGAAGGCGCTTAATCGTTATGCTATTGAGTTTGTATCCACTAGTTTTCATCTCTAACTTTAATTAACTATGGATATACTGCGCGATCTCACCAATTACATATTTGTGCAACTGCTCTACACACACCATGGTTCAGATTCACCAGTTACGTTTTCTAAATAAAGCTCTATATATACCACCTAGAAGTCAGTCACTAGTATGCATATATTTAAGAATAGTTAAAAGTAAACGATAATCATTTGAAATGTGGAAGTATCGTTAAAATAGACAAAAGATACTGGAAATGAATAGTATAAGAGTTCGTACCATGTCTTTTTACTCAGTACCTTGTAATTAAATAGAAAAACGTGAATATTCCAATTTGATATCACAAATTGATTTGGATTAGACAACCATTGATCACCAGGAAGCACTGAACAGCGGTGTAATCATGGTGTGATAATTAATGGCTGTCTAATTCAGACCGATTCGTGATATCAAGTTAAAATTCCAACAATCTCCACAACAGCCAATTATAATTATGTCGTGGGTTCGATCCCTCGTGGGGTCGTCGATACGCACTGCTGGAAAGTCCCATACCAGAAAGAAACAACTGTATAGTGCTTCCTGGGGATCAGTGATTGTCTAATTCAGACCGATTCGTGATATCAAGTTAAAATTCCAACAATCTCCACAACAGCCAATTATAATTAATATCAACTCACTGGAGACTAACTTCTCGAGATAATTTCTGGAGTTTTAGTGAGATGTGACCAGTGGATTTCAACCGTGTCGGGTGTGAGGCAGTTATCCACCAATGACAATGGATGGGGTTGCGCAATCGTATCACGAATTGATTGAATTAGGAATATCAACCATTGGGAGCTGACTCAGTAGTATAATAGTAGAGCGTTCGCCGCGGAGCCAGTGTCGTGGGTTCGATCCCTCGTGGGGTCGTCGATACGCACTGCTGGAAAGTCCCATACCAGAAAGAAACAACTGTATAGTGCTTCCTGGGGATCAGTGATTGTCTAATTCAGACTAATTAGTGATATTAAACTAAAAATTCAACAAACTTCAGAACAATCAACTAAAACTTGTATATATATAGAAAACAAAGTATTAGATACTAAGTATTACACTTGTATTTTACACTAGGCAATTAAACTTTAATCCAAAATACCAATATTCATACTACTTACATTTCTTCTTGCTTCAATTGAGATTCAAGCATATGATTTTCATCCCTCCAACGTTCAAATTCTTGTTGCATTGTTTCTAAATCTTCTTGAACAAAATCCATTAGTTTACTCAATGGAATAGCTGAACGGGATAATGTTTGCAGTGAATTACATAAACGACTGATTCCCTTATTAAATATAGCTTTCTCACGTTCTCTAGCTGCTTCATTCATTCCGTTCATCTTTTGTTAAATAAAACATTTATTTAGACAATAACTACGTCGTTTAGTTGGAGAAAATAGTGTTATGATTACCTTTATTACTATGATAAAGGAGCAGTCGATAGATATCATAGACAAATAAAAGTGATTGGTTCTATCTAATTCATTCAGTCAACTGATCATATGTCAATGTGACAAAGCACTTGATAACAGTGAACAAATGAAAATAATGACAATAACGTCTTTGGGAAACACTAGTCCTAATTAATAACATCAATATAAACAGATGAAGCAGTCAAAAATGTTTCGGGAATTTGTAAAGGAAATCTGTAATAGAAGCTATACAGTAAGACTGCATAGATTATAGATCATTACAATGCAAAACTTAAGTTGTTTTCTTCAAGTCTATAAGATTTTGAAAAAAAAATACACATGAAACTTTTGTGGAACCGATCTTTGAGCATTTCATCATTTAATTAAGATTTAAATAACAGACTCAGTTTAATTTTAGTTAACATAACTTAATATGATGTAATAAAACAAAAAGATACTTCCTCTAACTTGATTTAGATTCTGTACGATGTTTATAATACTCATTTGATGTGCTTTACCAATCAATTCGATTAATTTGATTTTCATATTATCGAATAATTTTCATTGTAAAACGTCCTAGTTAATCATACCTGATAGATAAATGTAGTGAAAGCTAAGGCCTCAAATGAAATTTCTCATAAAAATTTCACTCTAATATGTAACATCTACACAATGAATGCACTGATCAATGATCAATAGTTCTAGAGATGAAACAGTGAACACTGTAAATGTTGTGAATAACTTGTCATTTGGTTCTAAGGTCAAGCATTATATGTTATTTTTAAGAATAATGTTAACGAATAACAGCATACTTAATGTATGACTCGTATATGTTTTACGACTATTTACATTTAAAATAGTTTGAAATAGTAGATCTTCAGAAGAAAAGAGTTTGTACTATCATTTAGGGAATCCCCGCCAATCGTACAAAACGAATATGTTATGGCGTAAAAAGCTGTGGTTCCAATATCAGCACCAATGAATACCTAGTCAGTAACTGTATATCAGGCTAACCAACCAGACAAAATCGTATTATATTTCAAACATTCCTTTATATATAGATAAAGTCAGACCACACAGCGAAGCAATTAGTAATTTAGCATTAATATAAAACAAAGGAGATAGTGGCAGTGAATAGGGGTAACCTATACACAACTAATTAACTGTAGTTCATAATAAGAGACAATATTCTAACAGCAAATATACAAAACGGAAAGATAAGGTAAGAGGGACGTAACAATAATAGAAATGGAATGTTTACACTACCTACAGTTAAAATAATTGAAATAGTATTCTAAAACACAGTTCTGAGAGTTCATCATTCGTCTTTAATCGTCCAGCATAACAATATGTTAGGAAAACTATAGAACAATCTGTCAGATGTATAACTGTCCTAGTGATTTTGTGTTATAGATGCAGAGTGGTCAGTTGTGCATTCGAGGCTACTTGTTCACTTGATTTAGTATATTAACGGCTCATCCCAGACTTTCCTTAACAACTTTATTCTGATGAACGATAATCTGACTGAAAGGTCAAGAACTAGGTGATTCGGACACAAACCGCATATTACTATAATAACACAGTTACAAGAAGTCTCAAATAGAGAATCAAACAAACAAAATAAAGGAAAACATATTGGTCACAATGCAGTGCACATTTAGATGTACTTGTCGCTTGCCGTCGCTTTCAGTAAACAAGTGATGACATCAGGTAGTCAAGTACAACGTGACTAACCGATTTATCAGGCGGATATGTCATTCCGTAAGCACTAAAGTGACTTAAATATTAGGTAGTTATTTCGATTATATAGACTTTATTTACAGTTTATGAATAGATATTCATTTTAAGGAGTAATATATTTGAACAAAAACAATTTTTCATGCATATGAATTATACAACGAAATTAAATTGTTAAGACTACTGCGTTACATTAAAGCTGGCATTCAGTATAGGTCAAATAATAATAATTGAGAACACTGTATGTTCATCGATGAAGACACTAGTTAACCAAATCAATTTCTAGACTTGAAGGCAGCATTCGACTCTGTAGACCGTGAAGTTCTATGGCAATGTCTTTCATTGAAAGGCGTGCCCCAAAAGTACATAAAATTTGTTAAGGCTCTTTATTCAAACACTATTAGTCGTGTCAGAGCATATGGCGAACTGTCATCTGAACTTGTAACCTCAAGTGGTGTCCGTCAAGGCTGCCCACTTTCCCCATTTTTGTTTAATTCATAGTTGACATACTGTTGGAAATTACACTTTCATCGTCTGACTTTTCAGGAATTGATCTCCTACCAGGAGATCCACTTATTGACTTAGAATATGCTGACGATATCGTCCTGTTTGGCGAAGACGCTGATAAGATGCAGAAACTTATAAAAGCAATAAGCTCGAATGCAAGCATTTTCGGAATGCGTTTCTCCCCCTCTAAATGCAAACTATTGCTCCAGGACTGGTTTTCGTCAACACCTGACTTAAAGATAAAGAGTGAAGTAGTTGAGCACTTCATGTATCTTGAAAGTCTGACTAGCCCTAATGAGCTGGTCTCTGACGAAAACTCAGTACGAATTCAAAAAGCTTGTTTGGCTCTTGCCAACTTTCGTCACCATAAGGCGTAGACGAGATATTCGTCTCTCAACGAGAGGAAGAGTGTACTGCGCAACAGTTTGCTCTGTCTTACTGTATGGGTGTGAGACGTGGCCATTAATGGTAGACGACACTCGAAGGTTTTTAGTTTTTGACCATCTATGTCTTCGAAACATCACTTGCATTAGCTAGAATCATCGAGTAAGTAATAACGAGGTTGAACGATGGGTGTTCAGCAAATGTGGTAAATCAGTCTATGCGGTTGTGAATCTTCGTCGACTGAGGTGGTTGGGACATGTGTTGCGTATGCCTAACCACTGTCTGCCTCGACGCGCGATATTGGCTGATATAGGAATAAGATGGAAGAGTTAGAGGCAGCCAAACTAAAACATGGCATCAGTCCATGAAGTTACTGACTGCCGGTTTAAGTCGTATCGGTAGCTGTAGACTACCTGGATGGGGTCCTCGAGATTACTGTAACCAGTGGCTAGAAACACTGAGTGACATGGCCCAGAATCGGTCACAATGGCGCAGATGCATCCACTCATTTTCCTCCCTTAAATCATAAGCTTTAAATTATTCCATAATTTTCTTTCTATACTTCCTAAAACATATTCTATATGTTCACACTCCTTGTCACCATTATTATTTTATTTTATTGAAGTAACTTCTACTAATGTGGTATTAATCTTGATGTGCCATAGAGGTATGGCAACTTGAACCGATGCATACATGTGCCAGGTTCTATGTTGATTATACATACATACACATACATACATACATAACCAAATCAAATGCTCGTAAAAATAGGTTAAGTAGATGGTTAAGCTATTTCTTGCTTACTCTAGTAGTGGTGAACTGACTATGTTTGCAACAGAACACGAGGGAAGTTTATTTGCAGGAATGATGGTTATCCGATCAATAGTACTATCGCGATAGTATAAATAAAGTATCAGATACATAATACTATTACTGAATTCACTTTCTGCATAATTTTTCACATATTTGTATATTTCATTTACAGGAGATATATAAATATATGACCTGTATAAGTGACTATTATTTCACTTCGAAATAGTCAGTCAGTCATGACTAACGACGAACCTGGCACATATAAGCATAGATCAAAGTTGTCCTGCCACATTAGCACAACGGGATCAAATTTACAAGACTCGCGCTACAATATAATTGAATAGGAAGGAATGAAACAAATGTATACATGAAAGAATAATGGAACTTAGTATCTAGAAAAGCATAAAGAATGAGTACATTTGTATCACTGTGGTCGGTTCTGAACGATGTCACCCAGTGTCACCAGATAATCATTACGATTATCATGCGGAACCCAATCAGGTAATTTGTAACATCACTTCAAAATATAATATCTGGTACGTTTAGGATAAACATAATTTCAGATTGTATGTATAGAAAATGATTTATCTCCCAATAAAGTCTATAGTTTGAGTGATATGACATCGTATGGAAGTAGGTTTTTCAGACTAAAACTCGTTAAAGATTATGAACTAAAGAAGTATTTGCTTTGTATACTATGTAAATGATAATAGAATTTTATTTCACCATTATGTCTCTTACAAATTGAAGAAACTATTTTTGACAAACTACTTATTTGGGATGTTAGATCCCCAGAATTCCCTTGGTAAACCTGTTATCTTTGTGACTTGTGTAAATTTAAATTTCTCGTTATCGTGCAAAAACGTGTTCGTTTCACCTTTAGTTTGTGTTTCCCACTTAATACGACGCCAAATCTTACTGGTTATTTGTTTATTTTAGTACGCTATTGTGACATTTCCAAGGACGCTTCTCTTTATTGTATATATACGCATGAGCAAAGTGTTTGTCCTTCCGTCCACCAGGCTGCTTGTAGAATTAAACGCTTCATGTTGACGTAAACTTCTTCCTCTAGTCGGCTGAGCTGGGGCGCTATGAAATAGCTTAGCTCAACTGTTGTTGTGTCTCTAGTCATACGTTCGTTAGCAGGTATCGAGGTGTCTTCTGAATTCGCAAATCCTAAGCACTATTTAATCAGAAACTTCGGATTGGTGTTAGCAGTGTAATCTAGAAGGTGGATTATGCCTTCTTTGATACATATATAGACAATGTTATTGTTTGGACTGAAACTGAAACAAAGTACCTTTACATGAAAATAACAAACCTGTAATTTTGAACTTTCTTTATTCATTGCACTAACACTTTCAAATTCTTTTTTTGTTTGTAATATTTTGGTTACTAAACCACCTACAAATATTGAATATAAACAGAAAAGGAGAGACTATTTTCAATTTATTATTCATTAAAAATCAATTGTTGTGTTATTTAAATAAGTATATGTTAGATATGAAATTAGTGTTTTTGACGGAAATCTGAAATCTAATGTATATGAACGATTTTATGTGTAGTCAGTAATTACATAGAAACAAACTTTGTTTCTATAAATTAACATTTAAACATAGAAGCAATACTATCATTAATGGGTTGCCATTTAGAGAAGTAAAAAATATGTGTAGTTTAATGTTCTATCAATATATAGTAAGAGTGATTGATGCTATCCATAATGTTTAATAAGTTCAAATTCACGATCAAAGAGAGTAAATGAACAGTTTGTCATCATTATTTGACTTTATCAGTGATTTAATTTACATTTGATGACATTTGTACTGGTTTTACTGTATACGCCTATATGTAATTTGAAGAGTAAGTTTGTTGAATTATATGAAAGTGAAGAAAGTTAGTATGTATAACACTTTAATATGGCTGTTGTAAAAAAAATAAACGCGATAAAGATATTTATATCTGCTGTTTTACTTAATTATTTACAATAGAACAAACGCGTAATTCATCAAGTTATTCGATTAGATTGCCGCATAGCAAAGAGAGTTAGTAATCCTTACGATGTTCTTAATGAATGATCCCTATAACTGAACAGTATAAATTGTGGAAAGTTAAGTATACAGACATGTCAGACAGTTTCATGAATTCATAGCCGGTTTTATAGAAGCAGAAGTCAGTAATTCTACATAAATATTAAGTCGGTAAAACAGATGATATAGATTTCCAGGATTAATGTAATTGTTCAAGATTCCTATAGGCTTTTCTATCTGTAAATTAAAAAACAACAATATTTGATCCATCAAAAACTCAGGAGCACACCCTAACCTTAAAACGTAAAAGCAAAGAAATCAAATGGTGTACAAAGATACTGGATATGACACTTGTATACTGAAACCGACTATAGGGACTAAAGTATTCTTTTATGTATACTTAAATCTGTTTGGGGTTAGGGTAATGCTACAGTTAACGATTTTGGTTTACGCAGTGTTAATTTGTGTGTTTTACATCGTCTGTTTATTGAAAATTTTATTGAATTGAGGTGGTTTTTAGAGATTGGTATTAAGTTTTAGTTGAATGGATTCCTCACAGATCAATGTTGGTGGGGTACAACACAAAGTATTGAACAGTCGATTCGTCCTAGTATAGGACTAAGCAGTACGTACTCTAGACCCGGTCCCAGTGGCGAACACAGGCAGAATCCAGGGTGTGCACTGCTAAAGAGCTCCACATTAGGACAAAGCGGCTGTTCAGTGCTCGCTGATTTTCAATGATACCCTAACAACATAAATCTGTGACGAATTCAACTAATTAAAAAGTTAGTATTTCTTATGTCTAGCGTGATAACTTTAAGCCTCCTGAGTGCTAGACATAGATATTTCTCTAGTGGCTTCGAGTTTTATAGATCGTCACTGATTATCTACAATGATTAATCTACGAGAACAGTTAAAGAATTATTTAGACATGTCACTATACTATACTGTAACTATCTATTCTGTCAGTTACATTACGAAACTAACTATAATGTTAATGATGCTATGTGCTACATCATACTATAAGACGATTCGCTTAAATAGCTCAATAAAAAGTATGATTTATAACATTAATTTCCGCTATTCTAGAGTATTCGCAGTCAACATTATTAATAATTGAAAAGACCAATAAATAGAATACTTTTCTGTTATCAGAGATAATTTTTTTAAGCTACTTCAAACGAATGTTAATTTCGAAGCGAAAACAATGTGAAGTATATAATCATACCATGTTCATAATCTCCTTCTTCTGGTTCAGTTTTGACCCGCTGATTAATTAAAATATCGGCTGATGAACTATTAACAACAGTTTCATTATTAACAAATTCCGCACAAACACCATCATCATCATTATCCTCGCCATCGGTAGTATCTTGTTGTGATTCAGAAATAATATATCCAGATATACTTGTCATATTCATTTGCCTAATTAAATAAAATGCATAAGATCAGTTAGCTTAACATTTTAAAAAACTTATTAGCATGGATTGTAGCACTATGTCACGAATTGATAGGAGTGGGGATTCTACTACTGGACGCAGGACTACTGGTGAAGATGGTTAGGCGTTCACCGTGAGACCTAACAGCGCTGGGTTAAATTCCTTGTTGGAATCGAAGGTGCATACTGTTGAGCGGTTTTATATAAAGACTAAAATGCTGTCTAGTGCTCCCTAGTTTTCAGTGGTACCAGTAGCTAAACTTAACACCTAGCTCTGCAAAGCCACCTCAGTTCAATTATTAACAAGGAGTTTATTTTATTTGCTTGTAATTCGAATAATTTTTACACACTACGTAAATATTAGCAATTGTAGTCTGAGCGTAATTAAACTTGACGATAGATTCATCTATGTAAATTAAAATATTTGTGGTCAATCCATATTTTCCAGACAGTTATAATTCATTATTCAGGTAGTTAATCAAAAACAACTTAGGGTCTCTCACAAATATGCATCGATCCCAGACGTTTTACTTTAATACAGCAACTGAAAGTCAAGGTATAAATGACAATAAAACACTAACTTAAAAATGTAACTAGGAAAAAATAGGTAGAAACAAAAACTAGTGAGAGACAGAGAATGTATATATCTGTACCAGTATAGTTAGTTTGCGGCCATATTGTCCTCAATCTTATTTCGACCGAATCGGGTGTCAGTTAAGATTGAATGTTAATGTAAGTGATAATTGAGAAATCACTTTTAATGATCATGATACTTAAACTACTGACAAAGAAAAGCATAAACAACTTTTTGCATCAAAATGTCTTCTTTAAGGTTAAACTTTTGTATAATTTGAATTGTTTCCCTTATTCTCTATTATAATTATTTCAGATTAGAATCATTGAGGATAGTTTGATCCCTAAACAGTACGTATTATTCAGCATTTCATTGGTTACTTTTTCTAATATTCTGAAATTTCGTATTCATGAATAATATTCTCTAAGTCATGCATTATTCACTTTTGTCAGTTTTTCAAAAGGGATAGAAGGGATTAGAAGAATAATAAGATGAAGAGATCATTAATAAAGTAGGTGGCTAATGTATAAAGTGAAAATGTCAATAACAATGATAAAAATAATGTAAACAAATAATGTAAACTAATTGAAGTACATATGTGAAATTGTTATTTACAATTGTCGTCGGCATACATGCTCATCGCGAAAGTCGAAAATGGCTCCATGTACTATGTAATCAGTAAAATGCTGCAATATTGTAGACATATGAATGATATATTCACCTCACATAACAGAGATTCTAGTTTTGACCACATATATCTGATGCATTGAATATGGACCATCCAAAGTACTTGTTGCTATTGATAATTAGACTTGGTGATAGAAGCATACTATTGTAGAGCTTAAGTGCCCACTAACAAATTTTAAAACTGCAGGAAGTACGCTCCCAAGACTGCCTTCTCTAATTCAGCAACCAGAAATACCCGTAAACATAGTGTAGAAGTCGAAGGTTAAAGATGAAGGATTGAACCCTTTACAACATGACATTATTGACTTGATTAGTTAACAATGATTCGGAGAGGGGAACGACGCTGATTTCTGTGCCTGCACCATTTCGGAATTTCATGCCAGAAAATCTATCCATAACATAGACGAGGCGGTTAGGTGGAGGGTCATTGGCAGAAACTGCCACTACTACCTGGATAAGAAGTTTCCAGGTTGGTTACTATTGCTCAGGGTAAATTTACATAAATTGGTGCCTGACGAGTTTTGTCCCTATACCGACGAGAAGACCAACATATGAAATCGATGCTTTCGGTGTCCTAGTTCATGGACAAACAAAAATCCTTCTTCTAGAAGTGGATCTCCGTCACTGAACATTTATGTTAGAAGTTGCTATCTGAAGTGAGGCAAGACTAGATATAAGAATGGCCAATCGTTATCACATCGACAGCAGCTGATTCCCTGTATAGGAGGCAGCTGTACTAGTATGTTCAACGAAGTTACACTTATTACTCTGATATACCTCCATCATTTTATCAGCCATTTCTACAAGGGTATTGAGGATTAAAGAGGTATGAGACCTGGATAGTTGCCGCAGATGTCATAACAATTGCGATAGCCATCTACCACCCAGTTTGCAGAATGTCAAAAGCTTCTTTAGCGTCTTTTCGTCAGATACTGCTATTCGTTCGATAAACACCTCTTTAGGCTTATCGTATCAAAAATCGTCTAGTATGTGATCAATAAAGTCCCCTACCACTGTCGCAACCTTAAGAGGTAAGGCTCTAACGACATGTGCACATATTATAACCTGAAAACGAATGTATCTGACCTTAAAGAAGCGTTTCATCTCGCTCAAAAGATATTCTCGGGTTATGTAAGCCAAAAATCTAGTGTGAGCCACAGTATTCAACACAAGTAGTGAATTGTCATTAAGCTATTGAGTCTACTGTGTAAACTGTAACAGTCAGTTATGAAACATGGTCGTACAAGTAAAGATGGTGTGAACAGAATCGAACGATAAGGTACATAATCCTATCGATAAGAAGAAACAGTAAATAGTGATTATGAAAAGTTTACATGTATGAGCATACAAGCGCCAAAACAAACAAAAAGAAATCTAACCAATATAAGTACATAAAACATGCAACATAGATACTGAAAAAAACAATATATACATGGTATCAACAAGCTTTTCTAAAGATTAAATGTTTCTGAATAGCCACATCACAAGTTGAAAAGTTAATTATTCAATAGCAGTTACATTAAAAACAATTAGAATTTCGTTACGTTATTGGTCAAATTTAGCCCATTGAAGATAGTAACAATGAAATTGCTCAATCTTTTCCAAGTACTAAAAGAAGAAATGCTTGTAAATCTCCAAAATATTTTTTAAATAGAGTCGTGAAAATCTAACCACCTAAGAAATTTATAAAATCTATACAAACTACAGTATTAAATAACTCCTTCATAAGATTTAACGCTTACTTTGGGCTGTCTTCAATTCCAAAATCTGTAGAATGTTTTGGGTGAGGAGGAGCCAATCTTGGGCTAGAAAAAATAATGTGTGTAGAGAAAATACAGTGAATAGAGTATGGCTAACGCATAAATAACATAGATATGTGAGAAAAATTGACATTTGAATCTAAACGTGACACGACAATGGTTATCTGTTGTTAAAGCTTTTGGAAAACACCTGTCCTTATGTCAAACAAATTTCGAACACTGAAATCTCGTCTAATCAATCAACGAATGTCCCTTTGAGAATCATAAAAACGGTGCTTAATAAGTAGACCTTTAAACTACATAAAACAACATTAGAAACTCAGTCATTCTTCTCAACTCGTCCTTCATGATGAACAGACTTAAACTTGGTGTATGGTCTTCGCATAGCAGCAGCTTGAACACAGTCATTAAAGCACAACCTTTTTCATTTCGATACTTTAATGTACATTGGTAAGTTTACTTTTTTCTTTAAGATCTACAGCATAAAAGTCGAGAAAGCACCTACAATAAGTTTAGAAAAAAAAGTGTAGTGTTGGGGAACTAACAGTTAACAATCTGTAAGTGCGAAGCTATTTCCAGAAGAAGTATACTTCGCTTCTTTGCTAACATAATTGTGAAATGAAATTCAATGTTTCTTTTTATTTACATATCTTACACTCCATTTCTTTTAGTTCGCCCCTACTTGACCTATGTTTATTAGTCTATTATCTAGTTCCTTTAAAGGTAGATCCTCCCGGCGTATTCTACTTGCATGTTATATTAACTACTGAAAGACTAAATAGTCTTGTTAGAAGAAAAGTGATCGTCAAAACTGAACAACAGCAAAACATCAGTGAATTAAAATTCGCAACTAACAGATTTAACGGAGTGAAATTAAAGAAAAACGCTAAGGGGTGAATAGGACACACATTGAGGAAATCACCAAGTTGCGTCACAAGGCAAGCATTAATTTGGAATCCTCAAGATCAACAGGAAGACCAAAGAACAAGTCGTGCCGGGAATTGGAGGCAGACATGAAAAGAATGAACAGCACTTGGGAACAACTGGAAAAATAAGCCCAGGACAGAGCTGGTTGGAGAATGCTGGTCAGTGGTATATGCTCCATGAGGGTAACAGGGATTGATTAATTAATTATAAAACGCTATGCCTGAGTAAAAATATCTGGAATTATGGAAAAAAAGCAACTTCATTTTTCAAATACTTTCTATAACCAAACAAGTACCTGTTTAATTTCTAATATTCTATAACAATCTTTTTGAATGAAATGTTTATTCAAAAGGTAGAATAATTCAGTGCATTAGGCAACTAGGAATTAATATAACTATTACGTTTGTTGAGCTAACGAAAAATCAAAATAAAAAAAAAAATGGCAATGACTTAAGCAGTCAAAATACATCTTAGACGAATATTAAGTTTGATTTGCATAAATAAGCATTTAATAGACACTATCGAATGATACTGGTCGTTAGGTATCAAATACGTTAAAGGAGGAGGTATATGATTAAGCATTTTAAAAACATTTAAAAGCATCGTTCACTATCTTAACAGCAATTCGTTTCCGTTGATGTATTCAACTCAAAACCTTACTCAAATAATATGAATATAATATTCTGAACAGTACAAGCGTTTTCTATCATAAGTTTACGTTATTTCAACACACTGAAAATTGTAAAACGCGAATAAGTGTTTCGTTAGCTTAGAACTACTTAACTGTTGGCGAAATATACGGCACTATATATATATATATATATATATATATATATATATATATATATATATATACATGAATATATATATATATAATCTTACTTACTTACTTACGCCCGTTACTCCTCACTGAGGAGCATAGGCCGCTCACCAGGATTCTCCATTGAACTCTGTCCTGAGCAACCATTCCCAATTGTTTCCAGTTGCTGTTCATCCTTTTAATGTCTGCTTCCAATTCTCGACGCAGCGTGTTCTTTGGCATCCTCTTTTCCGTTTCCCAACAGGATTCCATGTTAATGCTTGTCTCGTGATGCAGTCTGATGGTTTGCGTAATGTATGTCCTATCCATTTCCAACGTCTTTTTCTAATTTCCTCTTCGGTTGGTTTGTCCTCTCCCATAGTAGGCTGTTGCTGATGATTTCCGGCCAACGGACATTCAGTATCTTTCGTAGGCAGTTGTTTATAAACACTTGTACCCTTCTGATGATGTTTGCAGTAATTCTCCAAGTTTCAGCTCCATACAGCAGGACTGTCTAAACGTTCGAATTGAAGAGTCTGACTTTGAGGTTAGTTGATATTTATTTTGAGACCCATATGTTTTTCAACTGTAGGAATGCTGCTCTGGCTTTGCCAATCCTTGTCTTTACATCTGCATCGGACCCACCCTTGTTCATAGATGATGCTCCCCAAGTACGTGAAAGTATCTACTTCCAGAGTTTCTCCATCAAGTTCAATTGAGTTGGTGCTCCCTGTGTTGTATTTAAGAATCTTGCTCTTACCCTTATGTATGTTCAAGCCTACTGATGCTGAAGTTGCTGCTACATTGGTTGTCTTTGCTTGCATTTGTTGGTGTGTATGTGCTAGAAGAGCTAGATCATCCGAAAAGTCCAAATCATCGAGTTGCATCCCACTTGTCCATTGAATTCCGTGCATCCCCTCAGATGTGGAGGTCTTCATGATCCAGTCAACCACTAGGAGGAAGAGAAAAGGTGAGAGCAGGCAACCTTGTCTGACTCCGGTCCCCACTGAAAATGCAGTTGTCAGTTGTCCTCCATGCACAATTTTGCACTGTGTTCCGTCGTAAGAGTTCCGGATGATGTTGACGAGTTTCTCTGGTACGCCGTAGCGTCGAAGAAGTTTGCATAGTGTTCTCCTGTCTACACTATCAAACGCCTACTCATAATCAATCAAGTTGATGTACAGCGCCGTGTTCCATTCAATTGATTGTTCAACGATGATCCGTAGGGTTGCGATTTGGTCTGTGCACGACCGATCCTTACGAAAACCAGCTTGTTGATCACGAAGTTGAGCCTCCACTGAATCTTTCATTCTATTTAACAATACTCTGTTGAAGACTTTCCCTGGTATCGACAGTAGCGTGATCCCTCTGTAGTTGTCACATGTGCTCAAATCTCCTTTCTTTAGTATCTTGATAAGATGTCCTTCTTTCCAATCTGCCGGCACTTGTTCTTCCTCCCATATCTTTTTGAATAAAACGTGGAGTATCCTTGCTGTTAGGTTGATATTTGACTTGAGTGCTTCAGCTGGTATATTGTCCGATCCTGCTGCTTTTCTACTTTTGATTTGTCTGATAGCCATCTTGATTTCTTCCATCGTTGGTGGGGTGACATCTATCGGGATGTCTGTAGGTGCTGCTTCGATGTCCAGTGGGCTCAATGGAGCTGGCCTATTTAGGAATTCCTTAAAGTGTTCTACCCACCTATTCTTTTGTTCTTGAATCTCAGTGAGTGTCTTGCCTTCTTTGTTCTTGACCAGTCGCTCTGGTTTACCATGTTTATCTGCCAGTTTCTTCGTTGTGTTGTATAGCTGTTTCATATTTCCTTCTCTTGCAGCCTTCTCCGCTGTAATTGCAAGGCCTTCGATGTATTTCCGTTTGTCGGCTCTAATGCTCTTCTTTACCTGCTTATTTGCTTCTGTGTATTCAGTTTGTGCCTTGATTTTCTCTGCTCTTGTTCGGCTGTTGTTGATTTCTATCTTCTTGTTTCTCCTTTGTTGAATTTCGCTCAATGTCTCAGTGGTGATCCATTCCCTATAATAGTGCATCTTGCTGCTTAGAACCTCCTGACACGTTGACGTTAGTGCTTCTTTGATCTCTTTCCAGTTATCCTCCATACTGGTTTCCTCTTCTTTCGGTAGATCTTGTAAGACGTGGAACCTGTTGTTGAGAGCTATTTTGAATTCCTTGAGTTTGTCAGTGTCTCGGAGAAAGCCTGTATTGAACCGTTATACTGCTGCTACTCCAGTTATTTACTGCCTCTTTAGCTTCAGTTTTATTTTATAAACCACTAGGTGGTGGTCTGAAGCTATGTCAGCTCTTCTCCTTGTTCGCACATCTTCCATTGATCTTCTAAATTTTTTATTGATACATATATGATCGATTTGATTCTCAGTAGTATAATCCGGTGAGACCCATGTAGCCTTGTGTATGCGTTTGTGGGCGAATATTGTACCACCTATAACCAATTTGTTGAAGGCACATAGGTTTGTAAATCTTTCACCATTGTCATTTCTGCCTCCCAGTCCTTGTCGTCCCATCATTTTTTCATATCCAGTGTTGTCCATTCCGACTTTGGCGTTTAGGTCCCCCATCAAGATTGTCAGATCCTTTCCTCGACACTGCTATAATTGATTGCAGTCTATCGTAAAACTGATCTTTGTCTTCGTCGTTGCCGTCGATGGTTGGTGCATAGGATTGGATAATATTCATTGTAATCCCTTTCTTCATTGTTTTGAAAGATGCTTTGATGATCCTGGGTCCATGTGGTTCCCATCCCACAAGTGCATTACGTGCTTTTTTGGACAGCATCAGAGCAACTCCTTGGGTGTGAGGAGCATTTTCCTCTTCGTGGCCGGAGTATAGTAGCATCTCTCCCGAAGCCAATGTTTTCTGTCCAGCTTGAGTCCAATGGGTTTCGCTGATTCCGAGTATTGTCAAGTTGTATCTCTTCAATTCTGCAGCTATTTGATTTGTCTTCCCGCTCTCCCACATTGTTCGAACATTCCATGTACCTATAAAAATATTTGCTCCGGTTGTTAGAAGGGGGGGCATCGAACTCATGACTTCCGAAGAATTTAGGCTTTCATCATGAAGCGTCATATATCCTTCCACTTCCAGAGCAGAGCTTAAATAGTTTATCTTGTTTAATGTGGTTTGCATCTTTTTAGCAAGTTTGGGTTTTATGGGATGGGGATGCTAGCCTCATGACCAACCCCCCTCTTTTACCCGGTCTTGGGACCGGCAGTAACCCTAGGAGTGCTACAGGCGGATTTATATATATATATATATATATATATATATATATATATAACAAACTAATTACTCTGACGGCTTAATCAAAAGGATTCAACTTTATTGGAATGTCAATCAGAAGCACTCAAGTGTTAATTTTATTTTCACCAACTACTTAATGATGAGTATATTCAAGATGATGCTAAGCCATTGACTAGAATGTCCAGATAATTGTTTCAGTAAATCATCTGTTTTAGTAGCAAGTAGTTCATTTAAAAATCGTAGTCAACTGTAAACAACGAAAAACCTAGAACATATGTTCATCGGTTCAAGTTCTCACAGCACACCATCACAGTAAGATGAATATCAAAGTGGTGATACTAGTAGTAGTAAAAAAATTATTCATAAACAATGTAATGGAAGATTTAATTCGTGGTACGATACGAAATAATTTTAGGCTCAGGAAGTGTCAATGCACCTGTATTGTTGTGACAGATTCTATGTCATGACGTCTAATGTCTCTAGCCATTAGTTACAATTAATGTGCGGGATGCAGCCAGGCAGTCTGTACCTATCAACACAGTTTGAAAATAAACAGTCACCCGCCTCAGGAAACTATTGGTGTCTGATAGTCGCTATCTTTCTTCCGTCCTACCTCTAGACCATTCAATAAAACGCTGAGGTATAATATGGTTGGGTATACATAGTAATGTCTCAACCACCTGAGTTAGTGAAAATTTATATGGCTATCTACTGATTTACTATCTTTGTTTAGCAATTAAAGTCGGACTTCTACAATCCATCCTCGATGAATCCAGGAAAGTATGAGCAATATTTTGGAGACAGTATGATTACATAATTGTAGCCTACGAATGAATTCATATAGTAAAGTACAACAAGCTGCTGAGAAAGTTGAGAAAAATATTTGGATAATGTATAACCATCATCAAATTGGTCTAGGTTAATGATATGAAAACCAACGATTTTAAACTTATTGAAAATGACTTATCTTACTTTGCAGTTGATTCCAATTTAATGTCCTTCTGATTGGCTGATAATTTCATATCTGTTAAAACTAAAAGAATCATAAATATATTAATATTCATTTTAGATACATATTCTATACATCGTACAACAGGTATTTGTCAACAGATTGAAAGCCAGTGGTTCAGTCACTGTAAAGATGTTCTCTATAAAAATGAGGAACGATCCACTTAGCACATTATCGCGTGAGATACTTCAGCCGTTGCAGTATTTTATAAAATCGATTGAAACCTTATAATACCAATTAATTTTTACAACATTTTTACCTCACATAATTTACTGTGTAGCCTTATTAAATTTGCCTTTAAACTAAAAGTTATGGTTTAAAATCATCAATCACATAGGTGAACTAATAGTGTATCTAAAAACAGCCTCACCTAATCATAATTTTCTAAGGACCACAGACTACCTTTAAAATATTGTCTAAAATCATCAAGATAATATTTAATAATGTGTTTATGATACAAAAAAAAATTATTATTACATAATGTAACTGATCAATGCAGCGGTCAAAACAAAGTATCAGTCATATGAAGAAATAAAAAACGGAAAACAGGATAATACGGTAGAGCATAGTTCAAACGACTACGGAATACCTGGCCAAAGCTTGAAGAAATTCTTGTTACATTCTATGTTAATTCGTTCAAATGTATACAGTATATTAAATGATATAAATATACATCTTTTGTTTGTATGATTTGACACGGCATATATCTGTTTTGATTCAAAACAGTGAAAATACTACAATTCGCGCATGACTCGCGACAAATTTTAAAGAATAATTAATAACCGGTCAAATGAATAAGAATGAATATATATTTCAGTAAAAATGTTGGTTGTCGGAAATACTTTTGGCAAATATTTACTAATGAACAAAAAATGATGACATTAAAGTTGCTTTTGATATGAGCTTGCATAGTTTCCATAAAATGAGATATTGGTTAATAAATCGACCATAACAAACCAATAATCGTAATCAAACTGCTTAACTGACTACAACATATGAGTGAAAATGGTTTGACATTCAGTATCAACAGACAATTGTTCACGTACTATAATATACCATCACTTTACTTAGAAGAGGATAATTTCAGAGAGATAAATATTCACAGTAATTATACGGGTATTTGAACCGGTCATAATAACTCGGAAATTAGAGATGATTAGTTACCAAGACATTTGAATGAAATACATCTGTGAACCCGCAGCAAAATAGCTTACCTTCTTGCTTAACCCTCTGACCTTTGGCGGAGGCTGGTCTATGATGCCTAAATTGGTGAGGTGTTTCTAGACTTGAGGGAAGAGAAGCCACAACTTCTGTTTGCAATTTCTCTGGTTTCCGTAAATCACATCGGTTACTACTAAGGCTTCCAGAATCTTGAGATAGACGATTTTCTTTTGTGGCATCACATTTTTCCAAATTAACCAAACTTGTTGAGTTCTTAACATGGGCAAAAAATTATATTTATAAAAGAACAGGATAAAAGAGTCGTTCACACTAAATTAAAATTTTTTGGATAGACCATTTTACTCAATACACTGAATTATGAATACATTCTACATGAAAAAGAGCAGGTTATCTAAGTAGATCCTTGTATAATCGCAATAGAAACCTCTAGTTAGCTAATAATTAAAAACACTGGATAATTCAGTGCAGAAATTAGTTATTATAGTAGTATACAAGCATTACAGTTAACTGATATTTTCATTACACAACGTAAAACAGTAAGTCATAAGTCAAAACTGAAAACCAATAAGTACCAAAATAAACAACTTTAAAGTCTAAGCATAATACATATAGATTAAGATACTAATCACCTGAGTAAAATATTGCAGTTAACAACCTAATTAACTATAAATTAATACTTGTTTACATATAAAACAATGAAAATGCTCAAAGGCATGAGTAAGGGCCAGATGTCCCGATATTTTGTATATTCTTTTAGTAACTAATTGTGGTATTATTGTGTCCATTAAAATCTTAAAAAGCTAATATCTTGACAAATATAAATGCCTAGTTACGGCGTTATACTTAGTTCATTGTTATGCATCTTTGCCTAACCGTTGGTTTCAGTCCACCTAGTGATTTTGAGGTCATAAGCCAGAACGGTAAGTTCTTTTTCTTTCTACTCTTATTGGTATCTTGAATGTGGTTAGTCAGTCACGTACAATTTAAGAATCGTAACATATTTGCATCGGTCTAAGTCGAACACCACATTACCATAGCAAGACGGAAGTCAAAGTAGGAGTTAAATCAATGATATTAAGAAATATTGACAAGTAGAATATGATGAAAGAGAGAATTAGCTCAGAGAACGAAGTTAAATAATTCAATGCTCGAAATTTAAATTAGACATAGTATAATACATATTATATGATTCTACATAAGCGGTAAATATTTAATCACTAGCAATGTATGGAACTCCGCCTGTAGCTCTCTTAGGGTTACTGCCGGTCCCAAGCCCGGGTAAAGGTGAGGGGTTGGGCATGGAGCTAGCATCCCCATCCCGTAAAACCCAAACTTGCTAAAAAACGCTAACCAGATTAAACAAGATAAACTATTTAAACTCTGCTCTGGGAGTGGAAGGATATATGACGCCTCATGATGAAAGCCGAAATTCTTCGGAAGTCATGAGGCCGATGCCCCCTTCCTTCTAACAATTAGAGCAAATATTTTTATAGGTACATGGAATGTTCGAACAATGTGGGAGAGCGGGAAGACAAATCAAATAGCTGCAGAATTGAAGAGATACAACTTGACAATACTCGGAATCAGCGAAACCCATTGGACTCAAGCTGGACAGAAAACATTGGCTTCGGGAGAGATGCTACTATACTCCGGCCACGAAGAGGAAAATGCTCCTCACACCCAAGGAGTTGCTCTGATGCTGTCCAAAAAAGCACGTAATGCACTTGTGGGATGGGAACCACATGGACCCAGGATCATCAAAGCATCTTTCAAAACAATGAAGAAAGGGATTACAATGAATATTATCCAATCCTATGCACCAACCATCGACGGCAACGACGAAGACAAAGATCAGTTTTACGATAGACTGCAATCAATTATAGCAGTGTCGAGGAAAGGATCTGACAATCTTGATGGGGGACCTAAACGCCAAAGTCGGAATGGACAACACTGGATATGAAAAAATGATGGGACGACAAGGACTGGGAGGCAGAAATGACAATGGTGAAAGATTTACAAACCTATGTGCCTTCAACAAATTGGTTATAGGTGGTACAATATTCGCCCACAAACGCATACACAAGGCTACATGGGTCTCACCGGATTATACTACTGAGAATCAAATCGATCATATATGTATCAATAAAAAATTTAGAAGATCAATGGAAGATGTGCGAACAAGGAGAAGAGCTGACATAGCTTCAGACCACCACCTAGTGGTTTATAAAATAAAACTGAAGCTAAAGAGGCAGTAAATAACTGGAGTAGCAGCAGTATAACGGTTCAATACAGGCTTTCTCCGAGACACTGACAAACTCAAGGAATTCAAAATAGCTCTCAACAACAGGTTCCACGTCTTACAAGATCTACCGAAAGAAGAGGAAACCAGTATGGAGGATAACTGGAAAGAGATCAAAGAAGCACTAACGTCAACGTGTCAGGAGGTTCTAAGCAGCAAGATGCACTATTATAGGGAATGGATCACCACTGAGACATTGAGCGAAATTCAACAAAGGAGAAACAAGAAGATAGAAATCAACAACAGCCGAACAAGAGCAGAGAAAATCAAGGCACAAACTGAATACACAGAAGCAAATAAGCAGGTAAAGAAGAGCATTAGAGCCGACAAACGGAAATACATCGAAGGCCTTGCAATTACAGCGGAGAAGGCTGCAAGAGAAGGAAATATGAAACAGCTATACAACACAACGAAGAAACTGGCAGATAAACATGGTAAACCAGAGCGACTGGTCAAGAACAAAGAAGGCAAGACACTCACTGAGATTCAAGAACAAAAGAATAGGTGGGTAGAACACTTTAAGGAATTCCTAAATAGGCCAGCTCCATTGAGCCCACTGGACATCGAAGCAGCACCTACAGACATCCCGATAGATGTCACCCCACCAACGATGGAAGAAATCAAGATGGCTATCAGACAAATCAAAAGTAGAAAAGCAGCAGGATCGGACAATATACCAGCTGAAGCACTCAAGTCAAATATCAACCTAACAGCAAGGATACTCCACGTTTTATTCAAAAAGATATGGGAGGAAGAACAAGTGCCGGCAGATTGGAAAGAAGGACATCTCATCAAGATACTAAAGAAAGGAGATTTGAGCACATGTGACAACTACAGAGGGATCACGCTACTGTCGATACCAGGGAAAGTCTTCAACAGAGTATTGTTAAATAGAATGAAAGATTCAGTGGAGGCTCAACTTCGTGATCAACAAGCTGGTTTTCGTAAGGATCGGTCGTGCACAGACCAAATCGCAACCCTACGGATCATCGTTGAACAATCAATTGAATGGAACACGGCGCTGTACATCAACTTGATTGATTATGAGTAGGCGTTTGATAGTGTAGACAGGAGAACACTATGCAAACTTCTTCGACGCTACGGCGTACCAGAGAAACTCGTCAACATCATCCGGAACTCTTACGACGGAACACAGTGCAAAATTGTGCATGGAGGACAACTGACAACTGCATTTTCAGTGGGGACCGGAGTCAGACAAGGTTGCCTGCTCTCACCTTTTCTCTTCCTCCTAGTGGTTGGCTGGATCATGAAGACCTCCACATCTGAGGGGATGCACGGAATTCAATGGACAAGTAGGATGCAACTCGATGATTTGGACTTTTCGGATGATCTAGCTCTTCTAGCACATACACACCAACAAATGCAAGCAAAGACAACCAATGTAGCAGCAACTTCAGCATCAGTAGGCTTGAACATACATAAGGGTAAGAGCAAGATTCTTAAATACAACACAGGGAGCACCAACTCAATTGAACTTGATGGAGAAACTCTGGAAGTAGATACTTTCACGTACTTGGGGAGCATCATCTATGAACAAGGGTGGGTCCGATGCAGATGTAAAGACAAGGATTGGCAAAGCCAAAGCAGCATTCCTACAGTTGAAAAACATATGGGTCTCAAAATAAATATCAACTAACCTCAAAGTCAGACTCTTCAATTCGAACGTTTAGACAGTCCTGCTGTATGGAGCTGAAACTTGGAGAATTACTGCAAACATCATCAGAAGGGTACAAGTGTTTATAAACAACTGCCTACGAAAGATACTGAATGTCCGTTGGCCGGAAATCATCAGCAACAGCCTACTATGGGAGAGGACAAACCAACCGAAGAGGAAATTAGAAAAAGACGTTGGAAATGGATAGGACATACATTACGCAAACCATCAGACTGCATCACGAGACAAGCATTAACATGGAATCCTGTTGGGAAACGGAAAAGAGGATGCCAAAGAACACGCTGCGTCGAGAATTGGAAGCAGACATTAAAAGGATGAACAGCAACTGGAAACAATTGGGAATGGTTGCTCAGGACAGAGTTCAATGGAGAATCCTGGTGAGCGGCCTATGCTCCTCAGTGAGGAGTAACGGGCGTAAGAAAGTATGTAACAATGTGTGGGCGAAGTTATTTAAATTGTCACACTAAACAAAAATAAGCCATTTTAGAGATGTCTGAAAAGTCTTAGGGTTATGACAGTTTGATCCACTTAGGATGTTAAAGAGCATTTGTATAATGTGCATGGTACTCCACAATTAAAGCGGAATCAAAATGAAATAAATGAAGCAATCTATTTGTATTTGAGACTGCAATATTTAGTGGATTGCATACACTGGGGTTGAATTTTAAATAAATATAATATAAGAAGGAATATGTCTTAAAAGGCATGTGATCGATCAACAACCGATTAACGCAACTTAAGTTGATTGCAAAAACTGCAAAAGCTCAAATCCTAGATCGATAACTTAGGACTAATATCCAGTGACAGTATATGTAAATTCAACTCATCAGATCATTCAAAAAAGTTGTTGTGCTCGGTCAACAATCGAAAATAAAACTTCAAAACCTAGTCTAAGAATATTTAAGTAGGTTCAGTTTGTTAACAGTTTCAGGAACAAGAATAAGAATATTTTATTTTTATCAAGCATGCTGTTACCTTCACAGAGTGAAAACTTTTATCACCACCAATGGAGAGCTTATTTTCAGATTTATTTGCTTTCCCCACCATTAAATTGTTTTCCTGTGGAGGATGCCTTCTTTCGGGATCCACAGAATCGGGTCCTGGGTCAACTTTACTCTTCGACTTATGATTCTCTGGTCCCTGCTTTTTGACGGTATTCCTACGGAGTACATGGGCTACACATTCATCGTTGTTGACCTGAACAATTACTAACTAGTTAACAAAACCTTCTTATTGACAGCGTTAGCAAGTAAATACAGCATCTCATTTGTCTTCTCAGCCTCCTTGCCAGCAACGATACTCATTATTCTAACCGGAATAGGACGACCATACACAACCGACAAAAAATCTACTAACTTCTGAAGAAAAGCCAACTTTTTGTCCTTGTCTTTTACATTATCAGCTTCTAATTCTTCTGCAGTATACAGACCTTTCATTAGTCCTGTAGACCGTATAATCTCACACAATCAATAAAAGACATTTATTTACTCACTGCTGTACATATATCATGCAGAAATCGAAACGGAGGTCTCAGCAAAAGCTTTTCGGTAAGAACAGGCTTTTTTATCAATTTTCCTAGAGTTTCTTGAGTTCGTCTGATGATTTTAATATCCACATCAGTCATGTTGAAATTAATTTAAAAGAGAGATTAGCAACGAATATCGTAAAACAAAAGTGTAAATTATGATTCCAAAATCAACGCGACTAGCTGGTTTAGAACAACCGATTACTTAGCTTGAAATTCTTGACTTTTAGGTGAGCTTTCGGGTTTTTGGAAGTGTTCACTTTAAAAACTTTAACCCAATAATTTTTTTATGAAGTGGTTTGTGAACTGATGTAAAATGAGATTAATTGTGCGTGTTTCAGAGGCATAAAGTTACTAGAACCAGTAGCTATCACACTGCTGGACAATCACTTAGTTTGTAGTTAATACAGGTTGTAGATTTACAATGTGAAGGCAAGGAAATATATGGAAATAATCGCTTTAGCAAGGCGAAGACGAAGGACGATTTATAATATTTTCCTTATAATCTAGTATTAACCAATTAATTTTTTAGAGCTTGAACCTTTGTGTTTTAATAGTGGTTTTGATTGTTACCGACCGAAACTACGAGATCCGTGTGTTACGATTAGTAACCTTTTGCTTCATATCTTTATTTTAACCAAAATATTTTCTATATATTATTACCAAGGTTAACTTTGATAATTCCAAAATATTTTCGCTTTAGTATTACTGGTTTTTTAGCAAACAAAATTTTTTCCATTTTTTGAAGTGTGGACTTTATCGAAGTTCACGATAGTCAGGATTCAGGCAGTAGATTACTTGGTCATTTAATGCCCTACAATGCGTTGGGAAGATGTAATATAAATATACCCAAGTTAATGCGAAGGAAAAAAGTGGCGAAATAGAAACAATAACTTACGCACAAATAATAAGGATCAGTCATACTGATGAGAACAGTGAAAAATAATACGGAAACATTTGTTTTTCTTAATAAGTAGAACAAAGCATAAGGTTAAATCAAGGTAGGTATACTCAATTACCCAGGTAGTACGTAGTGGTCCGTGTTACGTGACACTGGTATCTAGCTTTTGTTTGACGCTCTTTTTTGAAAGAGTTGATGTTGTAGATGCTGATCAGAGCCTTCGTGTGGTAGAATAATCAGTTTCTATAAATTAGAACTCATCGTCTTAGTAGCTCTCTGTTAGGTTCTCCAAGCAGATCAACATCGTCGATAAATTTTATTGACCGTTCGTGTAGGGTTATTTAGTTTATGGCATGCCCAAATGTGATCACATACTATTCTATATCGCTGAAAATCAGTCTCAAATCATCTGCGTCGATTTGCATACAAATTTACTTTGTATCCGCTATCAGCTTGGTTGTTGTTACGACACTTTCTCATAGTGGTCTGTATCTTTCTTTCTAAAAGTTTCTATGGGCTGGACATAAGTTCCAAACATTCCGAGGAACATGTCCGGGGTAAATTCATAAAGCTGTCTCTTTATTCTTAAACACTACTACACCGATTGTTTGCCTTTGTGTCCAACATATTTGTATATGACAAACCTCGGTCACTCATTGTCAATATATATGGGACAATTATAACTAACTGTTTCTGCCAAATAATTTGAACATTGGTACCAGTGAATGTTGTTTGGTCAAGTCGAGCTCCATTGTTACTAGCGATCGGTACTAGAACGATCGAGTGAACCTTCGTGTTACTGTTGGGGCGAATATTATTCAAAAGTACACTTCTAGTTATTTTGCATACTTATTGTAAAATTCTAGACCATTGTTATTGTTAATGTTGTTGTTATATGCGTTATATACTGTGTATTACTGCGACAAGAATTAAAGTTAATAATCATTTTCCAGTGACTTGTCATTATTCCACCGGGTTTTTGGGATGATAGTCAAAGTAAATTAAACACAAGTGCTTGGTCGGTAGGAGAATTGCAATAATATTCTGAACTCCAATAATCTCTCGACCGTAGTCAAGAGGCTTATTTGGTAGTTTTATTAGTGACACTCCCTTACGTTTCTCAGGCTAAAGTTTCCAAAAATAATCTATTCCAAACTCTTCTTTTTCATGCAGGGCGAAGGTCTACATGGCCTATGTTTATCCGACACTAGGCGGTAGGTTGCTTGGCCACCGTGTGCTAACCATGCGAAGTAAAGAAGCAGAACTAATAAAGTGAGAAAGATGATGCTCATGCTTTCAAAGGTTGGCATAGCGTGCAACAACGAAGGGGGATTTTAATTTACGAAATTTATGTTTGTTAAGACGTGGATTGATCTCAATGCTAGATTCTTCAAAATATAGGCACCCTGACTTTCATATGTTAAGAGGAGAAAACCATTTATTACACCGTTCACTTAGTTTAGTTAAATATCTCTGTATTATGTCGCTAACGTATCGAACTTTATCCAGGTATAATGTTTAGACAACTTTGAGGGCGTCAGCAAACATAAAGAATTCATCCTCTTGAAAATAGTGGCATATGTCACTAATATACATACATAATAAAGGTCATATGACTAAACCCCTAGTGATATTTTGAGGACGTGAGATATGTTGTCCTATCTTTACAAATTGAATACGATCCTTCAAAAATAAGGTATGCAGTCATGTAATTTGCCCGTTTATTCCGAAGGCTTACAATTAATGTGAGAGAAATGATTGATGTACTTTGTCAAACGCCTTAGTTAAGACGAGGGATGAAGTAACACTTCGTTTTCCCTCATCTTCATTGTTTACTATATAGTCAAAGTATTCTAGGTGGCAAGTTATACAGAATTTTTTTTACATGAAACCGTGCTAGAAAGATATAATCAGTTTGTGCTCAACAAAGTAAGTGTAAATTTCTTCTCTTATAACTTTTCCATGGCTCCAGACAAAACAGAATCGTGAATAATTGGACGGTAGTTTTCGGTACGAAACCCAGAGCCTTTCTTAAAGTAAGGAATTATATATGTTGTTTTCTTTGATCTAGAATTAACTGTGTAAATCGTTTGATTTTCTGTGGGAAATCGGTATCATCTTGTAGTGTAACTTTGTCTATTATGTATGTAATTAATTGTACTACTTTAGACTTCGTATTATTTTGTTGTCAGTGGCGAAATTATAAATTGTATCGTAACGGTGACTTCTATTCCAACTGGCTGATTAGAAATAATGCAGTTACCGTCAATTGTGGATCAAAATTCACACTCGGTCTAGGAGAGGACTTACATGGTGTTAAAAATTTTCACTATCGACTCAGTCATGAAAAATTAGCTTAGCTAATTTGACATATGTGCTTCAAAGAAATCAGCTTCGGGAAACTTCTCAATCCTACCTACTTATTAAAGACAACTTAAAAACTTGTCGGGAGTGATTTTGGAAAGCACGATTCTATTTTAATGATAATCTATCGATTACTTCAATCAAATATTTAGTTAATTCTAGCCATTTTTTGCTAGTCGACGTCAAGTTAACATACAGTTTTTTCTCAAATTCTCAAGATTATCCTATAGTGTTAGTAAGCACGATTCACCATACATACTTATTGCTGCAAGAAACAGAGAGCTTTCAACTCGGATTCAGGTTCTATGACTTGCATGAGCGACAAGAATTAGAGCTAGATGTGCGAATGCCGGAGTCAACCTTAGCGGATTTATATGTTTACAGAATAGGAGTTGTCAAGGAAGTTGAACATTGGAACCACTGAATGTTGTTTGGCTGCATCGAGTTTCTTTATTATCAGCCATTTGTTCTGGAACGATTGAGCGAACGTTCGGGTTACTGTTGGAGTCAATACTATTCAGAAGTACACTTCTAATTACTTTGTATATTTATTGCTCTATTTTAGACTATTGTTATTGCTACTATTGTTGCTGTTGGCATCGTTGTTGCCATCGCTGCTATTGTACACAGTAATTAATCGTTTTCCGACGACTTCTTGTTATTTCTTTGGGTTTTGGGGATAATAAACAAGATGGATACTCGATTAATTAGAAAATCTTGATCAGTAGAAGAAAGACAGTAGTGTTCTGAACTCCAATAAGCGCTTAATTGTAGCAATTCAGTCGGCTGAATTCACAGTTTCTGAATATTGGCTCGTAATTACATTCCTTTTGATCGGTCGCTGATTGCGTGAAAGAACCGTGGACGATAGATCTCAACTCACGTGCTGATTACGACAGACATGCCTGGGTCTTCTAAGGGGCGTGGGCGAATGGTTGCTGGCACGGTGAGTAACGATGACATTAATTATGTTGATGTTAATTCATGTATTGATGCGATTAATAAGACTGATACTGATTTGTCAAGGAGCTCTATAACTGATAGGGGGATATTACCGTTTAAGTTCCGAAGATCTCACCCAGAATTTTCGATGGTAATCCAGTTGACTACCCGGTTTTAATAAAAAAACTTGATGTTATTCTAAGTGACTCAAGCATTTCAGAGGATATGAAATTAATGTTCTTGACTGGGCAGTGCACCGGAGCAGCTGCTAGTGCTATCCAATGTTGCCAGCTTTTACCGTCGGGGGGCTATGAGAAGGCCCGACGTATACTTAAGCAAAGATTCGGTCGACCGTCAGTTATAGTGAACAAGGTGTTTGAAGGAGTGAAGGGTAACGGTCGACAATTAAGAGATAATTCACAAGAGCTGGCGTCATTTCTAGATAATTTGTTGGTATATAAGAACACTTTGATTTCTTTGGGAAGCACGCATGAGTTGGACTCCATTTCCGTAATTGAGACGATAGTCAGACGTCTTCTTACGAGATTGCAAGAGAAGTGGGTGGAGTTAAGTACACCCATGGAAGAACAAGAAACTGAACCCAAATTTCCGATGTCCTGAGATTAGTGGAAAATAGTGTGAGTCCATCCTTGAGCAAGTTTGCCAAGTTAGTGTATTCTCCATCCGAATGTGATAAGCTAGTTTGTCGCCGCTCGTTTGCAACTACAAGCAACAGTCATGTACGAAGAGTGGATGAGTGTCCTTTTTGCAAAGGTAGACACGGGTTAGAGAAATGTGATCAGTTCATCTCTTTAAGTTTACCATAGCGACTGGACTTGGTGAGAGAGCTACGTTTGTGTTTCCGGTGTTTGAGTAAAGGTCACATCGGCAAGAATTGTCAGAATCATAAGCTTATGGACGAGGACAAGACGAAGGTTAGACACCCACTTATTGAAGGACTTGATCGAACCCAGAGTAATGTTAACCACTTGACCACGGAACCAAAGAAAAGGGTGTACTTGGGAGTCGTCCCAATTAAGGTTCATGGTCCATTTTCCTCTGAGGATACACATGCCTTGTTAGACGATGGGTCTGACGTTACGCTAATTGACGCAGGTTTAACCGATCGTCTAAACATTAAGGGTACGAGAGATACCTTGTCAATTGACACAGTAAGTTCCTCAGAAAGGTGGTTGTGCGAGAGAGTATCCTTTACAATTGAGTCAGTAACCGATAGTGTAAAGGTAAATGTTCCTGATGCATATACTACATCGCATTTGAAGTTGGGTAATGCAATAGTACCGGACAATGACGTGCTCCAACATATACCCCACCTGATGGATCTGCATATCTCTAAGCTATCAGATATGAAGGTAAATGTACTGATTGGTTGTAATGTACCGGAGGCCCACAGGGTTATCGAACAAAGGTTCCAGAGTGGGACCCAACTCTACGCGACCAGAACGCCGTTAGGTTGGTCGATATGTGGACCACATTATCCAAAACAACGCAAATGTACGAGGTTGAAGGCTAACCATGAAATCGAGACAATGATAAAAGATATGTATAATGAAGAATTCAAGGATAATGCCCAGTTAGGATAGGAATGGTCAGTGGATGATGTCACGGCTGTTAGACTTGTGGAGCAATCATGTAAATATGAAAATGGCCACTTCTCGATAGGTCTCCCTTGGAAGTTTGGAAGGAATGTATTGGTATGTAATAGAGACCTAGCGTTTAAACGATTACAAAAACAGGAGACACCTTTTAAGGTATATCCTGAATTATGGGTAAAGTATAAGGAAGTAATGCAGGCTCACGTCGCGAAGAGGTATGTGGACAGAGTCAGCATGGAGCCACCGGGAAAATGGTATTTCCCACAAATCCGGCTGTTAACCCGCGTAAACCGGATAAAGTTCGAGTTGTGTTCGATTGTTCGGCGAAACTAAATGAAGTAGTCTGTGTAGGTGGACGTTTAGACCATAGCATGTCACCTAGAACTACGCACCCGATCATTTTGCCAAGTGACCACCCAACCCCACATTTGATTATTCGCCATTACCACAGTATCGAGGGCCATTTAGGAACCACTGAAGTACTAGCAAGTGTCCGAGCCAAGTACTGGATCCTCAAGGGTGGAGCAACGACGAGAAGAGTAATAAGTAGGTGTATGGAGTGTAGAAGGAGGAATGTTCGTCTATGTCAACAAATGATGGGCCCACTTCCAAGTTGGATAATGGAGGTTGGTAACTACCCCTTCGACTATGTCGGAATAGATTTATTTAGACCATTTGTAGTAAAAAGGGGAAGAGGAACATGCAAAGGGTAAGGTTGTTTGTTCACGTGCCTGAAAATGAGGGCTGTACACATAGAAATGGTTCATACCTTGTCGAGTGATGCTTTCCTCTTAGTACTTTTGTGGTTTATAAACCGCAGGGGGTTCCCAAATGTAATGCTTAGCGATAGAGGAAACAATCTGGTAGGCGGCCACATGGAGATACAGAAATGCTTAAAGGACTCTAAAGAAAAATTTCACGAGGAGTTGATGAAGAGAGATATCGAGTGGAGATTCAATCCCCCTTATGCTAGCCATCGAGGTGGTCTCTGGGAAAGGCTTATAGTAATCATAAAACGGGTCTTAAGTGCAATGATTAAAGGTCAGAACTTAACTGATGAAACACTGGAAACCTTTATAAGTGAAGCAGAGAGAATTTTGAATAATAGACCGTTGCAACCAGTTACCGATGACGTTAGAGATTTTGATGTTTTGACGCCTAATAAGTTGCTCTGGCTCAGATGCAACGAAGGTTTCTGCGTAGACGATTGTCAGGAGAATCCACTTGCCCGGAGATGGAAACAAGCGAAACAATTAGCGAGTTCGTTTTGGCAGAAATGGTTAAAGGAGTACATTATGACACTGCAAACAAGAGATAAATGGAAGACGCCAAGAAGAAATCTGCGGGTTGGTGATGTCGTACTAGTAGCTGAAAGGGCAACGTCAGATCGATGGCCACTCGGCATAGTGGTTAACGTCCATACAGGCGAGGACAGTCTTGTACGAACCGTAGAGTTGAGAACTAGGAATGGATTATTGACAAGAGATGTGAGAAGGCTGTGTTTACTAGAAGGCTGTGATGAGAGACATCTACAGAACTATGAGATAGACGATTTCCCCACATAAAGAGGTAAGGGCGCATGATAAGTGTCTTTCAGGCGAACTGCTGTAAGCCCTGGAAGATAACTATCCACTCAGCTTACTCAAAGTAGTGGGTGTTAATTTATTGTATATACGCATCTTTCTACAATGTTTCATTCAATGATTCTAAGCATGATTCATCCTATAAGTAACCCGTTTGCCATCGTCCCTGTTGCTGCATCTGTGGAACTAGGTTATTTTATTAGTGAGCTAGAGATATGTATGACTGACAGCTTATACGCCGGGGAGAACTGAGTGACGATTGGGTTCATAGTTGGTGACTGGAACTCGTGCTGTTGGCTGGGTATGTTTGTGTGTTTAGTTTTTTTCTTGTAGGCCCACCCCGAGAAGCCCAGGCCGTGTAAACAAATAAAAGGTCTACGTCCTTTTTTGCCGGGGAGTGTCAAGGAAGTTGAACATTGGAACCACTGAATGTTGTTTGGCTGCATCGAGTTTCTTTATTATCAGCCATTTGTTCTGGAACGATTGAGCGAACGTTCGGGTTACTGTTGGAGTCAATACTATTCAGAAGTACACTTCTAATTACTTTGTATATTTATTGCTCTATTTTAGACTATTGTTATTGCTACTATTGTTGCTGTTGGCATCGTTGTTGCCATCGCTGCTATTGTACACAGTAATTAATCGTTTTCCGACGACTTCTTGTTATTTCTTTGGGTTTTGGGGATAATAAACAAGATGGATACTCGATTAATTAGAAAATCTTGATCAGTAGAAGAAAGACAGTAGTGTTCTGAACTCCAATAAGCGCTCAATCGTAGCATTTTAGTTGGCTGAATTGACATGGGTCGTCACCGAAACACTTTCAAGGAGGAACAAATAAATTCACCGTAACAATGTATTAGGTGTTATCACCAATAAAACAGCCGTACTGTTAAAATCCCGTAAACGTTCTGAAATTAACATTGTTTCTGCATAGGGCATACAGATTCTTGTGTCACGTATAAATTCAAAATAATATGACTAACCACAAAATTTTGGTGAATACGCGATACTACATTTAACAATAAACGCTAATTCAGTACACAAATTTCAACATTTTCCCTTTTCTATCCAGCAAGGTGGATTCAATCATTCACAATAATTAATCTGTAACATAACACGTCGGTAGTCAAAGATATTAATTTAGTTGCTTGTCCCGGAAGAAGTTTCTTACTTACAATTTAAGGAACCATATCCTGTTTTCAGCCAACCAGTTGAGTCATATTACCCAGCTACAGACGTCCAAAACATCAGATGAATATAGTTTGCTACTTGACCTTGAAATTCAGTAATGCAAGGGTCAAGTTACCAATGGTAGGTAACACATGCCAACAAAGATACATGCAAGAACCTAACTGCAAATAATAATCCAATAGCTATTATAATAAAGAAGTAAACGAGCAGAAATAAAATTTATTTTGGAGAAAGAGCACGATAATGTGATACCAAATGCAAATTTGTAAATCTACTTATTACATTAAAAACGTTTCTACAGTACATGTAAATCAATCTGATCCAAACGGCACTTCAGACTCAATTAATCACTTATCAGATAAACGTAGAGAAGCCGGAGCCCTTATTTTGTGTGCAAAATAGAATGTGCCTTAGGTCAAATCCTTCTAGAGAGCCAATATACTAGCGCACATCACTCAATAGTTCCCACAAGCAATTCTGTATGCTGACACTAGAATCCTTCATTGCAATATTCAGAATGTACCTCCAGCCTTTCGCCACATTAGCTTGTCACCTATTCGTTCATAATGAATAGTTATTATTATTACTACTATTGCTATAACTATTATCGTTAACATTCTGCATATTACTGTTGTTGGCAATTACACTTCTATCTCCTTACCCCAACCCAGCTAACTACTCTGCATCCCCATACCTCCCTACTTGTCGAGACCTTGTTCACACTTTACAGCCTACAACATTTCTCACTACCCAACTGGTAACAAGCACTAAAGAACTGCCAGGATTATACCAGCTCGCCACAATGACATTTGATATTAGAAAAGACAAGTTTCTCAAAATTAAATGGCCGAAAATATATTGCAAGTTCCCGCTACTAGTTATGCTTATCACTAAGGGACATTTCGTTTCGGCCCTCTATCGTTATATGTCGTTACAGCCTCGATGGTCAGCACATTGAAAATGACGGATCATCTAAGAGATTTCCATCGCCATGAATAACTAAGCAATTCTGCCTCATGAAGCAATCCAACTGAAATTTATGTCGAGGCCATTTCGAAAATAATTCATAATTTAATTTTCAATTTTTTATAAAATTTAATCCATTTATTAAGGCTTATGTTTCAGATGGTCAAATTTTTTCATGTGAAATTCTGACCTTCATGAGTTGGACTGCTAGTCTTATTAGTGACTTAACTTTGTGAATATGATTGACTGATATGATTGATGACAGTTCTCTTGCTACCTACAGAAAATAAATAGGCATCGTAAAAACTGGATGTAATTTATTACTCCTGAAAACACCGTTCTTGAACCTTTACGGACATCTAGTTTATTGAGTACCTCTAAACTAATATCTTTAGTATTAGTGTTTTACGGGACAGCATTATGGAAAGGCAAAAAGTGACCACATCGAGCGAAATTTAACAAGCTTTATGACTTCCATAGTAGCCAGTTATTGTATTTTAATAATAGCCCTATCTAACCTTTGCGCTTTTCATAATTTAAAAACATAAGGGAAGTAGAGAATAGCTTCGATCACGTCATCATTTTGTCGTATCTGGTCAAAACTTCGGTTTTGTTAATAGTGAAACGTTAGCCAAAGGAGTAAAATACCATTATTATTTTCAAATTCTTGTACAACAAAGTTTACTGGTTGTATGTTAGTGATTAGATTTAGATATCAGGGAGACGGGTTGTCATTGCCAACGCACATAGTAGTACAGTTATCCGGGTACTAGCAAATATTCGGGAAATAGTCTGATCAAAACATTGCTCCAGTCCATAAAATCATGGGCTGCTGAGCTGAACTACGTCAATCGGTCCAAACATACTGGTTGGGACCCGTGTGGCAGTCGGGACCAGTAACTAGTAACTGTGAGTGATTCGGCTCAAAATTTTTGGTATGACAAAGATCTGCCAAATTCTATACTTCTGAATTCACCGCAAATCTTTTATGATTTATGGTTTCAAAAATCATTATGTCTGAACCCTGGACGCTTCCATTAGTTCTAATACTGTTACAACCTTCATTACTTTAAAATTTAGTTTGGAAACATCTATATGTACATTGGGACATGATAACTCGAAATGATTTACGTATCCACTGGGTTCTATTTTGTAACTCATTGATCATAGCCTTGATGATTTAGTGAAGACTAGCTACAAGTACCAAGATTAATGATAACTTCACAATTGAATTTTATTAAAATCATCAAATGTGTTTCATTTGATTGGATATATCACAGATTGATGTTGGCAAGGTACCACTGGACAGCTGTTTCGTTCTAGTGTGGAAAATAAAATAACCAATCTCCTTAAAAACAACCATACCAAATGTGTTTAAGTTTATAATAGCAAACTATCAAAATAACTGGCTATCAAAGTCCTTGATGGAATATTGTCAATGACAGTCGGTATCCAACAGTGGTCAGCAGGGTGTAAAACATTAATTCGAGTTTCAGAAAGTTGTATAGTGCTTGAAAAGTTAATAAGTGCTATGACGAGGGAAACTAAATATTTTGACGTTCTTCAGTCCAATTAAATAAATGGCAACACATAACAGATTTCATGAAGCTGTAGGAACCAATTCTATTTACAAAATAGAATAAGTAAAGCTGTTTGACCTAAATAATGTGTTTAGTTATAGGCTGCCGCTATTGCTTATTACAGATACTTGCGACTTTAAACATCCAAGAATTTGTGCATGGTTTAATTTTAGAGAATGAAATGATTTGTTGAAGACTTTAGAAACTATCGAGCTGATTATGACTAGTGAAACTCAGTGGGTTTAGTCAAATTCGCAACAAAATCACCGTTTAACATTGTCACTAGGTTGTTGCTGATTGGGACTAGATAATTACATTACTATGTTTAGCACTAGGCTTAGGTTTAATGAACACAAATTGTCTTGACAGCAAGGTCAATATCCACCAATATATTTCCAGCCAACAAAACATATTTTCGAAAAAAAAACCTATTAAAACAGAGATATATTGCATTATCGCTGAAACTGTAGTATGTTATTGCCAGCTAAGAACGCGAAAATCCCTAATTAGTACGGTGTGGTTTAAATGAATTAAAAACATAACCGAAGACAGCAAGTTCTTTGTTCAACTTGTCTTCACGCGGTAGGTATAAATGCTGCCTAATAGCCACATACACTAATAATGAATAATAAGATATCCAACTCCCATACTAGTGCTGTTTGTCAAGCTCATAATCTCTAGATTATTATGACTCCCGAATTGACAGCATGTTGCGTCTTCAAACAGTTGTAGGTTTCAAAATATTGTGTATGAGTTGTTATATTCGCAAATTGAATTTAATTGGTTTTAGCATTGATTCTATATATACAATTAGTGTAGTAAGAAGTGTAAGTTCGCTTTGAGTTTGGTAACGCTTTTGGTACACTTTCTGTTGTTACATGTACTCGGTTTGTCACATACGTGAGCTGTTAATAAGTTTTCGTAACGTTTATTGGCCTAGTAAATACTTTGCTTTCCATTCACAATTCGAGCTGTGACTCAAGACTCTTTATAATGTGATTTACGTTCGTTGGACAAACGAGTTTGATGCCGTGTCTTTTTTAGCCATTTAGCAGAAATTCTGAAATCTTTTCTTTCACAATCAAGGCACATTTACAATCCTGAAACCCAAAATTGCTATACTTGATCTCACTTGTTAAAGTCCAATCGGCTTACATTCTAAATAGTAAAACATTACATTGTTCACTACTAAGTGATCAATCTGTGTGCCAAATTATACATGTATAAGCGCTGTTTGGTGGGTTACAGACTTCCTTATACCTTACGTGTTTTAAGAAAAACCTAGTTGACATTCACCCTTATGTTGTTTTAATCCGTAATAGATTGCAAATTAATTATAGCCGGCTAGATGTATCTTCGCAGACCGCATGACAAACTTCAAGATACTCAGGCGATACGCTTGTATATACACTACCAGAAATTCATGGATGAACTGTCCTTTGAAACCGTAAAAGCACATATCTAGCTTTGTGGAAAGAGACAGTTGTTATCTACCTTGTCTATGTTGCAATATCTAAAAAAGACTACATTTGCTAAGCGACTTATTTATGAACCTGTTGTTTCACTATCTAGAAAACAAACGTTGGTAAAACAGCTAGGTACTACATCTTATTTCTTTACTCATAACCCTATCACTCATAGTTTCTCGTTAGTATGCCAGCTTTTTATTTGCATTAAAGCGTACTCGTTCTCGAGAACATGCGCGATAACTTCAACGTGAACAAATATTCAAAGTAAATTAGTTATAATTGATATAAACGACGATTTAATTTCGTGCAAATAGAAACTTCTGGTCCTAAGCACTTGCTGACAGCTACTAACTAGATCTTTATTTTTTTAAGATGGCTCCTGGCAATTCACAACACTTGTAAAAAATATTCCTGCATAATGTCAACTAAAGACGGACGTATTGCTCGCAAATCTGGAGTTCATAAAAGGAGCCGGTAAGCTTCCATTCTTTTGCTAAATGTTTCTAGAAAAACCGTTGGCGATATGATAAGTGAGAAGTCATTACCTCGATCATCAAGTGAACTGGACAACGGAATAATTACCCCACCAATTTCGGCGAGGCTTAGAAGTGCTAATACTCAGCATAAATTTGTTGGAAGCAATATGGAATTGACAACTGATCCGCTAAAACAGAAAGCACGCAAATCTTTTGCCCGTGAGAATAAGACCGAGAAGTGTGCTACATATCTTGATGTAATAGCTGAAAGCAATGGAATACCTGATGTATTAAGTAACCACAATTCGTCCAACGGCTTTTCATCTAACGGCCCGGAAAATAAGATCTCAGAAACTACTGTTTTGCAACCCATGACAAACTCACGTTTTTGCAGCTCCATGTAACAATTTTAATGTCACTTGCTCAATTTATACTTGTATTTCTTTTAATGTTTTCAGCAAAATAAAATATTTTCATTTCGTCTGCAGCCTTCATAAATAAAAGGTAATGTAAAACAATTTGTCCCTTTGATAAATTTGGATAATGCAATAAGAAGACGAATTTTATCAGAGCTATGTGATATATTTGCGCAATACATTTCGAACAATCTGATCACACATACACTTGTTAAGGCATTTATATATGAAAAATAAAGGTCACTAGACAATTAAGAGTATAAGCTAAGTAAACAAAGATAAGTAAACGAAGATAATAAAGATTACAATGTAAGTAACACTCTACCAAGGTAGGTTGAGGGAAAGTACAAATTGTTTTTGAACACACAAGGGGGGTTTGAACTTCCGTATAGCTAAGGCTTCAACAAACTTTAGTATACGTCCTAAAGCACTTTTATACAACACCACAAAGGCTGATTTGATATCAACTATGTGGCCTGTCTCAACTAAGTGCTTGGCGATAGACGATGAGGGTTGTTTATCCTGTACTTTTATTTCTCCTTTCGAGTCCATTTGTTTTCGGAGCCATTTAGGTATGTGTTCAGCTACCCTTACCTGCAATTCACGATTGCTCCTCCCTATGTATGTGTGTCCACACATACACGTAAATTGATAGATACAGTGGGATGTGATGCATTCGTTTACGTGCGGTTTAGGCTTATTGTGAATCAATGACCTATACTTTTCTATTACAACTACCTCAGCAGCATAAAATGTTCTGTTAACCACTGACTTAAGCCTTTGTTTTAACACAAGGCTATTTGAGTCACCTCTGAAGGGTAATGTGATATAAACTGATTTTTTGGTTGCTAGTAACCTTTATTTTTCATATATAAATGCCTTAACAAGTGTATGTGTGATCAGATTGTTCGAAATGTATTGCGCAAATATATCACATAGCTCTGATAAAATTCGTCTTCTTATTGCATTATCCAAATTTATCAAAGGGACAAATTGTTTTAAATTTCTGAAAAGAAGGCTCCCTGCACCCACTATTAAACGGTTGGATGAACTTGTCAATCTGAAGTGTAAAATTGTAGCAGAACGCATGAAGCTTGATTTTTATAAATCTTGCTTGTCGAGCCACACATTTCCAAAGCATATATACATGAGTTTACGTTCCTGTAAATTGCAACCATATATGTCAAATCTTATCCGACTTACTAAATCATATATTGAAGATTCTCGTAGAAAATTAAGTGATTTCACTGAGATCCATCATCATACTTCTTCTATACTATCTGATATATCATTAGTGTGTCACATTAAATTCATGAACTTTTGCAGTACCGTTATCGCGATGACTAAAGACAGAACTCGGAAAAAGCTGGATATATCCTGTAGTGACAAAAACCACGTTGAATTGTTTCCAGTCAATCCCGATAAATATGTGACTAATTTATCATCGATTGTATTATCTGCCCATGAAAAGGAGGCACTCTCCCTTGGATTTAATTTTTCTATACCTATAACACACATTTCTGAATTAGCAGTCAATGCCCAATTTGAGAACCTTTATGACCAACTGAATACGCTCGTTCCCACATCATTAGATAATCAGAGTTGGTGTAAAGCTAAGCTAGTGGATATAGCTCATCAAGTCAAAAGTTCCAGAACAAAGCAGAAAAGCACACTAACATCTCTTCATTTCAAAGCACTGAAAGAGTTGCGGACAAATCCTGATATTGTTCTATTAAAACCTGATAAAGGAGCTGGAGTAGTTGTTATGAATAGATGTGATTACATAAGTAAAATGTTAACTATTCTAAGTGATGAAAGTAAATTCATGGCTGACGTTAAATTTGAAGGAATTAATAAATTGGAAGGAAAAGTAAATTCACATTTAGTGAAACTACTAAAAATGAATATTATTAATAAAGAGGAATTTCATTTCTTAAAACCTATTGGTTGTGAATATCCACGTTTATATGGATTACCAAAAATTCATAAAACTAATAATCCTCTGCGTCCTATTTTATCCATGTGTCGGTCGCCTACACATAATCTCGCAAGGTGGCTTACAAAATTATTGAACCCTATTCGATGGAGCATATGTAAGTATTCTTTGAAGGACTCGTTTGAACTAGTAGATTATTTATGTGACATTGATATCAAAGAAAAGACTATGTGTTCTTTTGATGTAAATTCCCTGTTTACTAACGTCCCTCTAAAAAAGACTATTGATATTTTATGTGATTATATCTTGACAAGTCACTTTTCACTACCTATTCCTGTAGCAACTCTTAAAGATTTATTATTACTATGTACAGACAAAGTACAATTCACATTTGAGGGTGAATATTTCAGACAAATTGATGGAGTTGCGATGGGTAGCCCTTTAGGACCGTTGTTAGCTGATGTGTACATGGCACATGTAGAAAACCTAGTCAGCGATTCAATAGGAGAAATGTACCTCTATAAACGTTACGTTGACGATATCCTAATTATTTGCACGAAAATCGATGATGCAAATAGGTTACTAAGGCAACTGAATACCATACAAAATCATATTAGTTTATCCTGTGAAGAGGAGAATAACAACCAACTCCCTTTCCTGGATATATTAATCAATCGGAGGGATGATGGATCAATCAAACGCTCTGTCTACAGAAAATCTACATGGACTGGGCAGTATATGAACTTCCATAGTTATTGTCCAGTGCAGTATAAAAAGAACCTAGTAAAAGCTCTATTTAATAGGACTAATCGTATTTGCACTTCTGACACTATTGAAGAAAATGACAAATTACTGACAGAAACGTTAATGCTGAACGGATATCCAAAGAAGTTCATAAATCGATGGAAACGTTGCAGTATGGTGAAACCTACTGTATTACTAGCACCCAAAAAATCAGTTTATATCACATTACCCTTCAGAGGTGACTCAAATAGCCTTGTGTTAAAACAAAGGCTTAAGTCAGTGGTTAACAGAACATTTTATGCTGCTGAGGTAGTTGTAATAGAAAAGTATAGGTCATTGATTCACAATAAGCCTAAACCGCACGTAAACGAATGCATCACATCCCACTGTATCTATCAATTTACGTGTATGTGTGGACACACATACATAGGGAGGAGCAATCGTGAATTGCAGGTAAGGGTAGCTGAACACATACCTAAATGGCTCCGAAAACAAATGGACTCGAAAGGAGAAATAAAAGTACAGGATAAACAACCCTCATCGTCTATCGCCAAGCACTTAGTTGAGACAGGCCACATAGTTGATATCAAATCAGCCTTTGTGGTGTTGTATAAAAGTGCTTTAGGACGTATACTAAAGTTTGTTGAAGCCTTAGCTATACGGAAGTTCAAACCCCCCTTGTGTGTTCAAAAACAATTTGTACTTTCCCTCAACCTACCTTGGTAGAGTGTTACTTACATTGTAATCTTTATTATCTTCGTTTACTTATCTTTGTTTACTTAGCTTATACTCTTAATTGTCTAGTGACCTTTATTTTTCATATATAAATGCCTTAACAAGTGTATGTGTGATCAGATTGTTCGAAATGTATTGCGCAAATATATCACATAGCTCTGATAAAATTCGTCTTCTTATTGCATTATCCAAATTTATCAAAGGGACAAATTGTTTTAAATTTCTGAAAAGAAGGCTCCCTGCACCCACTATTAAACGGTTGGATGAACTTGTCAATCTGAAGTGTAAAATTGTAGCAGAACGCATGAAGCTTGATTTTTATAAATCTTGCTTGTCGAGCCACACATTTCCAAAGCATATATACATGAGTTTACGTTCCTGTAAATTGCAACCATATATGTCAAATCTTATCCGACTTACTAAATCATATATTGAAGATTCTCGTAGAAAATTAAGTGATTTCACTGAGATCCATCATCATACTTCTTCTATACTATCTGATATATCATTAGTGTGTCACATCAAATTCATGAACTTTTGCAGTACCGTTATCGCGATGACTAAAGACAGAACTCGGAAAAAGCTGGATATATCCTGTAGTGACAAAAACCACGTTGAATTGTTTCCAGTCAATCCCGATAAATATGTGACTAATTTATCATCGATTGTATTATCTGCCCATGAAAAGGAGGCACTCTCCCTTGGATTTAATTTTTCTATACCTATAACACACATTTCTGAATTAGCAGTCAATGCCCAATTTGAGAACCTTTATGACCAACTGAATACGCTCGTTCCCACATCATTAGATAATCAGAGTTGGTGTAAAGCTAAGCTAGTGGATATAGCTCATCAAGTCAAAAGTTCCAGAACAAAGCAGAAAAGCACACTAACATCTCTTCATTTCAAAGCACTGAAAGAGTTGCGGACAAATCCTGATATTGTTCTATTAAAACCTGATAAAGGAGCTGGAGTAGTTGTTATGAATAGATGTGATTACATAAGTAAAATGTTAACTATTCTAAGTGATGAAAGTAAATTCATGGCTGACGTTAAATTTGAAGGAATTAATAAATTGGAAGGAAAAGTAAATTCACATTTAGTGAAACTACTAAAAATGAATATTATTAATAAAGAGGAATTTCATTTCTTAAAACCTATTGGTTGTGAATATCCACGTTTATATGGATTACCAAAAATTCATAAAACTAATAATCCTCTGCGTCCTATTTTATCCATGTGTCGGTCGCCTACACATAATCTCGCAAGGTGGCTTACAAAATTATTGAACCCTATTCGATGGAGCATATGTAAGTATTCTTTGAAGGACTCGTTTGAACTAGTAGATTATTTATGTGACATTGATATCAAAGAAAAGACTATGTGTTCTTTTGATGTAAATTCCCTGTTTACTAACGTCCCTCTAAAAAAGACTATTGATATTTTATGTGATTATATCTTGACAAGTCACTTTTCACTACCTATTCCTGTAGCAACTCTTAAAGATTTATTATTACTATGTACAGACAAAGTACAATTCACATTTGAGGGTGAATATTTCAGACAAATTGATGGAGTTGCGATGGGTAGCCCTTTAGGACCGTTGTTAGCTGATGTGTACATGGCACATGTAGAAAACCTAGTCAGCGATTCAATAGGAGAAATGTACCTCTATAAACGTTACGTTGACGATATCCTAATTATTTGCACGAAAATCGATGATGCAAATAGGTTACTAAGGCAACTGAATACCATACAAAATCATATTAGTTTATCCTGTGAAGAGGAGAATAACAACCAACTCCCTTTCCTGGATATATTAATCAATCGGAGGGATGATGGATCAATCAAACGCTCTGTCTACAGAAAATCTACATGGACTGGGCAGTATATGAACTTCCATAGTTATTGTCCAGTGCAGTATAAAAAGAACCTAGTAAAAGCTCTATTTAATAGGACTAATCGTATTTGCACTTCTGACACTATTGAAGAAAATGACAAATTACTGACAGAAACGTTAATGCTGAACGGATATCCAAAGAAGTTCATAAATCGATGGAAACGTTGCAGTATGGTGAAACCTACTGTATTACTAGCACCCAAAAAATCAGTTTATATCACATTACCCTTCAGAGGTGACTCAAATAGCCTTGTGTTAAAACAAAGGCTTAAGTCAGTGGTTAACAGAACATTTTATGCTGCTGAGGTAGTTGTAATAGAAAAGTATAGGTCATTGATTCACAATAAGCCTAAACCGCACGTAAACGAATGCATCACATCCCACTGTATCTATCAATTTACGTGTATGTGTGGACACACATACATAGGGAGGAGCAATCGTGAATTGCAGGTAAGGGTAGCTGAACACATACCTAAATGGCTCCGAAAACAAATGGACTCGAAAGGAGAAATAAAAGTACAGGATAAACAACCCTCATCGTCTATCGCCAAGCACTTAGTTGAGACAGGCCACATAGTTGATATCAAATCAGCCTTTGTGGTGTTGTATAAAAGTGCTTTAGGACGTATACTAAAGTTTGTTGAAGCCTTAGCTATACGGAAGTTCAAACCCCCCTTGTGTGTTCAAAAACAATTTGTACTTTCCCTCAACCTACCTTGGTAGAGTGTTACTTACATTGTAATCTTTATTATCTTCGTTTACTTATCTTTGTTTACTTAGCTTATACTCTTAATTGTCTAGTGACCTTTATTTTTCATATATAAATGCCTTAACAAGTGTATGTGTGATCAGATTGTTCGAAATGTATTGCGCAAATATATCACATAGCTCTGATAAAATTCGTCTTCTTATTGCATTATCCAAATTTATCAAAGGGACAAATTGTTTTAAATTTCTGAAAAGAAGGCTCCCTGCACCCACTATTAAACGGTTGGATGAACTTGTCAATCTGAAGTGTAAAATTGTAGCAGAACGCATGAAGCTTGATTTTTATAAATCTTGCTTGTCGAGCCACACATTTCCAAAGCATATATACATGAGTTTACGTTCCTGTAAATTGCAACCATATATGTCAAATCTTATCCGACTTACTAAATCATATATTGAAGATTCTCGTAGAAAATTAAGTGATTTCACTGAGATCCATCATCATACTTCTTCTATACTATCTGATATATCATTAGTGTGTCACATCAAATTCATGAACTTTTGCAGTACCGTTATCGCGATGACTAAAGACAGAACTCGGAAAAAGCTGGATATATCCTGTAGTGACAAAAACCACGTTGAATTGTTTCCAGTCAATCCCGATAAATATGTGACTAATTTATCATCGATTGTATTATCTGCCCATGAAAAGGAGGCACTCTCCCTTGGATTTAATTTTTCTATACCTATAACACACATTTCTGAATTAGCAGTCAATGCCCAATTTGAGAACCTTTATGACCAACTGAATACGCTCGTTCCCACATCATTAGATAATCAGAGTTGGTGTAAAGCTAAGCTAGTGGATATAGCTCATCAAGTCAAAAGTTCCAGAACAAAGCAGAAAAGCACACTAACATCTCTTCATTTCAAAGCACTGAAAGAGTTGCGGACAAATCCTGATATTGTTCTATTAAAACCTGATAAAGGAGCTGGAGTAGTTGTTATGAATAGATGTGATTACATAAGTAAAATGTTAACTATTCTAAGTGATGAAAGTAAATTCATGGCTGACGTTAAATTTGAAGGAATTAATAAATTGGAAGGAAAAGTAAATTCACATTTAGTGAAACTACTAAAAATGAATATTATTAATAAAGAGGAATTTCATTTCTTAAAACCTATTGGTTGTGAATATCCACGTTTATATGGATTACCAAAAATTCATAAAACTAATAATCCTCTGCGTCCTATTTTATCCATGTGTCGGTCGCCTACACATAATCTCGCAAGGTGGCTTACAAAATTATTGAACCCTATTCGATGGAGCATATGTAAGTATTCTTTGAAGGACTCGTTTGAACTAGTAGATTATTTATGTGACATTGATATCAAAGAAAAGACTATGTGTTCTTTTGATGTAAATTCCCTGTTTACTAACGTCCCTCTAAAAAAGACTATTGATATTTTATGTGATTATATCTTGACAAGTCACTTTTCACTACCTATTCCTGTAGCAACTCTTAAAGATTTATTATTACTATGTACAGACAAAGTACAATTCACATTTGAGGGTGAATATTTCAGACAAATTGATGGAGTTGCGATGGGTAGCCCTTTAGGACCGTTGTTAGCTGATGTGTACATGGCACATGTAGAAAACCTAGTCAGCGATTCAATAGGAGAAATGTACCTCTATAAACGTTACGTTGACGATATCCTAATTATTTGCACGAAAATCGATGATGCAAATAGGTTACTAAGGCAACTGAATACCATACAAAATCATATTAGTTTATCCTGTGAAGAGGAGAATAACAACCAACTCCCTTTCCTGGATATATTAATCAATCGGAGGGATGATGGATCAATCAAACGCTCTGTCTACAGAAAATCTACATGGACTGGGCAGTATATGAACTTCCATAGTTATTGTCCAGTGCAGTATAAAAAGAACCTAGTAAAAGCTCTATTTAATAGGACTAATCGTATTTGCACTTCTGACACTATTGAAGAAAATGACAAATTACTGACAGAAACGTTAATGCTGAACGGATATCCAAAGAAGTTCATAAATCGATGGAAACGTTGCAGTATGGTGAAACCTACTGTATTACTAGCACCCAAAAAATCAGTTTATATCACATTACCCTTCAGAGGTGACTCAAATAGCCTTGTGTTAAAACAAAGGCTTAAGTCAGTGGTTAACAGAACATTTTATGCTGCTGAGGTAGTTGTAATAGAAAAGTATAGGTCATTGATTCACAATAAGCCTAAACCGCACGTAAACGAATGCATCACATCCCACTGTATCTATCAATTTACGTGTATGTGTGGACACACATACATAGGGAGGAGCAATCGTGAATTGCAGGTAAGGGTAGCTGAACACATACCTAAATGGCTCCGAAAACAAATGGACTCGAAAGGAGAAATAAAAGTACAGGATAAACAACCCTCATCGTCTATCGCCAAGCACTTAGTTGAGACAGGCCACATAGTTGATATCAAATCAGCCTTTGTGGTGTTGTATAAAAGTGCTTTAGGACGTATACTAAAGTTTGTTGAAGCCTTAGCTATACGGAAGTTCAAACCCCCCTTGTGTGTTCAAAAACAATTTGTACTTTCCCTCAACCTACCTTGGTAGAGTGTTACTTACATTGTAATCTTTATTATCTTCGTTTACTTATCTTTGTTTACTTAGCTTATACTCTTAATTGTCTAGTGACCTTTATTTTTCATATATAAATGCCTTAACAAGTGTATGTGTGATCAGATTGTTCGAAATGTATTGCGCAAATATATCACATAGCTCTGATAAAATTCGTCTTCTTATTGCATTATCCAAAAGGTAATGTGACCAAATGAAAGTTTTTAAAGCCCAATCTGATATACGAATATTTTCGGAACTGGTCGGAGTGTGTGGTTTTGCATATTCTATGTTTAGTGAATTATAAATAGACAAGTGAGTCTATCCTCTACACAACGTAGTGATTTTCATGCGAGTAGTTAGTCGTCTTAATCATTACTAATTTGGTTTAGATAAGACATGTATTATTTATGCCCATCCACCTTTAGCATTGATACTATGATAACTGACGGTAGAAGAATCTTGACATGACCAGGTCGGGAGGTAGCACCCGTTAGTGACCGGAGTCCCGTGCTGTGCTTGTAGATGCAGGCTTCTGGATTAGGCTCCGCGCGACTGCTGTAGCCAACTCTGGGAGACATGGCTTATTGTCAGTCACATATTCCTGAGCTTAAAATTCTTCAGTACCTTACCACAAATTGTTTATTTCTTCTCGTATCAATCTTTTTTTTACTGCAATTGTTATTACTACTATGGTGTTCATTTTGCTGGGCTTTTTGGATGTGGCAACTTGTAATGAGTCAGTCAGTTGCAACGTAGAACTTGGTACATGCATACATCAGTTCAAGTCGCCATACCCAAATTACCAGATAGAGATTAAGTTGTCAAACCAACTCCCAGAGTAGGAGAGCTAGTAACAGAGTTAGTATTAATGGAAAGGAATAGAGATCGGAGACAAGATTTAAGAAAATATGATTCAGTAAAGAGAAAATTATGATGGGTTCAGAAACTTAGGATTCGGAGGAAGACAAGGAGTGGATGCACCTGCTCCACTGCCAACGATTTTAAGCTATATCACCTAAAGTCTAACTATTTCTGACGATCATCACGACTTAGACTGAGGTACATATATGCTAGGTTCTACATTGTACATAACTGATTAAGACAAAGCCTTATATTATATTAACTCCATGGTAAACTGATTTTTATACCATATACAGAATCGTTACTAATAGCATATGCTTATTTGACTACTAACGTTTTACTACGACTCGGCTAGCGGTTAAATACCCATCAAAGATTTCAAAGCAGCTTATGTACTTAAACTAAAACATGGCATCAGTCCATGAAGTCACTGACTCTGCTGGTTTAAGTCGTATCGGTAGCTGCAGACTACCTGGATGGGGTCCCCGCGATTACCGTAACCAGTGGCTAGAAATACTGAGTGACATGGCCCAGAATCGGTCACAATGGCGCAGATGCATTCACTCATTTTCCTCCCTTAAATCATGAGCTTTAAATTATTCCATAGCTTTCTTTCTACACTTCCTGAACTATATTCTATGTGTTCACACTCCTTGTTACTATTATTATTTTATTTTATTGAAGTAACTTCTACTTATGGTTGTGGTGTTAGTCTTGCGGTGCCATGGTGGTATGGCAACTTGAACCGATGCATACATATTCCAGGTTCTATGTTGATTGTACATACATACATACATACATGTACTCGATATAGAATACAAGCGAATGAGTATCACAAACTGATTACTGTCAGTTATGTTGTTTTCCGAACATTTCATTTCTACCAAGGCAAGTAAATATCTTGGAAGAAAATAAGTATTAAAAAGAGTTCAAAACCATCTAGAATTAAGTTTGTCTTTTTCTACTGACAATAGTTTTCCCCCTGACTGTTATAAAGTAACGAATAACGATGTGCACAGTGAAAAACTACATTAGCACGTAGTTTGCTTTATTTTGAGGACCATATCTTTGCGAATTCCGTTCTACTGATGTTTAAGTCGTATATGAAAGTGTAGATGCTATTTCCGACTTGGAACTACCAAAAATATTATTTTCTGAAACTATTATTAAAACAACTCCCCCACTTTAACAAATCATACAACTTATTATTATATGACACAAGCTGATTAAAATAATAGAATAAAGGTTTTATATCCTGTACATTATAAAAGGCAAACTCATGTAGATAAAGGCGCATCAGCAAGTTCCAAATTTCTGAATTTCTCTGCATCGTAAAATCCAGCTTTCACGACACGTCCGGCAAAAAATCGTCCATTTAAGTCAAGAACCGCTAACCAACGCAGAAAAGTCACAAAAATGAGAAGTAATTTCGTAGAGAAATGGGACTAAGACTAATACTATGTTTTCGCAATACTTAAAAAAACCCAGCTGTACTAGTATGTGTGTCATCTTAGTGACTAAAGTACATGTCTTTCAACTAGTGATTTGCAGGTAGTTGACGTGAACCCAACGAGATAAGATGGATTCATCCTTTTACTGTTCATCTTGCGGTACCATAGAGATATGGCAACTTGAACCGTTGCACACATGTACATGTGCCAGGTTCTATGTTGATTATACATACATACATACATACATGCTTATCACCATTAGGTTGTAGGTCCGAGCCTACCTATGTAACTTGCTTGCATATGTGTGCTTTAGAGAAGGGTGTGCTAACCTGTCTTTGACTAGTGAGTTTAAATTTCTCAGTCACATTCAAAAACGTATGAATTGCAGTTTGTATTTTCTTGTATAAGCCCGTCAGATGCCTATTAATAATTAGGAAAGTATAATGAAGTGTTATAATCGATCACCTGTAAACCTGTTTAAGCGTTAGGCATATGTGATAACTGACAAGAAGTTAGTGATATTCTACACAGAGGTACCATTACGTATTGCTTAACCGACCGTAGCTGCTACCTTAACGTGGTGGTCGGGCTTGCCTATCGTGATGATCTAGCCGAACTATATTGGAAGGTGAACATTTTTACTATCGCCCCTTCCTAACATCTTTCTTTTGTGGAAAGGGAGCATCGCTGCAATACTGGTTATCTGAAGGAAATGCCTACCTACTGTCATATCCCTGTACACTCGTTAGTACGATACAAGGTTTTGCTACTTTCGTCCCACCGCTTTTTAACCGATTTGCCTAGCATGATGGAAACTAAAGTAATAATTGTTCCCAACTAGTAAAGCCTGACCACAGGTTAAAAGATTATAACTACGACTTTGTCAAGATGAGAACCTAACAATGTGTTCAAATAACTCACCTTTTGTTGCTGCTTCTTCAGAATCGAATTCCACAAAAATTCGAACCACTTCGTCGTCTGGAGCTTCAGGTAATTCATAAATCATACACATTACTACTTTGCCATATTTAGCACATTCTTCAGCTGTCTCAGGTTCCAGATCATCATCCACTTCACCCGGTCCGCACATATTACGTAAGAGGATAACCTAAAAACCAGAAATATAAGTAATATTATAAAAATAATTTTACAGTACCAAATAGCAAACACAGTATAAGAAAATTCTTTTACACGTGAACTATTCCAAAGAAAAGGAGAAATGAATATGACTTGTTCTAGGGCTCGATTATCGCATACTACACACAAAACCACTTCCACTTAATTTGTTTTAGGAATTATCATTATCCAACATAGTAAAAGTAGATTACGTGAAGCTACATGAACTCCTATATAATTAGGAATATGCAATTAATAATAAACATGTAAGCACAAATATCCTAGCATACGGAGGGTCCATCAAAGGAAGTTAGAAAACCCTGATTTCAAATCAATGGTGCAAATGGGTTCCATTGTTTCCCACTTGAATGATATTTATACTCATGCGATATTTACTGTCATTTTAAGGTAGGCTCTATTTTACCGTACATTCTGTTTCTTTCCGTCTTTGTTTCTTTCGTTTGTCTGCACTAATTATTCTTTTTACTCAGCAACTTGTCCACGGTGAAAATTTTGCACTGTCAGTTTGATCTTAAGTCGATTAATGGTAGATTTTTGTTTGTTGCCACCAAAGTCGAAATCTGATGCACCCTTTCTGAAGCCACGTGTGCCATTTAGACCGGCTTCCCTCAACGTTCTCATATTGATTCTGATCCGACAACAGAAATGGTTGCCCATATCTCTCGCAAGCCTTGACATTGGTGCTTGTTGTTGATTTGAGACTCGTGTTTAGGGCTCTGGTGACGTACCACACATTCGCATCCCCGTCTGTAAACTCAAAGAGTGTGTTTCACGTGAGCTTATTCAGGTTTTCTATAGCATCGGCATTCGGTTCCGCTGGCTTCGATGTTGCAGGAGGCGCATGAGCGGAGGCAACACTAATCGACTGAATGCCTATTAACAGTCATTTACGTACTGTTAGATTAGGCCTTATCAAACTGAGAAGGAAGTTGCGCCTTTGCCTACGCACCGGTATATTGCAATCCAGATGCAATCAAGGATGAGTTCCGCTATTATTTAGACAATCATCTCAAGCAAGTGCGTTCGCTAGATATTATAGAACTAGCTGGAAATTTGAATGTATAAGTCAGACACCTAGGTGTGGAGAGTCCCTTAAGGTGGCTAATGGGGACTCAATGGTCGCAGGTCAGATAACGGTGACCGCCTACTACAGCCTTTTGCAGATCATAACCTGTTTTTGGTTAGCACCAACACCCGGCACAACCGCCGCCGATGTACTGTACATGGAGTCCTTTCTCTGCAACCCAAGTGTGGATACACATTGATCTTATAACGAGATAAGTTACCATCGGCGTGGCTATGGGCAAAAGACTTATTCATTATGGAACACCTATTTGGACTCTGATCATGGTTTTGCTTGCATTAACACTTGTCTTGCGTTTCAGTGGCTAGCAAACGTCTTGGCTTAATTGTACTAAAATTAGCGAATTGGCTTCAGCTTCAGTTGCAACCAAATATCAATCCGAGTTAGGTTTTAGGCTAAATGCTGGTTCACCGGATAGTGTTGATAAACATTAGTTGCATGTGTATGACTCCACGAAAATGGCAGGCCACGTCCTTTAGGGTTTTGTGCCAACTTGGGAATTGAAACAAATCATCTAGCTCAGATGATTCTCCCCACTCCCCAGTTCTTTCTAAATATGGTGAGAAAACTAACAAGGCTATTTGAAAAGGTTCAGAAAATTAAGTATTCCATCGTCTTGGAATGAAGCCACAGTCATCTCCATTTTCGAAAAAGGGTTTACATAACCAATGTAACAACAATCGAGGGATAAGTCTACATTCGATTTCTTCTGAATTATTGGTTTCTGTCAAACTTTGCAGATTGTCAAAAACGTGCGATGGGGTTGACTCGCTAGAAGTATGCTGGTTTTCGACTAAGTCGAAAGTCTGCTGATTACATTTTCATCTCTGTCAAATACTGGAACACCGTTACATGAATTGAAGGCTAGCAATCATTGTGTTTCTTGGCATCAGAGCCGCTTTCGATTCGCTGAACAGGACTGAACTCGGGAATTGTCTGCTGGATAAAGGTGCGACTGATATGTTTATTATCATCTAAAAGGCTCTGTGTATACAAACACCTCAGGTAGAGTTGGGATATACAACCACCTTCCCCCATTGTTCTAATACAGCAGTGGATTTAGACAAAGTTGTCCAATTTTGCCTTTTTCTCTTCAAATTTGATATCGATGACATCCTAGAAACAGTTATGAAGGAAGTGTGTGTTGGTGGTCTGAAGTTATTACCTGGAAAAAGCTTTTTGACCTCGAGTACGAGGAAGGTATTATCTTACTGTGCGATAACACACAAACCATATAAATCCAACCTAATCAGTTGGCGATTGGCAACTGTGTGAATGGCGTATACTTCTGCAAAATTGTTGGCTTTGTACTCTCAGTCTTTGTAGTGAACCGCTGGAAGTAGTCGAAAATTTTGTGTATCTGGGTGATTGTGTGAGTGACGGTGGCGGTGTGTCAGATGAGATCAATCTACACTTAATAACAGTCAGACCGGCCTATGGCGAACTGGACCATGTTTACTGCCGTTGTGATGTGAGTCTGGCTGCAAAAGGCCGATAACTGATGAATCACAAACTTAATTCTAATATTGACTTCTTGTGATAAGTTGGCTGTAAACAAAATTAAAATGATTATAAGTGAATAACGTAAAAATAAAAATGGAATAAGGACGGCTTCGTGCACACAAATACTTTTAACAGCTGTGATTTTAAGAAAGAAAGGACTCCCATATCACATTTATCATAATGTAAACAAATATTTTAGGAATTTTCTGTGCAAGCCAAAAATAACTGAATAAACATAAACAAATCGTAGACATAGAAACACGAACCGATAAAGCATGATGAAAAGGTCACTTATTTATAAGATAACTTTACAGATCCTAATAACACAAACGAATGTTTTCACTAAAAACTGTTGAAATAAAAATAATTAAAAATAACTTTGTTTTGTTTACAAGACAAGGGTCTTGACTACAGTCTGAACAAAGATTTAACAAAACACGTGTATTCAATAAGCATAAGAAGGATTAGTAATGTCGACTTCAACATATAGTCACCCACTTTGTGGAACAACAAAAAGAGACTAAGATGAAAACAAGTAATAGGTGCAGTAGCTGGATAGATTTATGTGAGAAAATTGTATCGGATACATGATAAGGTGATGGCGATAACGTCAACATCTATAAAAAGGTTGGAAACCACTTAGAATATCAAAATGAATTTATCCTAACGTCCATCCTAGTAGCTGATGTTGGATATTTTGACACGCTAGACTATAGAGGTTTCTGTACACCTTTTAATATGCTGTGGAAAATGCAAAAAAATTAACATGAAAACAAGTCACCTTGATCTGACAAAATACTGGTATATAGAACGACATTTAGAGTGATCTGTTGACTGAACCTGGTATCAGCAAATACACTTAAACACTTGGCAAAAAGCCACTTAAAATGAAACAACGGAATTCATTTGTAAAAATACTTATGTAATTATGTGCACCGGTTCACCATATGTTATACATGCATTCAATAGAAGAAAATCATTACTTACACAACTCCGATTCTCCGGTAGGGGTAGATTATTGAATGTTTCTTCTACATTTGCATTTAAATAACTAGGTAAATTATTGTTATTATTAGTAGTAGTATTGGCCTGTGTTTGTTGACGTTGTTGATCTTTTTCATGAATTATTTTACCACCACGTCGACTAGTTTTTTCAACCATTAATGCAGTAGACATACCTTGACTTTCTCTACCTAGACCTTGTCCTTCACGATATCCCATTCGAGCCATCATTTTTGCTGCAACAACATTACTGTTAAAAATGCAAAACACATATAAAGAAAAATTGTGATTTACAAAAGCAGAGAAACTATATATTTTAGAATAATAACAACTACTTCGACAGAAATAGTAGCACGTTCATCTTTTTGTTCATTTATTTTACCTATAATATGTAGCACGAAAATCACAAAACACTTGTTGCATGTAATGTCGGTTTGGGTTATATAAGCAAATATGATTAATACTTTCGCCGAAGGAAGGCGAAGGCGATCTTGAAAACAATAAGTCAATCATCAAAAGGCAAAGGAAAATGACAGATTTTCATGCGCAAACAAACTAAGTCATGACATTTAATGTTTGTATAACATTAATAAACTGCAAACGCCAATAAAGAGATGGAAATAATAATGGCTGAGTCACAATGCTCAGGTGTATTACAAACAACGCTAATCTAATTCAAGCGCATCAGAAACTGCTGCAACGATGCATCGCTCCATATCTCTGAATTTCGGACATTTATGAACAGTTATCTTAGTCCCACAATCATAAATAAGTGTCATATGCTATACACTGACCTCTTGTAAACACCCACGATCCTGTCAGGGGTAAAATTGCTGATCAATATATATATATATATATATATATATATATATATATATATATATATACCTGGACAGTGTTTCGATTATCTGAAGCTAATTCGCTTGAGAATAAACCACCGTCCACGTGAGCTAATTTTAAGTACAGCAACTACATGGCTATCTTGACGGAAGGCTAGAGAATCCATAAGAATAAAATTTTTATTATTAAGCAACAGCAAACACTCCCTTTATGAGCTAGAAAACGAAACTAAAATTTCAAGACTTCTTTTTATGACATGAAATAACGTTCTGAAACAATTAAGGTGTCAGAATTTAGGTCGTAAATATTGAAAAGTAATGTGCTTTAACATGCTAAGAATAAAAGCAGTTACACAAAGTATTTTAATATGAACTAACTACTGGTTACTTATGATTTTAGTAAGTACTGAGTTATGTATAAATACTAGAAGTATGCATATTTTATGATTAATGTACCACATAAAACTTTATAGCAAAAGTATTCTGTTTGAAATATTTTTTCACATATGATGATTTATTCGTATAAATATTTATGTAAGCACTAAATATAATTCAGAAGTTAATATTGTCATCATAATATCCAATACATGTTATCAAAGAGGCTATACTATTCAGTAAAACCTACGACGAAATATATGTGATATCGTGTTCAATTTAATCACTTAGAATTCTAGTATAAATCTGATTTCTTCAGACGACACATACATGGGAAGTTATATTGGGGATAGTCGGCAGGAAACATTAGACCTGGACTTCGTTCTACTTGGTAATTGTTAGTAAGACGTTAACGTAATTTTTGAAGGAATTCATTCGCTCCAGGTCACACGGATTCACAGTTTGAGACAGCTACCATTAAGTTGTTTTGGCTGCGACTGACCTCCCTCATGACAAGCTGAGTTGTATATATATATAAAACAACCTTCCATCCTAACATAGCGACGAGTTACTTGGACTAATTGCCACATCAAAATTAGATCCATAGAATTCGTTCAGCATTATAAAGGATTTGAGAAACACTAAATTGGTCACTACACAGTGACAGTGATTAGATCTGTAACAGTTTCTATATGTTAGATTATTAATTACGATTTTACAAGCAGTAGTTTGCAGTCATCCAAGAAAAGAAAGAGATGTAATCATAGTTATAAGTTAATATGATCAAAGTTGGATAGTGCTCGTCAAGTGAAATATATGACGCCCATTTTGTCAGCTAGTATAAACAACAGCACTAGGATCCAGACACTTTCAGGTATAAAGTTATAAAGAGGAAAAAACCAGCGCCCTTGACTGTACTTGCCAGTCACAATCATCAGTCAGTTAGTTATGCACAACATAGAACTAGGCACATATGTGATTCCATCCGAGTCCCTATACCCCATTACTATAGAAAGATGAAAATCAAAGTAGTATAACTAGGAGTTACATTAGTGAGTAAGAGAATAGTGTAGGCATAAAAAAATTGATACAGGAAAAAAGGATTAATGCGTGTAAAAAAAGTATAAATTTATTTTAAGCTTATGATTAAAGAGACATAGATGATGAAAATGGGACATCCAGTTTGTTGCATTATTCAATAAGAACGAGATTCTGGCGTCTTACCCAAAAAAAATCTGCCGACAGATATGACACTGAAGGCTCCAATGTGCAGTTTGGAGCTTAGTTACAGTAGACCCTAAACAGTATTGCGTGAACTAAAATAGTTGGCATTAGTGACACATGAGGAGAAAGTCGAAGATAAATTAAGGTTTATGACCGAAGTAGAAGAAATATTAGGAATCGAAGAAACCTGATTACGTACACAGTGATCTTGAGTGCCGTTAAAGTACAAGAGTGGTTATAGACTCCTCCTTATGGCCTACATCATGAAGGGCAACTTTAACCATACTTGCGAGTTAACGTTGTATCGAGACAACATGGCCAGATGAATTGATCAACTTCAATCCTTAATAACAACAACGGCAAGATATAAGCACATTCAACATATTTAAACCGTATGTTGCATGACATAAGCATTGTTAACAAATGTGAATAGGACATACATATTGTTTAAGTTGGATTGTGACTGGCAAGCGGAATCCAGGACGCGCGTTTTGTCCTATTTGAGGCTCGTCGTTTGGATGTACCTACTTCCCAATGTTGATGTCACACTCAGTTCATTTCGTGCCAAGCGATACAGTGTTCACCACTAGACTACTGAGTCCAGACAATCACACTTGTGCAACGGGTGTATATGTAGTTAGGATGGACTTGTATCTTCCCGGTGATTTGTAATGGAGTGAAGCTGGTGTGAATATCAACATTGGGAAACAGGTACATCTAGCCGACGAGCATAGAATAGGACAAAACGCGAGTCCTGGCATACATAACACATGTTCCAACCATCTCAGTCGATGCAGATTCCCAACCTCGTCGACCGATTTATTACCTTTGTCTAACACCCATCGTTTAACCACGTTATTGCTTACTCAGTGATCCCAATTAACGTGCGCGATGTTCCGAAGATATCAATAGTCAAATACTAATAACCTGCGAGTGTCGTCTACTCTTAATTATCACATCTCACATGCATATAGTAAGATAGAGCAAACTGCTGCGTAGTATACTCTTTCTTTCATTAAAAGACGAATATCTCTCCTACGGTATAGGTGACATAAGTTGACAAAAGCTAAACAAGCTTTTAGAATTAATATCGGGATTTCGTCATCAACATACAATTTGTTCAATGAACTATAGGATATGAATAGCATATATTAACGGGAACATACATTCCAAATTTACTACTGGCTGTGCTAACGCCAGGATCCTCATCATTCGTCGATGCTTCATTGTTTTGTGATGCATTTGAACCAGGAGTAACCGTTACATCTTCGAGTAAAACAGATGGTGGTGCAATAGCAGCACCTTTAGATGGCTGTGAATAATTTCTACCAGAAGCTGCAGTATATTCAGCATCCTCATCATCTTCTTCATCTGAATACTCATAACGACGACACATCCCTGAAGGATCATTCATACCAAACGGATCTAATCGATGATGTCTATCTGCAAGCGCCGATTCCTGAGAAAATAAATTTGTTAAAAGTTTCTTAGGGCAACTGTTGAATAACGAGGGGACAATCTTCATAATCAAAATATTAAAAATAACTATTTAACGAGAAATAAAAATAACTTTAAAAGGCATGCTAAAGTATGTGTTGAGATTGTTTCTACCCAACACAATAATTCAGTAGCTATGAAGGTAATGACTAGTTATGAGGTAAATCATGATATGAGTTAAGGAAAGAAATGAATTAACTGTCAATTAATAAATGGAGTTGAATGCCTATGATATCCAAGATTAGAAGCAATACATTATAGAAAATGCCTTTTTAATGATTCACCTCAGCATTGTTGGCCACATATTCCTAAGAACTGCGAATGACAAATTAAAGGACAGTTAATTTTGATAAAGTTCGTAAATTCATTATTCTTGTAAGTGGTAAGTAAACTGATTTATCAGGTAAATATTTGATCTGCAAGGACCTTCCTAGAGGAAGGAATAGGTTCCTTATTTTCACTTTTTTATCTACCTGTATTAATAACATTTTCAAGTTAAGTCTGATTAACATGTTATATTTCCATGGTATAACTGTAAAACGATTGCATCATATGCATATGACATGTTAATTTGATCCTAATGATTTTTAAAAAAATTCCTGAACTCCTTAGTTGCATAAGAGTTCACTGTTTATAAACATGAATAATCTAAGAATCTATTTATTTAAAAAGTGAATTAATTAACTGCTTCAATCGAAAATAAAAATATTTATGCAAGAAGAAGTGACAATATTCACAACTGATAAATTGATAATCATTTACCTCAGCACGTCTACGTTCACGTTTAATTCGAGCTAATTCCTCATATTCATTAGGAATCATAGGATTATATTCATCCATCACACCCAAAGGTAGATTAGGTTCACCAAATAGTAAACCATTTGTCATAGCTGTATTGGAATATTTCAACGAACGTTTAGATTTACCTCCACTGCTTCCTGATACACATCGTTCTAATCGTCCAGTCAATTGATTAAATCTAAATAAGCAATATTTCATTAAAGAAAGTAAACAACATAAACGATAGACAAGTAAATACATAATAGAACATTAGAGAGAGAATAATCATCATGAGCAACCACAAAAGCATTGTTAATTCACAGCAAAAATAATTTTTTTTTATACAGTTAGAATAGATTGATAGCAAACAGAAACATTCGAAAACATGTTATTTCATAAAGTTATTTACCTTACCTATTATATAAATACTAATAGCGACGAGAAGTGTAAACTTAAGAGAAACACACTATCTCAATACTGATGCTCCATAAGCGACAATTTAATAAGTATTTATAATAATTGATAAATCAACTTTGAACTATTGTTTGTTAAATTTTAACAACAATACAGCGGTAAAAGTTGTATACAAAGTAAGCATAATTACAGTTTTAATTCACTTAATCTATTATATACACATACTGTCAGTACAGCATTTTATGCATTTAAGTTGATTAGTATAAAAAAGCATAATCCAATGTCAAATAAGTATCATTGTCGATAAGCCAAAAGTAATTATATATAATACAATTTAAAAAGTGAATGGTTAATTAGAGTTTTAATGAATATTTATTTGTCTATTTAGATATCACGAATTGTTCTGAATCAGACAACCATTGATCACCTGGAAGCACTGGACAGCTGTTTCGCCCTAGTATGGGACTTCTCAGCAAAGCGCATCCACGACCCCATCGGGGATAGAACCCAGGACCCTCTGGCTCCGCGGCGAACGCTTTTACCATTGGACTACTAAGTCGGCTCCTATCGGTTGATGGTTCCAATTCAGTCAATTTATTTGTTTACTTATATAAACGCTTTCAAGTTCAGTGAACTATTGTGTTTACATTTATTGAAAAGGCATGTTAATATTACACTAATTATTTCGAGAGAAAAAAATAATAAAATAATTTTATTGTTCATCTTCAGAGAATTAGAGGTGTTTACAATAAAAAAAGTGTGTGTACTAACAAATTAATTAGACAGAACGTGTGAATAAAACTGCAGTTATTTAACGGCTAAATATATTTGTATATTCTTTCCTTTCATAAATTTACGTGAATAAGCATACATTAAGAGCTGTATTACATAAAAGTTACCTTAAAAACTACCACTATTAAGCGAGAATGCAAAATCTAAAATTGAATACTAATTACTACATTCATATTTACTACAAGCAGTTACCATATCCTAACCCGACTATTACTTTATATATATATATATATAATCCTGGAGTCCTAGTAATCAGAAGAGGCCAATGGATTTCAATTATATTGAGTGAAGTAAGTGGCAATGGATGATGTCGGGTAAATATATCACGAATTGAGTAAAGTTAGGAATAGTTCGACAGTTGGATGCTGGTTCAGTAGTTAAACAGTCAAGCGTTTGCCCCGATACCATAAGGTCCTGGGCTAGGTATCTTGGTGGGGTAATGGAAGAGCACTGCTGAGGAGCCCCATACCAAGAAAAAGCAGTTATCTTATGCTTCCTGGTTTTTGATGGTTGCCTAGCCCAGGTCAATTCGTGATATCAAATTCAAAGATACGTGAACCACGTTTTACACAAAAGCAAATGATGTCTGAGTCGTCATAAAAACTTTAGAAATGACAAGTCCTACACATTTTAATCGTTGAGATACAAAAACTGCAATAATCTAATAATATTTCAATTCTTCTAAATAATGATAACGTAGCAGAAATTATTTGCGGCTATGACATTAATATACAATTGTGTCACCTGACATTGTAAAGACTAGTGAAAAGAAGGCATGTAACCAGAAAAGTTTGAAGATGGACAAGATTTAAAAAGTGTTAAAATATACTTATCCCATATTTAGAAATGCAGTTAAAATAATTATAGACTATTAGTCTTTTATGAGTCACTCATCTAATCTGAGTATAATTTGTGTGCTTAGGATTTACTAAGTTCATGTCCAATTTTGATAGTATATCATTGAAGGATACATCGTTATTCTACAGACCACTAAAAATAGGTTATATGACAGAGAACTGTGACTTCAAGTTTGTTAACTTCATACAGACTCGCAGCAGCCACTAAATACTAATCAAAACAACAATGAATATTCTTTTTTCCGATTTTATACTTAAGAAAATGTTCTTGTTTCGACAACAAAATCATAATACAGTGAGAATATCATGAAATGAAATTCGTTAAGCCTAGCGCTTTCCGATATTAATTTACTTATACCTTGGAATCAACGACAATGTAATCATATTTATGCATAAAAGTTGTTAACTTAGTCAATGCTTTCTAACGTCTGTAAAAGAGCCAACTTCTGTTGTGAATTTTAGATTGGACAAAGATAAATGAAGTGGTTGGAAATTCTTACGAGAAAATTGATGTAGTTACTATCGTCATTATTCCTATTTCTCAACATCACATTTTATTACTTTGAAATACTTGTTTACAGTTGTTTTTATGATTTGTAAAATACTTTAATGAAAAACACACTTCACAAAGCATATTAAACGGGAAAAAAAGTTCAATTTCGACAAATTGAAATAATGAATGCGTTGAGAAGAACAATAGTTAATCAATAAGTAAACATTTTTTATATGATTTAATAATAATTCTTGCAAGTTTAAGAATACTAAGCAAAATTTAAATGATGAGACTAATAAAATAAACACTATTTAACCTAACCAATCCAAGTAGCACGAATTCAACCCATTAAAATCAAATAAACTAACTACCTAGTCATATTATTATGTTAATTGAAAGTTCCATACAGACTCAGTTAAAAAAAAAGAGAACACAAATATTAATTATAAACATAAAGAAACCGAGCTACTTAACATGGAGAAGTGTGAACTTACACTAACAATTATGTCTAGTGCTTGATATACATTGTAATTGGCAAATTACAACAAATATTCATACGTATTTCAATTTACAGAGTATACATCACTTACCTACTATACATCAAAGAATAAAATAGTGGAACAAAAGGAAGAGATCTATTTGAAGAAATGAAGTGACTTTGTGGAGATTATTATGATCTGCAGAAGGTATTTGTCATGGTCGTAAAGATGCACATTGATGAGTGATTTCATACTAAAGGAGAAATAGACATCTAATGCTCAGTAGTCCGAAAATTGAAACTGATAGGTGACAAATACCTTCTACACAATATACCTTTACAGGTAAGCCACATGAAAAGCAAACAATACACTAACAACTTGTTTTATTACATTGGGCAAGTCATACATTTGGTGCGATAGTACACATTTTTACTTGTACAGCTTAGAATATAAATTAAATGTGACTAGGTTAGTCAACAGTTTTTGTTTGGAGTCAAAAGCATTGCTCTCATAGGTTATCTTTTTGATTAACAGAAGAAATATATTTAGTAAGTTAGAAAATTTCTAACAAACTTATGATCGAATAGTCGGTCATATGTGGTAGCAGATATTGATATATGTGCATAAATTTATTAATCATAATCAATAAGCGCAAATACAACTACATGATAATGCCAATAAATGTTTATCTTTTATGTGTAATACAAAAATTACAGTAAACCTGCTTACATGTTATAGGTTGGGCTAAAATGAAATATTAAGTATAATGTAAAGAAATTATGTGCGATGCTGCAGTTCACGGAAAAATCAATACGTAAAGTGACTATTAAACAATGGATTTCGTGTAAGTTAATATAGTTATAACATATAACTGACTACTCAATCTGAAGATAATGTTGTCTAGAAAAACAATCTAAACGTTATCAATAAGTTAGTAGGGACAGAAAGCAGCATTTAATCAAAAGAAGTCAGTCATAATTTATAAACAGTGTTGGGTTTAGTATATATGTGGATAAGCTCAAGTTACCATCCCACATTAGTACGACAAGGTCAGAACAAAAAGAATAATATAAGATTATAGCTCAACAATAAGGAGTGAACTGGTATGTATAAAAGAGTAGTGGAACTGAAAGAAGATCTAGAAGATAAAAAACAAATGCACCTGCACTACTCTGTCCGATTCTGAGTCACGTCACCTAACGTGTCGAACCACTGGTCGCAATTATTTCGAAGACCACAAACTAAGTGATCTGCATCTACGGTCACTGCTCAAACCAAGTCAACAACTTCATAGACAGTTGAATATAATGCATAATAATCAAAGTAGTATGTTAAGTTGAATGGGAAATAACGAATAACAAAATAATGAGATCACCTAAATGTAACATGAAATACGAGGATTGTTGTTACGGGAATTGTGCTGATAATCTCGAAAAATCCATGAGTTTCAGGGTAAGGAGATCAGGTTGAATTCAGAAACATGAATGTGGATTTAAGAATGAGGCAGAGTAGAGATGAACACAAGATATTTGTGATGTAGAAGTTTATAACAAGCTTAGATAATGGGTGAGCCAATTGTGGACCATGGTAGGCAGAAAAACTGAACATACCTCTATTGGATCTATAAGTTAGGTTTTCTGGAGTTTATCCCGATGCGTCTAATTATGCGTACGCGATGTACTCATGCTCCCTTAGGTAAATTATTCGGTACTTGAAACATATTTGAGGAAGCTTCAATTTTAACGTGATTTTCACTATCTACTAAGTGAGTTAAGCTGGTATGATTACCAAAATTTGTTTTTCCGTTTTCCCAATAATGCTGATATATGTTAACAAAAGCGCAACGATCTATGAGGACCATATTCGTAGGTAGAACCGCTGAGGTAGCTAAACTGGTCTAATTCACTCAACATATATATAAATGCCATATTTTGTCGATTATAATACAATATTCATAGGTTTATAACTGTAAGCACCCGAGGACGAAGTTATCGGATATAACAAAGTACGTAAATCTTAGTGTCAGAAAAAAAGCATTAAGGCAACATTTTTATAAGTATTGAATACGTTTAACTGATTGATTATGTATGTAGAAAATTGAGTACGTATCATTCCAATTAAAAGGTCACTTAATGTGTTGTGAAGACTTTATTAGCATGCATAAATTGCTATTTTCAAACTAACCATTACTGAATTACAGAAATTACATTCTTAAGAATGCAATCATTGCACACAAATAATCATAAGTTTGAACATAAGAATCCGTTTCAAAGCTAGCTGGTAAGTAAAAAAAAAAACATTTCTATGACTGTGTACAATAACTAGTTATTTAGTTAATAAGCATATTTTATTGAAACTGGTATGATTTCGGTAAACCATGTTTGATCGGAACATTTAAGAAAATTAACGAAGTATTTAGTTAACGTATATTTTATGTAATAAGTTAACTTTACATAAATATAATAAAAAAGAGATGTATATAAAATTCATAAAGCAGCTTAGTGAGAATATCAGGTTGAGTTAACGGAGTTAGCCATGATGCCTGTCTTACGATTACAAAATGTAGTCGATCTTATCGTGCGAAACATTTCATGAAAAAAAGTCAACAAAAGATTATCTAATTGATAATAGTGACTAAAATTTAGACAGTGGATGACACTCTTTTAAGATACCTAAGAAGCAATAAAGTCATATGTTTAAAAATTCAATAAATTGGTGAAAAGCAACGTAGAACGTGACATTTGCGTATCAGTTTAAGTTGGCACATGTGTATATTGAGTGGATATATATTAAGATCACAAACTCATAGAGCAAGTAAATATGCTTCTCTTTACTATAATTTGAGAAATTCTTATGAATGATACTTAATACTAACGTATTTTCTATGCTAATAAGATGTATGCATTTTGCGTACCATTTCGTCTTAATTTTTCCCAGAATTCCATAATATTCATATATTTCATATCACATTATTTGAAGTGATCACCCTATATTTTACAAACAGAAACTGCCACTTAATGATCTCCTAGATTAAAAATACGACTAGAAAATAAATAAACATAAATAAGATATTCACGTAAAGAGACTAGTATATTATTCCAAAGATGGATATCATGTAAACACAAACTGCATTATTATATGATAAAAAAGTGACATTTATTGCTCACTGATCAAGTACAGATTAGTGTAATCGGCTTTGAACCGCACTTTCAGTGTGAGGTAGTGATACTATCCAGTCACGTAAACCGAAGTAAATGAAACAAGATTTGAACCTGCAAATTTGTGGCTGAAAGTCGATACCCTTAACAACTAAAGCACTAGAACCCGACCGTAGCTGTTACCTTGACGTGGTGGTCGGGCTTGCCAATCGTGATGACCCAACCGAGCTATATTGGCTGGAACGCTGGTTCCTCTGGGTCCTACCATGCCAAGCAGGTCTGTTGGAGAGCGATAAGACTAAAGGCAGCAACCTAAGATCTGAGGGCGAAGTTGTACTGCTGGCTGCAGCGGGGTGTGACAGCAGTAAGGTGTTTCCCTCGGATAACCAGCATCTGCAGCGATGCTGCCTTCTCACAAAGGAAGGAGGGGGTTAGAAAAGGTCGACCATAAAAATGTCACACTTAACCTTACTCCACGAATTTACGTCTCCGTCAGTAAGGCCTTCCAAAGAACGGAGCTAACACTTCAAAAACTTCCAATAACAAGGTTGTGCGTGATCGGGCTCAAGCAGTTGCCCCTTGGGCTCTGCGATCGCGCTTCCAGGTAACTGTAACCAATACTAATCCAGTTTCCGTTTCAGGTACCTCAAGAAGTAATATCCTTCGATGGTGTGGGCAGCCAGGAAGTGACAACCGCCTTCATACCTCTAACAGCACACGAGATCATCTTGTTCAAAGTCAAATCCCACCATCAACTCTAAATAACTCCCCTATTTCCACAATTAACACGTCTAGCCTAACTTTATCACCTCACTCCTCTAGTGCTAATGGTTTGAGTTCACAAAACGTTATTCCTGGTCTCCTGAAACCTCGCACTAAACTACATATCGGAGCTTTTAACGTTCGAACCTTAAGCCAAATAGGACAACAAGCCACTCTAGCTATGACCCTAGATTCTCGCTCCATCGATGTCTGCTGAGTCTCTGAAATGCGTATACAGGACGTAAGTACAAACATACGCTTGACCTCACCTTGTGAAAATAAAGAACCGGTCCGGTTCACCCTTCGTGTTTCCGGAGACCCCACTACTACTACTCGAGGCCTTTCTGGTGTAGATATAGCACTAAGTTGAAAAGCTTAACGGGCACTCCTTGATTGGATTCCCATAGACAGTCGCTTAAGCGCTGTCCATCTAAACGGGATGGTAAGGACTCGGAAAGATAGGGACACACATCGTTTCTTCTTTGTTATCTCTGCCTACGCTCCGATTGATTGCAGCTCAGATGAAGTAAAAGATGAATTTTACAGAAAGCTTTCCAACCTCCTTCGAAAAGCTAAGCGTACTGATGTAGTGATTATGGCTGGTGATTTTAATGCCCAAGTAGGTAGATTAGGCGAAACCAAAAGACACCTAGGTGGATCCTATGGTGTCGAGGCTTAACGAATAGATAATGGCGATCGTTTATTACAACTGTGCTCAGATAACAGTCTATTTCTCGCAAGTACTAACTTTAAACATAAGAAAAGACATCAGTTGACATGGCGACCTCCACAATCAAATCAACGCTGGACTCAAATAGACCACATTGCCATCAGCCACCGTTGGATAGGCTCGATAGAAGGCTGCCTCTCATTTCGGAGTACATGTTTAGACTCAGATCATGCTCTAGTACTAGCGCGTATTAGTCTGCGTCTCACTGGACGTAAAAGATCCACGGCAAAGATCCCACTCAGAAAACCAATTAGTCAACTGTGTAAGCCATACCCATCCCTAGTCAGCTTGGAATGATATCCAAAAAACTGTTGAAACAGCAGTCATATCTACTAGTAAACTAAACCAAAAAGTTAGGAAAACTCTGGATTTCAACTGCATCTATTGAACTGATAAATGCATGGCAATACATCCTGTCTGGTTCTGAACACGATGAGGAGCGAAAGCAACTTAAACACAAACTGGTCAAAAGCTTACGCAATGATCGTGAGCAGTGGTGGGTGGCGAAAGCTACAGAGATGAAAGAGGCGGCGGCAATAAGTAGACAGTAGGCAACTGTTCAAACTTATCAAGGGAACGGGTATCAGAAATCCGACTGTAAGTGAAATTATCTCAGAAAATGATGGGACCATTATTCACTGTCAATCCAGAAGGTTGGACCGATGTACAAAACACTTTAGGGAACAGTTCAACTGGCTCTCGGCCTCATTCCAGTTGCCAACCATTCCCAAACGATCTGAATGGCAAATTAATATCGGTCCTCCCAAGTCTTAGTGAGGTTAAGAAGGTTATAGGTAATCCAAATCGAGGGAGAGCAGCAGGATCTGGTGGATTAACCCCTGAGATATTTAAGGATAGTGATCCAGTCTTAGCATCAAGATTAACCGGAATCTTAGCTAGAACCTGGAAACTGGACGTAATCCCATTTGACGGGTCTCGAACACTAATCGTCTCAATCTATGAGAAAGGACAGAAGTCCTCTTGTGACAATCACTGAGGAATCAGCTTAACGAATATAGTGTCTAAAACATTGGCCTCAATCATACTTCGACGTCTAACTAAAGCTCTTGAAGAGCAAACTCGGGAGAACCAAGATGGCTTTAGACCTGAACGTGATTGCATAGACCAAATATTCACACTTCGCCAGGTTCTGGAACATAGGCACACTTTGAGACACCCAATAATACTTGTATTTCTTGACCTTAAGGTGGCATTTGACTCTACTGATCGTAAGGTTATGTGGCAATGTCTATCATTGAAAGGCGTATCAGAGAAGTACATTAACCTTATACAAGCTCTCAACTCGAAAACCACCTGTCGAGTTAGAGCCTATGGTAGACTGTCGTCACAACTGATTACCACAAGTGGTGTTCGTCAAGGTTGTCCGCTTTCCCCACTTTTATTTAATTTAATCATTGACATACTTACACAGTAAATATTGTTATCGTCTGACTTCTCCGGAATTGACCTCCATCCAGGTGAAAAAACTTGCTGACTTAGAATATGCAGATGATATAGTTCTCTTAGGTGAAGATGCTGATAAAATGAAGAATCTTTTGACAACCTTAAACATGAATGTAAGGATGTTTGGGATGCGATTCTCTTCACCCAAATGCAAAATGCTACTTCAGGATTGGCTTGATTCGGAACCGAAGTTAGTGATAGGGAGTAAAGCAGTTGAATGTGTTAACCGCTTCACTTATCTTGGGAGCCTCATCAGTCCTGGTGTCTGCTGAAATCTCTGCACGTATACATAAGGCCCGATTAGCTTTTGGGAATTTGCGTCACTTGTGGCGTAGGCGAGAAATCCAACTACTGACCAAAAGACGCGTTTACTTCACAGTAGTTCGATCCGTTCTACTTTATGGATGTGGAACATGGCCATCAAGGATAAAGGATATTCATAGGCTCCTAGTATCACAGATATCTTCGAAGCATTGCTCGTGTTTTCTGGGACCACCAACTAAGCAATACGTGGGTTAGGAATAGAGTACTAGGTAAGTCTACTGACGGTAAGTCTATTGATTAAGTACTAAATCTTCATCAGCTAAGGTGGTTAGGACATGTGCTACGTATGCCTGACCACCGGCCACCTTGATAAGCAATGTTGTCTGGTGTGTGAGTAGGCTGGAAGAAAGCTAGGGGCGGCCAAACAAAAACATAGCACCAGTCCATGAAGTCATTGACATTTGGGCTGAGCCATGTTAACAGATGCAGACTACCTAGTTGGGGTCCGCGTGACGCTCGTAACAAATGGTTATAGAGACCTTGGGTGATATGGCTCAAAATCGTTGGCAATCGAGCAGGTACATCTAGTCCTTGTCTTTCTCCGAATTCTAAGTTTCTGAACTTATCATGATTTTCTTCTTACTGAATCATATTTTCTTAAATCTTATCTCCGATCTCTATTCCTTTCCATTTATACTAACTCTGTTACTACCTCCACTACTCTGAATTTTGATCTGACAATTTAATCTCTATCTGGTAATTTGGGTATGGCGACTTGAACTGATGTATGCATGTACCAAGTTCTACGTTGTAACTGTCTGTCTGTAAAGCACTAGAATGAAAATACCTCTTCATAAAATAAGCAATTAAAATACTAGAGGACATACAGGAAATCAACACCAAGCAACAACTAAAAATATTCTCAGATAAAATATTTACGTTGATACCACAAGAGACAAATTATTCTTTAGTATGAACTAGCTCAGCGGAAACAAAATACCATATTCAAAAAATCAAAAAAGGTTTCTGAGTCAAAGTATGGAGTAAAATTTAGAAACATGATGGGATAATCTGACATTGGCTCTTTCAGTAATCCACATTTTGCCAAAAATGTAACACAACAAATATGCAGATTATTCAGCTAAAATTGCTGTTCTTTAACATAATTAATCTACTTAGACGTATTCAGAAAGTGTTGTAATAATTGCATATATATGCCTTAAAAAAGGAAACCGATAAATTGTATACAAAGCATGCATATAATTAAATAAATACGATTACCTGTAAGAGCCATCAACATGTGATACACGTTGTTTCAAATCGACTACTGGGGCTAACGTTGTACGAGAACTCCACTGAGGATTGGAGGAATCTGTGGTAGGGCGTCGGCCTTGAGCACGTTTCACAGCCATATGGGATTGCATTAATTTGAGACTACAAATACATTTGAATTAAGTTGATTTTATTACACGAAAGAACTAGATTTACAAATACGTATTTCACTGAAATCCCAATCGAATTGAAGAGGTACACATATAAAGCGTATGGATCAGACATACAAAAATTAATTTCACATTAAAAATTAAGAAGGTCAAAGGTAAAAGATAATTTAGGACATAGAAAATAGACAGACAGTAAGATTCTTGAATAACTCAACGATCTCATCAGTACTATACAGTTACATAAATAGTAGGCCAGTAGAAACCCGTAGCTGCGATCCTGGAAACCAAATGTCAAAAAAGCGAACAGTAGTATGTAAAATGAAAACTAGTAGGCACTAGAGTACCTGATGTGACATTAAACCAAATGTATTTAATTAAGAAAGTTAGTATGCAGTCCAACAGTGAACATTAAAATACAGCAAAAACCTACTTTCGTTTAACACTTATATTTACCAACAACATAAAACCAATCTCAAGACATTCCAGAGAAACATACTTCCAAAGTCAATAATTTCACAACTTCGACTGTAAGAAAATAACTAAGACAGTGAACATAAGTACGTCAATCTAAGTCACATCACTTGAAAAAGCAAACAAAAGTCAAATATAAGAATGAGCCGGGAGCAGAATAAGTAAATTTGCATTACCTTCAAAAATGAGTATCCATCACTAAATTTCAACAAGCAATCCACAACAATTCGAGACCAGTCTGCAATTCGGAGCACTATCATAACGTTTCTCACAAGTTTTACAGTTGTTATTAAATTAAGTCTCTATTTACATTTGTAATAAAACCTCCATCCATAGCATGACTGTATATTAAGGTTTTAAATATCAATATTACCACTTACTTTTCTGACAAAAATATTCGAATCAAAAATGTTCGCGACATTACTTATTACTCTCTCGAAACACTATTGTTTTTGTCCATGGTAAGCACAATACGCCACTTAATGCTATTTTCACTCATTACTGTGATTCAATTTGTTTCCCGAGTATAAGTTTATATACAATAATTTCAGTAACGCTTTTTGTAAGGACTAGTGATACTAACCGACTTCTCAAATTGAAGTGAAGAGGCGTTCGAACTTATGACCTATTGATTGAAAGACGAACTACCACAACCATAGAGCCAACATACAACCCTCCTACTATTCTATGATAAGCAGAAATGAAATTATGTCACCACTAGCAATGTTAAATCAGCGGAATACTTCTCTCTATACAACAAAAGTATAATGGAATAATCAACTGGACAAAGAAAGCAAGGAAATAAAAAGAATAATAATGATAAAAGCAATAACCAAAAGTTTACATATATCCAGCACACAAGTTCACGTACAGTCACTTGAATGCATACATATGTACATATACACAATGTGAAAGAAAAAACAGAAAAATATTTATCGTTTACATTAATCAGCTACTTTTTTTATCCGACTAGGATCTATATATATATATATATATATATATATATATATATATATATATATATATATATATATATATATATATATATATATATATATATATATATATATATATATATATAGGGGAAATAAATTAGTATGACAGTAAAAATAGATAGATGTTGAGGTGTTAGTGTAGTTCAACATGAAATTGAATAGTGATAGCAAAACATGAAACGAACAGGAAGCAACGATAAACAGCTAATCAATTTACTAGTTGGAACAATAACGTTACACGATACTGAATTAATGGTAATTTACCTGGAATTTGAATTAATTGACGAAGCACTCACACTGAATTGATTGGATGATGTTACATCCGATTCAGACCAGTTAGCAGCAACACGTAAACCAACTAATGGAGCGTTTCCTGATTTATTAGACAGATCATCCGTAGTTAAATTATCAAGTGGTGTTCCGTCTAAAATATCTAGATCATCATATAGACTTGACGCCATTTCTAGAAATTTGGACTTTAATCCTAAATATATAAGACCATTTGAAAGAAAATTATCACTGACTAAGCTGGTAAATTCAATGAATCAAAATGCAAGCACATAGACGCCGAAAATACATGCACGTATACTGAAAAGAATTTTGCATGTTATTACGGTTAAACGAAAGCCATATACCTAGAATATGGTTTATAAGCATAGATTTCTACAAATGAAGATTATTAAAAATAGAAGCAAAAATACCACATATGTGAAAATTTTTTCATGCAATTTAAAGTTCTACGAAATTGTTTAACGCACAATTTAATGTGACAAAAGTTGAAGACAAAATCCACACACAAGCTGATAAGAACCAATAGTAGAAATAGAATAATGAACAGCTTAATTTTATGAAGTGAAAACCTTTTGCTGCTCAAGAAGCTGATACTTTGTTGGGGTCACAAACTTTTTTAAGGTATAAAATAAAACAATTTCAAGGAGTCAGGTAATTTTGAAATGGTGATAAGAAGACAAGTAACCACAGATGTAATGAATGGATTATTCAAAAGAAAAATTGTATTAATAAAAATCTCTAGAAATAAGACTATTTAATAATGTGTGCGAGAAAACTGGTTGCAAGCTTTAGCGATATCAACACCTTGAAAATGGAGTTAACTTCAAAAACAAAATGAGATAGGTATAAAAGTGATGATGGAAACCGGTTAAGAACTTTTAACTCAAGAGTTCAGTCTAAAAATAACGAAACTTAACAGGGAGCCACAGTTATACACCACGAGATTATGGACACATGGTACTGCAATAAAACTACGAGGATATTTAAAAAGCGTACTAATAAATAGTTGTATACTGCATTATCAGAGTGATATTATGGAATACTAAACGGCTGTTGCAGGTTTAATCATAGATTTTGCACTGAATGGAAAATAGGAGTATTACAAAGCATAAAAGACATCTTTCATTCAAAATAAAAGGGAATTTTTGTAAAGGAGAAATGATAATAACATAATGTCCCATTTTATGTTTGTGGCGATTTCTTTCATTCCGGTGAAGTGTTAACGAGAACTAAATAATACTCACAAACAGATTGGTTTGGTTGAAGTTAGAAAAATGCGAGCCGCCGTATCCCAACCTAATGTCCATGTGAAGTTTTAGTATAATGATTAGGGCGTTAAACTTTTGATTAATAGGTTATATTCCCAAGTCCCACTTCATTTATTTTAGTTCCGGAAATCACATAGTTAACAAGCCCTCACACTAAGAGAGTGGCTTATAATCAAGTATAATAATCGGTACCTGATAAATGTGTTAAAGTGAAGACTTAATGTCTACGTAATAATATTTCTACCAGCCACAATCGCACATCCATTACATAGATTTGAATTTTAAGCACAATGGATAATCGCTGTATGACAATTAGCATCAAAATAAATATAAGAAGCCTACTCTAAATATATATGAAATCCTAAACATTATCATAAACAAACCGATAAAATACAATCAATACACCATTAAAACAAAACTGAAGAGCAACTAATATTCACAATGCCAAACAGACAATAAAAAGAAAACATAGTGTATTAGTTATGTTTGTATTCTCCGTGTAGAACAGAACATTTTATACAGTATTAGCATAAGTAGTATACTTAGGCATACACAGCATTTGTCCATAATTGAAGTACAATCAATGTAACCTACTTTATGTATTCATACTGAACAACCAAGAATGGAAAGGTCACAAAATATACAAACACAACAGAACCCAGGAAATCAAATTTAGAGGAAAACTTCTTTTTAAAACAAAAGTAAAAGAAATAGAAGGCAATGTAGCGCTGAACCCTAAACATCAGCAGGATTAATTGTACATATTGATAAAATTATGTAGTGATTAAAATCACATTCACGAATCCATAGACAAATGTATACATATATAGTTATTGTGACTTACAAACCATAACATTATATTACATTGCTTAATATTTTTCTCTTTAATGTATGTACTATTAAATATTGTAAAATTTCATAAAATAGGATGAAGAGAAAGAGGTTTTAAGAAAACTGTTTTATTTTAATTGAGCACCTAAAAAGTAGAATTAGTATTCGTTGTATGATTTACAGTAATGCATTTTAATTAATAAATTCACGAAAATAAAACAAAAAATATGCACAAAAGTTTGAAGAAGGAAAAGACACCAATCAAGATTGGATTTAGTATATTGCACATAAGTATTATAATTATTCGTTTCCTAACAATATGTAACATATTCAATTGCTCATTTACCTGTTTTTATAATATAAAATTAATAAGCACTACATTTCAATGAATATATCATTGTAATTATTGTCAATAGTAGTTGTATACACTGGAGAAAAGTTACTTATACACAAATAGTGATTTACAAGACAAGACTCCTTTTGTTTCTTCTTACTGATAAACAACTTTGTAGTGGTGAAGGGTATTTTTCGAAAGACTAAAAAATACTAAAGAACAGAAAAAACTGAAAGAACTTAGGTGAAAAATTTGTAATTTATCTTACGTCAATCTCATTACTCTCTAAACTGAGATTTCAAAAGTACCATCCGGAGAATTAGAATCACCATCTTTTTGCCATCGTGTAATTACTTGGTTAGAAATTTTGGGACCAGTTGGTTTCATTCGATTAGTTGGTGTATTTACTTTAGAACTCCGATTGTGAGGAGGTAATGGTGGTGTAGGACGTAGCCCAGCTTGTGTCATATTTGAAGGACAATAAACTGGACCAAATGACTGAGGCATATATTTGGCAGCTGACTGCTCATTTAGATGAGGACTAGCTACAAAAAAACTAGATCCATCCACCTGAGTGTCATCATGATTACTAAAGAAAGGTGGTCTGACCAATTGAAGATGGGGCGATGCTGTAGCAGTATTGAATTGATTGGTTGAGTCAACTGGTGATAAATATTGTGTCGACACAAGAATACCATGGGGAGGTACAACTGGAGGCCAATGTGGGCGACTATGAGGAATACTTGTTTGAGAACCATGAGGGGGCAGAGGTGGAGGAAGACTATGAAGTAATTGTGGTGGCAAGTGGCAAGCAGCTTCACTATGAGATAGTAAGTATCTTGAATCTCCTTGCATTTCAGGACACCGAGGATAAATTTGATGTACAAATTCATGGTAGCGTTGTTCAGATCTGATTGATTTCATCAAACCCTTTGACATATTGCTAGCTGGTAAATTTAAGGATTCAGGAGTGGGTGAAGTAAGTGTAGCTGAAGTGACGTGATGTAAACCACGACCCGTTAAAGGAGAATATGATTTAGGCGAATACTGCGTAATGTTTAAATCCTGAGTAGTACCAAACCGTTCAACAGCAACAATATGAGGTTGGGAAATTGATGGAGAATACGTATTTATGGGTAAGGTAACTCGATCACGCAAATTCACCATTGAATCAAATGTACAAGGACATGCACTTTCATTGGGATGTAAAGAACAAAAATCTCGCGAAGAACTCCTGCCGATTCCCGTAGTGACTTTTTGATCTTGTCTGCGATGAAGTGAACTACTTGACCTGCTTTGATTGTCTGCAGTGAATTTTCGTAATTGACGCCCTCGAATCAAATCAGCGTCCGAATTTGCTTCGGATCCTAGAAGAGGAGTTAAATAGTCACCTTTTATGTCAATGTGATCTCTGTCAGATACAGTTTTAACGGGAACATTAGTGGTCGAAAGGACAGAATTGATAATAGTATTAGAGACTGCGCTATTTTCCTTTGATACATGCTTTGATGAATTTTCTCCAACTTTCAGACTTTTACTGTGATCTTTGTCACCTAAAGACTTCGGCTTAGTTTCACCTAAAGTAAGATTTGGATTTGTTTTGTTTAATTCACCAGCTTTCGCACAAACAGGAGATTTAGATCTAGAAGCGTGATTTTGATTGGTGGGAATCGTATTTGCCATTCCTTTAGGAGTTAGAACTTTTGGCTGTAAATTAGGCGAAACAGAATCATCTAATTCATGATGAACGCTAGAAACCAAATTCGACCCATTTCCTTGATCAGAAGAATGATTAACCATATTTTCGAGATCCACTTTCTCACAAACTTCTTTTCTCTGCTTAATAGTACCAACTGGGTCTTTAGAAGGTTTCTACAATGATTCACAAAAAATGAAATTGCAACACTAGAATTTTAAATAACGTATACAGCAATAAACTTATGAATCTCTTTTTAATCCAACTCAATCGAAATAAATTTATGACGAACATAAACAACAAATTAAAACCAATCTCTGCAAAACCATATAGGAGAAAATGGTCAAAATGAGAGGGACGATCATTTGCACTGAACTAGAAAGCAACAAGATATTGAATCATTAGGCAAGTAATATATTATTTTATAGAAACAATATCATCTGTGATATTAATATTTGATCTGACTTTATCATATAAATCTGATTCAGCCGAGTAGCTGGAAATTCACATGTTAACCAGATAAAAGACACAAGCGATGAGCGTTACGTAGTGATTATAAAATAGGTGGTTTAGATACCCAACCTTTAAACAGTAGGTTGTGGAAACAAATATATATATATATATATATATATATATATACTTAGATTTACCTCGTTTGTCGTCTAGATCACAAAATCTATACATGGTTGCTGGGTTCTAACTTTAGTAAGATAAGGACGTTATTCTGTATTCTTTTGAGAAGTTAATGTGAATGTGTAATTAGGATCTGAAAACAGCTGACAACAAATTGACATTTAATAAAAACGGGGGCAGTGAAATTTTGAACAGTTACCACAAAGACATACTCAGTACCAACCCAACTTCACACAATATGTATCACCCTCAACAAAATTAAAATATTCATTATCAAACCTAATTACTTTGATGCAACTCTAAAATTAAACTTTTGGCAAGAGATGTAGTAGATTGCTCATTTCCTAGCTAATTATTTCCTCATAAAAAATTGCTAAGATCTCCAGTAACCACAACACTAGGATTGCTAAAATACAATAGACTGTATAGTGACATACAGTAGTAACGTAATTATCTTGAAATTATAATCTAATGACAAGGTATTCATATCATCTGACGACTCTTTTAAACTGTACAACCTCAGCATCTAACGTTATAACGTAAAAAGTTGAAGTTCTACGTCCACTTTTCAATTTCCGCGACAGTAAGTAAATAGCTTATAGTTGTTGTATAGTAAAGAATAACTATAATAATCATGTAATTAATAGAACTCTAAACAACGTCTAATTTAATAAGTTAAAGAAGTTTGTTTGCATGCACTATACTAATATGAACAATCTGTTAGTAATGAAGTTCTCGCCACTAAATGTAGACAATGAAAGACATATATGCCAGACAAATAACTATTTCATTATTTACAGAAAGTAGTTAGGATTAGAAGACCCAAGGGCTGTTTCAATGGTATTTTCTCTAAGAGTAGAGTCTGGATGAGAACTTAGGATTAAATAGCACATACACTTGGAATTATTACAAACCAAGATCATAATCATTTTGTCCACCTGGAATACCTGTCACTGTTAAGCATTATGATGTTTGTGGAAAGTTTTGACTAATGAAAATACTTGTTAGATTTGGGAAAAATGTAGGCATAAAGTAATAAGAAATGTGACCACAGGATAATGAGGAAGGTAATGCGGGCTGATGTCATTATTCTGAGCGACAAATATGAGATAAACCAACGAACTCTGCTCCTGTCAGACAGTATCGTTTGCATTTACACAAACAATACGGCCAAAATCATGTACAAGGGCGTATCTAGTCAGCTGACTTAATAGTACTATTACAATTGAGGAGAGACCTGTTACAATCGAACTCTTTAAGTAGTGTGCAAAGATCTTTCTTCACATAAACTTCTAATCTTAATGACTCATCATGAGGACACATCACATAGTGCCATGGATACCGATGCACCTACCACAGATATTTTTACTACTGGTAGTGATTTCTAGTTGGTTATTTACTCCAGATTACTCGTGGTTTATATAGGGACTAAATTGCGGTAATCTAACCCAGGTTGTAAGGTACTGTCAAACAGAGAGTTGGACAATGTTGCAAATATCCGTGGATTGTCCATAATCATGGTATGCTCTGGTTTTTCAACCGAGGTTACGAAGTACCTTTTATGTAGAAGCTTCTGAGTTACACTTTTAATAAAAGAAGTTATCCGTAAATGATGATTAGAATTTAAAGCAAAATTTAGTGACCGTGATATGCCGAGCACCTAAATAAGATTGATTACCTTCGAGAGCTATTTATCTGTAGACTATTTCATTATTTTCGGTCACATTCAAGGTGAACAATCTGTTTCGATTATCATTCACTTCCCCTACATCTATCCTCCCATTTGATACATTAACTGTTAGTATATAACTTCTTACTGATGAACTATGGTTAATCAATTGTGTACACGTACTCCGGTTCACTTTCACTATTGCTCCTATTTTGTACGAATGTTAGTCTCCTAATTGGTTAACGGTGTGGTCTGGTTTTACTTATATATAAAAGAATATTGGAAATATAATACGATTCAGATTCTATAGGGTTGGTCTACTGTCTTGTTCTTCTATCTCTGGTTTGGGACCGAGTGGGTATAGGGTAGACGCACATTTATCTACTAGGCACACCCAATTAGCGTTTCGAAAAACCAGCCAAATTTTTTGCGTCATAACAGATAGTAATATTTAAGACAAAGGCATATGGGATTACAATGTGTGGTCGGCAGAACAGATCTTAAAAGCTAATCGTTTTCAAATGTTATCGGACAGTTAAATAGGAAGTAAATTTGGTGGAATCAAAATCCAAATGGTGAAACTGATCAGCAATAGACCCAACTAATATATGGTCACTAAACAAGGAATAGTCGAAAATATACACCTGAAAATGTATTCAACTACCATAAAAAGAGTGAAACGGCAACCCATCTAAACAAAAAGTGATGAACATATATTCCGAAAAACTAAGGAATTTAACTTCTCGACTAATAATTTGATTTACAGACAGGATCTCGAATATGGAACGTAAACGCTTGCAAAGATACTTTAAAAAATAAACATTAAATCTCAGTAGTAAGCAGGGAAACTAAGAAAAAACATGCAGACTCACAAAAGTATCACTAAGTTTGGAATCGTTAAAACCAAAGCGAAAATCTGACGTCTGCTGTTGGATATATTTACCATTATAGGCCATCTCCCACATGTCCACTTCAGTTACATATGGTCGATTCAATCTATGTCAAAAATTTGGATGAAATACTATAGTTGAAACTTACAAGGATGGTTGGGAGGTACAAAATATATATAACCAGTTTCTGCATAGGCCACGATCATAAGGATTCATATCAAGATCGTATTTTGAAGTGACCTTAAAAATTATGAAAAAAACCTTATGACTTCAAAACACAACAATGATGTGATCAGTAAATGGATTAGAATAACATGTTACATTAGCATTAAAGCCATAGAGGAAAACATAAGAGCGACTCACTTCGACCAAGCAAAACAAGTCACAAGAATTAATTACTATCAAATAAATGAAAGATTAGAATTATTTATGCGTAGCGTGCCACACGCGTTATGTTTTCTTTAGATGAGTTACGATTTTCATAAGAATAACTACATTTTTGGACAACAATTTACACGGTTGACTCGACATCTAATACCAAAACCTGGCATTAGGAACATTACCATTAAGCAGAAAACTCAAAAGTTTATTCATTCATTTATATACAACGTAAAATTCGAAGCGCATGTTCACAGGTACAATTTGCCATATCATAGCACAACAAGATCATGTTCAAAAACAGAATAATTAAACAGAAAGGAATAAAACAAACAAAAGTACGAAATAATAATGAAATTTAAGATCTAGCAAAACGCGAGGAGTGAAAACATTTACGCAACTGTGACTGATCTTGGGATATGTCACCCAGTGTCTCCAATTACTAATTGCGACTGTCATGTGGACCTCAACCAAGTAAAACTAATGTACTAACGTGGTTTAGATCGAAAGTCGAGGACCTCATAGACTGGAAAGTTCAGTTATTTAAAATTACCGTGAAAAATTCGTAACAATACTCGTACACTAATGTTACAAACGTTTACCTGCTCATTTGTAGTTCGTCCTTTGCTGACTAAAAAAATGTGGAATCCTGTCAGACCAAGAACAGGAAGCAGCAATAAGCCTACCAAAATTAACACACTAATACTGAAAAGCACGTCAAGGAATGTTAACAGAATACTGTATATTGGAATTTAAGGAAAACGATAAAGGATACGCAATAATGACTTTGTAGTGAGTCAGCTGATTTGTACGCATCAACACATAAGTCATAGACACCCCAAATACAATAATCATATGGAGAGTCAATGCGAGCAGGAACGAAAAGAAATATCGATAATTCCTTCGGCCAATACAATTATTCAGCCAAGGGCAATGATGATCGAACGTCTACAGATCTTTTTTGTGAACTGATCAACTTACATCAATACAATGTTTACAAATAGAGCAATGGGAGCAACGAGGAGGTCTGTAGAATTCACATGTAACACACCACTTTAAGCGAGTAGTAACTCCGTTGATATCAATAGACTTATACACTACAGTACGTGGAGAACCTTTCTCAATCGTAGTCACCTTTTCACCGGGAACACCTATTCAACAATGGTGAGCGTGAACAGATAGAAACGTACCCATGGCATAATAGCCAGGGTCCATGAAAGTCGCCTTCCCAAAAGCCGAAACGACGAAGAAGAAAAGCAATGAATGGCACACAATAAATGCATAACTATTTTCTTTGCTGAAATCCCAACAACTAAAAATTCCATAACAATTAACCTAACTTACATAAAAACTAAATATAAGGCAGTAAGAAATATAAGAAGAAACCAAGCAATTAAAGCTGGCCCAATATTTTTTGAAAAGGCCTGACAACTCATAGTCCATCGAAAATGTAATCCCCATTAACCAGCAGGCTCGCGACGGACATTAGTCACCACAACGGTCGATGTGGTTGAACGAACCGGTACCCATATTGACCAACATAAACAACAGGCATTACAATGGTTTGTCTCCAGCTATAAAAAGTCACAGTACTCCGATAAAATGTCACTAAATAAACTTTACATAAATTATTTGGTTACTTCCAACCAAATGAATGTCGACATGGAGCAGATTTAATCAGTGCATTTTCTCATCCTTTACCTTTACGGCAAGCTTGAATAAACAAATTGATTTGGCTCTAGAGTCTGGCTCTAGATCTTAGATGGCACCTTATGAGGGTAATCTTACCGCATAATCTTATTAGGCCAAGTAAATTAAGCAGAAAATTCTTCAACGCTTTACGATTTTCGTATCTTTTTTCCTTTAAAATGTTTGCCACCTTCTTTAGTTTATTTTAACTTATTCATGGGCAGCTAGCTAGCTATTAATATCACCACACAAGATGAGGAAGGGTGAAGATTATTTAGTTCTTTGAGTGGAATATTGTTATAAGAAGTAAGAAATAGACAAGATATTGTTGGATAATGTAAACAGAAGTGATAATTTTAATAGCAGTGTTGGTAATCGGTAGCTAGCAAAAAATGATAGAGGAAATAGCTAAAAAAAGATGCGTTTTCTGCACAAAGGTAGAAAGAATACATTTAATTCGAGCCTGTCGATGGAAAATGATGTAAGTGATTATCACACATCTCAGGAAAGTAGTCAAAGATAAAAAAGTCTTGTAGTGAGCGGAAACGTGGCAGCTGAACTGTGGAGTAATGACATGATAGCATGGGCTGGAAATATATCGCAGGTAGTGACCTTGCTGTTATTCAAACATTAGTCGCTACATTTCTAAATTTGTGTTCATTCAGCGGTTATATGGGTAATTTTTAGAAATTGGTTTCAGTCAAGTTTACAACTTAACCCTTCAACCCTATGATATTTGTGGTCTTATGTCACATGTTGGACTGCGTTACGGGACTTGTGTATTTATAGGCACTCTGATCTAATCTAGTAGTTTGCAACAAGGTTTGGTTACATATAAAGAGACAGTCCTCGTCCGTTAGCCATGCTTAATGCGGATCATAAATAGTATATACTAATTAACAAATACATTTTACATAGCTTTAGACATGTCCACCAGTATGAAGCATAGATCCTCTCATAATTCTTTAAGGTAACCAAACTAATTGAAATTATTCACAAAAAGTAAAAAACTCTTTAGATACTTAGTTTCACTGAGTGTCTACTGGAGTTACTTCTGCAATGTTAAGTGTAATATACCTCACAACATTATATACAAATGATTTATATCTCAATTTTAAAGTGAACTTAATGCCATATGCTGAAAGTATGATACATCTACCGTATATCCATCATACAATTACTAAATAGGAAAAGGATTCTAAGTAGCTCATCAGTACTGGTTAACTTATGGTGGCTGAATATTACAGGTCACGACAATACAAACATATGCTGAGAATATACTAGAAATGTTAGCCAAATACACATAAAATGAATTTCCTACGTTTTTTAATGATTCCATACATGGGTCAACTTGTAGAAACTTAGGTTGACTAGTTAAGAGTTGACTTCAAACCATAAGCATATATCAATACAATAAAGCCCAAGTATTCATTTGCTTTCTTATTCTGCATAGGTATAACATTTCCTATTATCTTATATTGGATATTAAAAAGTTTAGTGTGTTTGGATGATTGGTATCGCGCTCCACTGTCACCTGCCCAAGATACAAAAATGAAGACTTATTCCGTAAAAATCCGATTTCTTCTGTCAATAGTACGGGACGTTCCAATGCTTAAAAAACTTGCAGTGAAATATTAAGCAAATAATTCTTTACCTACTGGTCAAGACCTACTAATAAATCTAAAAGCCCATATATTGTGCGCAAAAGTCAACACACAGCAATACATACAAAAATAAATAAACATGTAGGCATCTGTCATTGACAGAAACCTAGCCCTAATGTTCAATTTGGAATGGGGCATATAGATATCCTATGTGTCCAAAACACTCTAAATGACACTGAATTTAAAAGAAAATTCGCGCTGGATTTTGTCTCTGTGCTAACGAGCAACGTAAATTTCTTTCCAATCGTAATGTATTACCTATAGTTTACAAATTTCAGTATCCCAACACAATGAATTCCCAACTGAAGAAATGTAATCGTGGTTTTACATTGTTGCAACTAAAGGCTATAGTGTGTATTGATCAAACCAAATCTATGAATGGTACTGAAGAGGGGCAAAAATCCTGTTATTACAATATAATGAAGCAATTCATGTTGGCTAGACTTATGGATGTTCAGGCGGCTGTATGGTTATTGGTTAATTTCATTACAAATCTGATAACCGAGTACAATTAACTCCAATCAGCCTGTAACAACATAGAACATGGTGCGGAAGTACATCAGTTCAAGTTTTCATACCTCAATTTGCAGATAGGGATTAAATTATCGAATCGAATCCCAGAATAGTGGAGGTAGAAACAAAATAATTATTATTGAAGAGGCTTAAAGATCAAAAATAAGGTTTAAGAAAATATAACTTAGTAAGTAGAAAATTTGATGGACTCAGAAGCATGGGATTTGGAGGAAGACGTAGAGGTAAGGTGATGCACATCCCACCAAAAACAGTTGTCTCTGACTGATAGCTGAAACTAGCTGCGAGAATCTGTGATATATTTCCTGCCGATAGCATGTGGAATGGTCTAGAAACATTAATTTTAGTAAAATTTGATCAACAATGTGTGTGTGCATATTATCGTGAAAGTGATACCTCCGTAACCCCGAATTTTCAACCAATTTGTACGCCTTCCTTCTGCGCATGTGGTTCTTGACTAAATACACGTATTTGTTCTATTTTTTGTCCCTAACCGAGTTTCTGGTATCACAATATAAAGGAATTGTTGTTTCCTGTTATGATTTGGACAGCAATATCATTATGATTCATTATTTCTACTATGGAAACTACCTTCCCCGCCAGAATTCAGTCTAGACATTTGTTTTCCTACTGTCTTTAAGGTTCATAAAATATAGTTAAGCGTTTGGAATACGTCCACTCCTGAGTACAAAATTCTGCACCTACAAGTAAACTGCATCGTCATACCCTCTTGATCACATCAGTGTATTTACAATGACTGTTTATATATGCATTTTCAAATTTAAATTTATGTTTGCAGTCGTTTATACAGTACATACTTTTACATAAATCCACAAGTTCATTTCCAGTACACTTATTTTTTTCGTATTCTCTAACCTACAGTAAATAGTAGTGAGTATAGACACTAATTATACTGCGTTTTTTATGCTTTTCTCTGGTAGCTTTAAAAATGCCTATTTATTGTTACATATATATATATTCTACAGCTTAACCATATAATATTTTAAATAGTAATTTGATCACTTTTCACTGCTTTACATTTATATCTAGTTATGCTTTCTGCCAGCAGCCCGTTTCCATAATCTATTAAAGTAACCGATTTTCCACGTCAACCGAATACCGTTTAATTTCACTATAGTATAACTCTTTAATAACTTCCTGGATCCTGGCTCAACCATGTTTCCACACTACCACAATTCCTAGCGTTTCGTTAAAGAAACATCGCTCGCCAGTGTTTTTTTCCTTCTTCAATCGTCGGTTTATACCAAACACCAAACGTGAGTTTCGTGGCTTAAGCAAGACATAATTACAATCTGGATGCATTATTCATAAAGCCAGCTGTTAGATTTATACAGTTTCATCCTTGCTGTCAGAAATCACAGCAGAGTTGGAAGGCTTACTCTACTACGTTCCGGAGACTAATCCCTATGCTCAGATATGTTGCAGTAATTCTCCAATCACATGGCGAGATGAGAAATGATTCCACCAGCTGCTGACTGATTACTCCTTGGACCGTCATATACCAACTCAAATGCTGCGTTAAAAGAAACACTTCGAAAAATTGTATAAGTTTAGCGAAGTGGAATTAAAACAGATGTTGCCATGGTGGTTGCTTCGAGCACACAACATGTACTAAGTACTATATTACAATTAGTTTTTTTGTCCGAGTTAGCTGAAATTGTAGAAAAGATTGTTGAAGTTTACCCTGCAGGACACCGAATGGGTTTGAACCATGGTAACCAACCATGAGCAAGGATCGCCATATAGTCCCAATTGCAGGAAATGACGACAAAATTCGCTTTACAATAGGCCACCTTTACTGCTTTAGCACTTTGTAAAACACCCTTGCTCTGTAAACACCGAAATAACCACAGACATTGGCAACACACACCGCTTAACTTTTCTTAATTACGTTGTTACCACGAAACGTTTCGGGACCTGTGTCAAACCATATATGTATACCTCCAACCAGGACTATTTAGGAAAGGCCCCACTTAAGCAGTAGAAAAGGATACTGCTTTATACTATACACGAGGCCTCCACGTTCTACCTTACTGACAGATCATCTGGCGCCAGTCTCCAAGACGGAACAGAGGCTGAAATTGACTTCATTTCCCAGCAAGTTTGTCCACTAGTGGCCTAAATCATTGTTCTAATGGGCTATAGCACTAAGCTCTCTCCTGTGGGAGGCATTTAGTCCTACTAGATACATAGATTTCAACGTCCCACGCTTCAGCATGACATTTTCATGGCCATTTTACAGCATTACACTCTATCCAGATCATTACATTTAATCCGTGGTACATGGAGAGATGTATATTATTAGTGAAACAGACCTACCTATTTGTACAGAACCTCAGACCACCACCTGAAAAATCCATAATTACCGGACAAGCTTATGAACACGGTACATCTAAAAACTATTTAGCAGTCAAAATTCTCATAGGCCTTGCTCTCGCACATGATAATAATAACGATAACAATAAAGTTTTATTCTAAAGTATCATTGTGTACATGAGAGCATGCCAGTTTACAGGCATGATCAAAATGATATAAGTTTACATACATACAAATATATCGACGAAGTGTTACTGTCAGGACTTTTATAACATATAAAGCTCTGCGTTGACAACAGAACCAACTGCAACAAATTTTACAGTTCTAGGACACTAAATATATATATTGTAGCATGCTGCATATATAACAAAGTACCGCGAGCTTTTTGACCAATGCGTTACAATTCCAAAAAGCGGCTGAGGGTTAGCAGATTGGCTCACTGTGCATGTTCAGACGCGAAATAGGACCAAGGGTACTTGGAACTTGGGTGTTGAGGAGAAGGCAATAGTTTTGTGCCAGTAAGTTTCATACTTGTCTTGCACATTATCTTCTACAACTAGAGGAAAGACAAAAGAAGGGAGAACACAAAACAACAGCACTGGTATTCCGGAGTTAACAAAGCTAATGGGCAGGATTAGTAATTATACTTCCGACATACTACTTATGCTTATAGGCTGATTAAAATGGAAGAACACTATCATATGACCAAGACAGGTGAGTGGTGCTCACACGTTCAGAGTCCCTATTATTTCGCTAGTGGAGTAAGAAACAATAGTTGGTGTGAACATTTTTAACGAGATTTCAGAAGAGATGAAGTTACTAACATGCCGTACAAATAAAGGAAGTGAATCTGTTTCCCGAATGGCTTGAGGCAAATGGTTCCAGATTCTGGAGAATTTATTTGTAAAATAATTCATATAAAGAGCAGATTTAGAATACGATATTTTCATTTTCGAGGCTGAATCGCGTAAGTTGTAGCAAGAAGGTTCCTCGAACTGAATTGTATTAGGCGATGAGAACGCTAATTAGTTTAATATTTTGTAAAGGAAGATTAGGTTTAATTTTAGCCGTCGCCTCCATAAGGTATCTAGTCCTAACTTAGTGCATCTAGTTTTATAGTCTAGAGTACGATCAGCCTCAAGAATACGAAGACGAAGCGACGTTGCACAGACTCCAGTCTGAGTTTATCCCTAATGGAAACATTACTGAGAATAAAGGTGCAGTATTCTAGCAAAGGTCTGACACGAACTTTATATAGCAGAATACGAGAATCGTTGCTATAAAAGTTACGTAGTATACAACCTAGTAGTCGATGTGACTTAGATGTCTGCATATTGACCTGTTCTGTAAAAGACAGGTTATAAGAGTACCTTAGTCCTAAGTCAACTACTGACTGAAGCCTAGATAACTTACTGCCGTTTATGGAGAGATCAAAATTGAGACACTTATTCCCAAAACATATCCAACCACACTTAGAAGCATTAAGATCCAACTTCCATTTTAAGCACCATATTGCGACCTTGTTGAGCTCAGCAGTGACTCCACTGAATGTGTGTGCAAATTCGTGAGGAAGAAATGAGTACACTATTTTGAGATCATCTGCGTATAGAAAAGGTCTACCCATGCTGAAGCATTTGCATATATCATTTATGTAAGCTATAAAGAGCAATGGGCCTAAGACACTTCCTTGTATAACACCTCTTGTAATCGGTTTGGCCTTCGAAAGGGTGGAATTAATTTTAACTATTTGATGTCTATTACTGAGGAAAGAGTTTAACCATGCAAGTAATGGATTCCTAATCCCATAAGAGGAGAGTTTGCCTACAAGAAGCATGTGGTTAACCATATCAAAGGCTTTAGATATGTCTAAGTACAATACTAATACCAAGTACCCAAGGCTTTGTTTAGTAAAAAGTAAATTAAAGAATTCATAGTGACAAGTTATACAGAACCTAGTTTTGAGGAAACCATGTTGGGAATTAAAGATGAGTTTTTCGGAGAGTAAATAATCAGACATTTGATCACATACTATTTTTTCCATTATTCTAGAGATAACCGGGGTGATATTTATGGGCCTATAGTTATGCAAGTTTGTCCTGTCACCTGATTTAAATCGCGGGCATATGTATGAGGTTCTCCATCGATCAAGGTAAGATCCTATTGTTAATGAAAGGCCAAACAGTTTTAACAGGATTACTGGTAAATTGAGTCCTCCGAGTTTGAAGTAAATGGATGCTATGCCATCTACTCCATAGCTACTTGACGTCCTAAGTGAGTTTATGGATTTACAAATATTGTAATAAGTGAGGGTAATAGATTCCATATGGTTTGTAGCTGAGTTGATAATGTCTACTTCATTGTCATCCTGGGGTATACCTCTGTTAGCAAAGAAATCACTGAACAGGTTGGTTATGATATTATGGTCGGTAATCATTAATCCATCTCGTAAAATGCAAGAAATATCACTATTATGGGAAAGTTTGAGACGTTTATTGAACAGCCGTACCAAGTTTTGTACATTGGAGCTACTGTGCATAGGAAGGACTTTAACGCCTTCGTACGTCCCGTTTTATTGACAGAAGAAATCAGATTTTTACGGAATAAGTCTTCATTTTTACATCATGGGACAGTAGATAGTGGAGTACGATGCTAATCATTCAAACGCACTAAACTAGACATTCAATATGAGATAATAGGAAATGTTATACCTATGCAGAATAAGAAAGCAAATGAATACTTGGGCTTTATTGTATTGATATATGCTTATGGTTTGAAGTCAACTCTTAACTAGTCAACCTAAGTTACTACAGGACTACAACTGTAGACGACACAGTAGCATAACCTCGCCTAGCTTGGGCCAATATCGCACACAATTTTTCCCTAACACAATTCTTTCCTAACAATTTTTATATAACAATTTGAGAAGAGCTTCTTTGCAAAAATAGATTTACTTTACGCTAATCGTGCTAATTTTAAAAGATGTTTGAGACTATAATCATTACTATTTCCAGGTTGGTTGAGCCTTTCAGAATGTCGTTCAGACTAAGAAACAATGTCTGCACTCTTCGATGACTTGTGAATGAAGTCACGTATAGTCTTGTTTCTACATGTACATATCTCCAATCGCTAATTGTAACATCGATAGACATCAGCACCATCTCTACCAGCTTTCCTAACGGTTTTGTCAGTATAGCATTACTATTCATTTGCGTAAAAGTATTTCTTGTGTTGCCTAAATCAACCCCCTTTTTATCATATCAATGTAAATAGTACCATCCTGTTACCTCAATGCTTATAAGCTCTGAATTCTTAGTTAAAACCTACTTCTCTTAAGCGTTTTCTTGAATATGAACATTCCTTATAGCTGGCTCGTTTCTAGCAGAGCCAACCATATGAAAACAATAACAGACCTATACAGGGACGTCAGCAAACTTTTAACTTTCCGCCTCATGCTCAAGTTGTTTTTTCTCCCACCAAAAGTACTCCTGCTCAAGCGACGTTTGATGTTCACATGATCCTGATCTCAAAACACTACTCATTCTACGCACCGGCAACTCTGAAGATGCAGTTAACGCTGTTCTCCAACAACTCAATGACGAACGAATACTGCTGGCATTTTATTTTAAGGGATTGGAATCACCACAAGAGCGATATAGCGCTTATAGATGCGAATTAGTACCAATGAGCCTGGTAGTTAAGCACTTTATTCATTTAATTTGAGGGTGCTATTTCACCATACCATTTGATTATCTACTACTGTTAGTATTTGCTGTTTATTGATTCCGTTGATCATTTGTACTGTTTGGCTCAACTAAGTTCCATTTGCCACAGAAGTCATACTAGATAATATTGACTACTTCGTGTGACAGGCGCAGAAGAAATACCACCAGAAGTATCTTGTAATTTACCAATGACCTTATATTATTCTATTTTGTTGATAACCACGTACATTCATCCTAATCTTATCTCAGGTTAGCAGCATACATAGTGTTTCAATAACTCACTATTCAAAATCAATGCACGGGGATTCTCACCATCACAGCAGAATATCTCTATACACATGTGCAGTTGGCGTTCCAGTTCAAACAATCAGTATTTTTGGTTGTATCCCGTATGTGACATGCTCTGTGATCCATTATGTTTACTCCTAGCCGCTTTCTAAAATCATAACACCTGGGATGAAAAACGAGCGGTCGTATGTCAGAAATGAACCGTGTTACAATACATACTTCTAGTATCCTAGTACTGTAAACCTTGCTGTTGCTGTTTTTTTCACTTCTCTTCACTTTTCAGGAATACATATAGTGTATATTTTCTAACATATACTCCTCAATGAAATCACTGTATGTAGGCAAACCCATTACATTCAGACCATGCCCGTAAACTGGTATGAATAGTGTTACACGAAAGTAAAAATTATTACTACTGATGAGTGGATTAGGTGTAAGCAGAAGTCTGGATCAAAAGCTCGCCATTCAACCTTCCTACTAACTTCGTAAATTAGGTCTTGTCAAGTAAGACTGTTTTATAATAGGCATCTATCGAAGCATCAGAAGAGTTTGGCCACAACTAAGCGACAGAATCAGTGGATTGGATTGCTTCAACCCAGGTTCATTTAAGTTTGGTAGCTTCGTATTTACATCCTGATCCACGAAAGTTAGACTGTTAGTCAACCTTAGTCTAGCATCTACAAGAATGCTATAAAATCAGAAGACGTCTGACGGCGTTAATTTTGTTTGGTACTACACCTGTCAGTCACGAAAGATAACTGCGACCATTTCATGTACATCCACATTCAACCCACACCTAGTATTCGATGTGATATAATAGATCTCTCATTACTGAATACTATAACTCTATCGAAGCTAGATTTAGTTGTCAGGGGAGCCGACTAACCGACAATATTGGATATTATTTATTCAACACCCATAACTTCAGCCTTAGTTGGCCGTGGATTTTATGAGACAAAGAAATAACCAATATACTCTCAGAAACTTGCTCTTATTTTATCAGAGTTACTAAACCAGTGTTACCGTTGTGAGCATAGTCTTACTAAAACATTTTTGCTTATTTGGTTAATATATTCCTACGATCGGGTGTTATTTCCTGTGATCTGACTACAGAGCAAGTGGATAAACATATGAGCATCCATAGAAAACGGAGGTAGTGACGCCCGCTTTCAAATATGATAAATCTGGTTCAACAAAACGTTAACCAATTACCCAGTAGATTTGGTGTTATGACTTAATTAACATGCGAACCAAATATTACCGTAGTTCATGAAACAACGTTTGTAGCAAAGAATCAAACTTGAAATAGAGGAAAGTGAATGCTCGTTTTGTAAAGACAGACATTACCCCAAGGAGTGCAACAAGTTTTCGGATTCAAGCCTACAGGAGAAGTCAACCCTCGTGATAAAAGTGGGATTGTGTTTACTTGATTGAAAGCTGTGTCAGAAGCCTGGCACTACAGCCCGAAGTCATCAACTGCTGCAATAGCCTTCTCGCTAAAGCTCGGGGAAATAAACAGCATTAATGAGGATTTAAGAAAGGAGTGTACCAACTCGGGCATTGTCCCTGTCAGGATTTACGGTTTCATAGCTTCTGAAGATATGTGTAGATTGTTGGACAATGGTTCGAACGCATCATTAATTGATATGAGTTTATCTCAATAGCTGCACATCAAGGGTATGAAGGACAAAGTGACAATTAATACTGTGTTTTTTTTTGGAGACTTGGCCATGCAAGAAGGTGTTCTTCGACATGGAAATTTAGACTGACAAAATTGTGAGGTTACATCTGCTAATACGTCCCACAAACTGAAACCAAGAGAGACATCATCAGTTTAAAACTTTTTGCTTGGCATTAAACCCCACTCGTCTAATACGCATTTCTCCAGACCTTTAGATAGAAAGAATAAATTTGTAATCAGGTTCAGTGCTATGTAAACCCATAGAGTTACTGAGTAGATATTTTCAGATGACTCTGAACTCTACTGTACCACAACATTATTGAGCTGATTGATGAGATGCTTAGTTAGGTCGTGCTAGCAAGTTTCCTGCTCTGCAGTAAAGTTCAACTGAGATTTTGAGTTGATGACAAAGATATATACGGAGGGGAGCTCAAAGGCGATACTCGAGGTGATGACTCATGGTCAATCGACGGTGTTGCCCCGCTTAAGCTGGTGGAACAGTCGTGCAAACATAGTGACAGCCACTTTTTATAGGTCTCCTCTGGAATAGAAAATGGAGGATTTTAAACTGTAGTAGATACTTAGTACTTCGACTGCCGAATGGTCTAAACGAGAGGTTTAAGACTTATTCCGATCTATGGATATGATACAAGAAGTTTATATTAAGACATCTGGCGGAGGGATATAATGAAACTGCTATAAGTGGGACACCAAACAAGTAGTATCTTCCTCATCATTCCGTTATAAATGCAAAAAAGCCTGCTAAGGTACGAGATGTGTTCGATTATCCAACTAAGTATACAAACATTTCGTTGAACGATGTACTTTTGAGTGATTCTAATTGTATCCTCTTCACAAATTTTGTAAGTTTCAAACCACAATACAAGCGGTAATTAATGGAATGCTTTAACAAGTTGAGGTCCCTGAAGAGGATTGAGATTTTCTAAGGTTCCTGTAGTGGGAGGACGACTCTGGAGAAAGGGCATCTGAATTTATAATAACCATCCGTTCAATTGGTGCTATCTGTGCATTATGTTAAACCGTGCTGATATTCGGTGAAGATATCCGAGAATAAAAGCAACTGCTGATAGTTACTTTTATGTCAATGATTGTTTAGCATCGTTTAAAGTTGTCCATGCAATTACTTTTGAGGCAGAAATTAAACGAACTCTGTTAAGGACTGGCTTCTGCGTAACAACGTTTGCTTTTAATATTAATAAGGTGTTAGATGTTAGAAAGCATGACCAGTCATTAACACTGCAAAGTTTTTCCATGAACTTACTACTGACAGAACTCACTCTAGGTTTGGGATTAGACGCAGCTGAAGCTACAATGATTTTTGCAGTATAGGTGATTAACAAACGGATATCTAGTAGGGGTATTCTATCCCGTTTTTCTTCTCTATTTGATCCATCAGTTTTGTAGCATTATTTGCCCTGTGCATTAAGCTGATGTTTCAACAATCGTGTAGAAATAAGGTAGGTTATGACAATTCTTTGGACACGGCCGTAGCCGACCATTGAATGAAACGGAGTTATAATATTGACCACATAACCCAACTACATATACCTCGTCCTTTATAGCCTACAAAACAGCACTAGTTTTTGGATTTGTACGTGTTCAGTAAGGCTTTTGAAGAAGAATTTACTCAACGACACTGATTCTCTAAGATGATTATTAAAATTATAAATGTACAAAAATATTTTGGTATGCTTACTGGTGCATATTTTTGACAATATATGTCATAATGCAAGAAACGTTAACTCTGTAATCTTGACTTGTGTTTACTATTATATACGCCGCTCTTTCGCTTTACTACTGTTTGTCAAATATGTGTTCATCCCACTAATAGTTCTAAATCGAGTGCCTGGCGCTGTAACAGAAGATGCCGCATCCACTATTCCATGAATGTGGCTAGACCTGTAGGATATTGCCTTCCAATTAAAAGTCGCAGTTCTCATCAATTTATAATGTAACCCCTCGAAATGGTGGCATAAATCCATCCTATCATTCTCTTGTACCATAAGGTCGTCCCACTGTAATGTTCGTAATGGGAGCTACATAAATGCCAATTTGACACCTTTGTTGTTCCACTATCTCTGTGTATCATAGTATAATAAGCATGCACAATAACTGAACTCTTTTACCGCCTGATATCTTCTTGTTGATCTTGCCTACAAAAATGGCCTGCTCCTGATATCAGGAAATAAATTATTATTATTATTAACTGAGATAAAATAAACATTTTTCTGTCTAGTGTACTAATGATAACTGGTGATATACTTGTATTTCATATTTGGTTCTGACTGTTTCAACCCACATATCCCACATATATATTCCCCGCTTTACCTTAGTTTATCAATTTATATGTATTTTGTAGAGGTACTTCCATATATTTAGGGTGTTTTCTTCAATATATCACGTACTCTTGGTTGTAAGTCGACGTTTTATTTCACACTATTTTGGTATTCTGTTTTTTAAGGCATAGATTGTTCTTATATATATTTGTCAGCTTGAGCGTTTATTTATTTTGTGTGGGATCTAATCGGCTCACCTTCGATCATAAACTGTTGGTAGTGTTAACGTAATTTTTCTTTGTAACTTCGTGTTTTACGAGACTGTATTGCAACCACAAGACGTTTCTTCAGTCAACCGCTACTCACTATCTACGTTAAGTTCTATATTTGACATGCAACTGCCCGATAATTGTGGTCATAATCCAGGAGATTAGCTCGCACAAGTCGAATATTTTTCTTAGGGCAGATAAATTAATTCGCATGTGGTGAAGTATGCGCATGTTGTAGGCGCATCGCCCCTAGACATAACAGAAAAAAATTAAAAATGTCATCAATCATGTGACAGGTGAGAATCAGTATAGCAAGCTTAAAACAGTTGTCATCTAAAAAACGGCGATTTTTGACGAGAAGCAGTCTTAACAACTATTGACACATTGTAATTTAGGCAACAGACGGCTTCCTCAGATGTTACGACACATGTGTCAGCTTACTATACATACTTAAGTCTTCAAAAAATTACGGTTACGGCGCCTACCATTTAATTTACGGTAGATTTTAGGAATCCCAGAAGCGTCCATAGATTTTGGTACTTTAGCAGGTATAGCTAATAAGATGGTGGAAGTGTATCATGATCCTGCCAGCAACCTGGCTGCAAACATTAACCCTGAAATTTCACAGACACCAAGTGAATACGTTAGATACTTTGACAGCTTAGACTGTTACTGCAATATCAGCATTTGTCGATCACGATCTACATTTCTAGGAAAAAGAAGAACTGGTGCCCTTGAGCTAGAACACCTAGAAAATCGACGAATACTTGCTGGCAATATTTCCAGTATGGAAACAGAGCTCGTCGTTGCACTAAACCTTAAACCTATAACACAAGCAAGAGTGAACACTAGCGAGACTCACAGGCCATGTCGTAGTGTTTTCTGTGGCTTATGGCGCAACAAAAAGAAGTCTTGGGTGTGTGTTTAACAAACTTTCTGTCTGTAAATTCCTTGTCAACACAAAGTATAAAGTTGACGTTACGTTCCAAAATGTATTCACCGGAGTTTGTGCCCGTCTCGGCACGGTGGCCTTACAAGCAGCGGACTGCACTCCTATTTCTACGTGTAAAGAATAGCCTTTGATTTTAGACATCGGCTTGCGGCGCCGTTTTCAGTGGATTTTCGTCTTAACAAATGTGACAACTAATTTCGGATGTTGATTTACTTCTAGTCATATAATTTAATTGATGACCTGGTGCTAGAAGAATAATTAATTCCAACGCTAAGCTGTTATCCATAAGAAGCATTTTCACCCGACTTATTTATGATATCCGATGTTTCATGTCGACGAACAGTTTTTGATTTCAATTGTGAATCATTCCACTTCCATCACCAAGCCCAGTAATTGTAAACAGTCTTCACCACACTACGTCGTTCACACAATTGTTGCAAGGAGCAACCCAGTGTGAGCAAGCCCACGACGCCTTCTTCTAGACGAACTAGGCAAGTAGGCACTATTCGATAGCCAAACAGTCTGTGGTCATCATTATTGCACATGGTACCTATAAACGTCACAACCGGCATTCATATGGAGAGTATAGACATTTAAATGCTAGTACAGCACTCTACGGGTATCCCGTTCCTTATCTCCATGATTTCTCGCTGCGAATGCATGGAAAATTGGAGTTCATAAAGATCAATTTGGTTAGCGAATACCACCGAATTCCAGTTGTCATCGGAGATATACCTAAGACTGCCATCACCATCCTGTTTGGACTCTTCGGGTTTGTGAGCATGAGTTTTGTACTGAAAAACGCTGCACAAACACTTAAACGGCTTGTGGATGAAGTCACTAGAGGCCTAAACTTTGTTCTTGTATAAATCGAGAACGTCTCTATAGCCAGTAATGGTACCGATGAGCATTCGCAACATCTCTGAGTTATTTTCCAACACTTTACAATTTGGAGTGGTCATTCGCCTACAAAAACGTATATTCGAAGTGATAGAGACTTGTTTTCCAGGCCATCGAATAACTCCATATGGTATCATGCTACTTACAGGCTGATATTATGTTCTCTACCAGACACCCTTAAGAAACTACGCCGTTTCCTAGGCATATGTAACTTTTATCACGGTTTCATATTGCACTGTGTACACCTATTACAACCATTAATAGTCTTACTTAAAGAACGTCCTGCGAACTTCCCTTTTACTGTAGAAACACACCTCATTTCATCAGATAAATGAAACTTTGAAAAACGCCATATTATTTTCATGTATCGATTCAAATCCTCACTCACTACTATTTTGTATATTGATGCGTAACAGAATGCTGTAGGAGCCGTCTTACAGCAACAACTAGATGGTGATTTTAAACTCCCAGTATTTTGTACTAAGCGCTTGGGTCCCACACAGTCACGATACAGCACGTTTGGCATAGAGTCGTTACCCACTTTTAAACGGTCAAATATTTTTGTCGCGTATTGCGTGGACGTGATTTCAGCATATTGACCGGTCATAAGCCTTTGTGATATGCTTTTACTACATTGACTAGAAAACTCTTTCCGCAGCGAGACTAATCGCCTAGATTATATTTCTCAACTTACTACAGGCATATGTTTTATTTAAGATGATGCTAATATCGTCACCGACGCTCTTTCTAGAAGCAAAATACAAGCCCTACAGTTTTCACCAACTAGTAATCTCTAAATAATGGCCTTGCTACGGGCAGGCAACACACAGCTTTGGCACCATGTGAAGAAATCAGTCTTAATCGATAAGCAGGTTCCAGTTTCATTTTCTGATTATACTATTGTTTGTGATGTATTTGCTGGTGCTAATCGTTCTATTTTTTACAAGTTTCAGTGAAAGATCTCTTTCAACACCTACACTTCCTGTTACATACAAAAATTCAAAAAATTGTAAACATTATTTGGAAGGTTTCATTAGGCCTAATATGGATCCTGACATTCGTCGATGGGCGCGTGCCTGATTTCAGTGTCAACGTAGAAAAGTCCACCAACATGAGATTACAAAATTAGTAGACGCCTTCAATATGTATATTTTGACACCGTTGGATCATCACAGCCGTCAAAAATCTTTCAGAAATTTCTGTGGCAACTGATTGTTTTATCGATGGGCAATCGCCTGTCCTATTAACGATACTTCAACTAAAATGTGTCTCTCCCGTTTTTCTGGATCGTTGGTTTCAGGTTTTAGTGTACCTTTCACTGCCACCACAGCTCGTGGTCCTTACTTTTGGTCAAATTTTTCCGCAGAATTCACTCGTTTCTTGCGGTTGGGGGGTCATTGAGTCACTTTGACTGCTTGTCATCCCTCTGCAGACGGCATATTAGAAGGAGACCACAAATAATTAAAAACCTTGTTTATGTCACTTACGGACAGAACGTCATGGAACACTGCCTTTACCTTAATCCTCCTCGGAATCCATAACAATATTAAAGAAGACATTGGAAGTACACTATCTCAACTAGTTTATGGTACGACACTGACCTCGTTCGGTCAATTAATGTATCACGATGCTAAAACGCCTATTAATATAACAGATTTTACTAGCAATACATTGCATACTACATGACAACTAAAACCGGTCTCTCCATACTCACATGTTTGGAGAGGAAAAATCGATAGACATCTGACTGATTATTACTTCGTCTTCGTATGTATGGAAGCTACTCGAAAACCTCTAGCATCCTTGTATAAAGGCCCATTCAAAGTTTTAAATTGAGTGAACAAGTATATTGCAGCTGATTGTCGTGGCAAGAAGGAAACAGTTTTCGTCGACCGCCGAATGCCAGCTTATGTTGATTAACTAGCTGAAATCTTCACCAGAACTTAAAGACTCATCATTTTCCGTTTCCACTTGTCACTCATCTAGGCCCACCAAAGGTTCACAATCACCCACCCTAGTACCGACACTCACTAGTCGCACTACACGTCACGGTAGAGCCATACGGAAGCCTCGAAGTTTCGTTCACTTTACTGATTGACTGGACTTACTTATGTCTCTTAATTGTTACCACGTTTAGTTCAGAAACATCTGTTTTTCTATGCTTTTAGTTGCACTCCCATAAGCGATTTAATTGTAACATACCCGCTTTTGCCTAATCCACATGTGGTAATAATCTCATTGTCGTAGTCACTACACTTGTATACCATTTTATTAATCTAATCCAGTTTTACAATCATTCACAAGTGTCGTCTCGTAAGTGTTTATTTCTAGGATAAGTTCCACATGCCCTGTGATGTGACTATATTTTGCCTGTTTCGTACTTCATATTCATTTAAGATTTATAGTAATAAATTTTCATACAGTTTCGGTTTATTTGCTTATACTAATTATCCGACAGTGTTATTATTAGACTACCACATTCATCAATTTTTATGCGCCACTTCCGAACTATACATACTCTTACCTCATTTACATGTCCCACTAACTCATTTTCTGCTATACACGTACGCATGCATTTTAGCGCATACATTGAATGTTATTTATCTACACACACAGTTGTCAACCTATCCTTATACATGTATACGTGTATTCGTCTCATCAGTTTATAGAACCAACTATTATGAAAGTTCGTTTGGTCGTATGGTTCATTTTATAAACACTCAATTTTTTAAATAGTTTTAACGCGAATCGCCTTACCCCGTATCTGGATATGCTGTATGGTCCATTCTGTTCACTCCCAGCCTGCTCTTTGAATCGCGGCGTCGGTGACGAAAAGAGCGCGCCTGTCTTTTAAAAATGTACTACACTACAACGCGTAAACCCGACACCCTAGTACTGTGAACTTCGATGTCATTGGCCTTGCATTTAATTAATGTATTCATATAGTGTGAACCCCTTACCAATGACTGTCGAAATCCTTGCATGGTAACAGACTTATATCATGCTGATCATGCCTACAAACTTGTGTGCACTCATGTACAAAAAGCCTTTTGAGTATAAATTTATTATTACTATTATTATAACGGACCGCATATATACGTGCTGGTTATTTTTGAACATACCAATGCAGTCTTTAAATAATTATGCTGTATATATTTCTTTGTTTCAACAGATATTTTTACGCTAAAACTGTACTACCACACTCATTGCTTTTATTGCTAGTACCGTTACTATGATTTTGATTAGTATCATGGTTTTAGTTAATTCAATTTTGTAATACACGCATTACATTTCGAGCTTATTATCACATGCAGTTTCTGCTTAATCACGCCTTCTTAAGCTTAGTAAGTTTGGTTTGTACCCAAGGATATTTAGTGACCAACCACTCGTCACATTACTTTGTATTCGATACACAAAAGTTTCCCTATAACACTCCCTTCAATCCACGTGGATAATTCTGTTGGTAAGCCAGATTAATTACAATCTGTTGGTCAGTGGTTCAAGTCACCCTCAAAGCAAACCCTATATTAGTAAGACCATTTTAAAATAATTCATATTCTTTACTGTTCATTTCAAATACGATTTGTGAATTCACTTTGCGTTCAAATACTATGTCTAACACTCCACATTTCTTCATCCAGACATATTACGTTCGATATTTTTTAAGAATCTTTAGTTTCTGTGGTCATGAACTACCTTTTACCGTATAGTATTACAGTTAAAGAAATTGAAAATTGACGTTATTGAACACTGTTTGGTCCGGTCGGACTCCATTGTTGGCAGCCACTGGTTCTGTAACGATTGACCCAACGGTTGTAATACTGTCGATGTCATTCAAAAGTACATTCCTGGTTATTCGATGCATTGATAATATTGTTTCAGACTTGTGTATTCTTAAGCCAGTGATGAAGTAATAGTCATCTCTCGATGATGTAGTGAGGTGCCGTTTGGATTAAATAGAATCATTGTCTTGACAGAGGAATGGTAGTAGTGTTTTAACTCCCTTAATTATTCAATTGCAGCCGATTTGACAGCTATGCTAAAATCTCATGCTACCATCCTTAACTCTGGTGACATTATTACTGCATCATTGCTACTTTGTATCCACAGGATCTTTGTGGTTTGTGTTTCTGTTATTATTCGTTCCTGCGTGCTGCACATACGATAGCACACATTTGTTCCACTCTAAATTTTCCATCTTCAAATAACAATTACATGATAGTTTATATTTATATTCTAATCTTCACTTTAACAATATAATTATTATGAATGATATTCTACCCGTATGACGTGCGATATGTTTTTTGAATGGGGCAACGCATGGGTTCTTATTGATTTTTGTACGGTTTCGCTATACGATACACCCAATGGGTCTAGAGTAGCCAGATTATATGTCTGATTTCGTCGACAGTGGATACGATAAGTACGAAAACTTATCTCTGATACTCGTACGTCAGTCGGATACCACAACGTGTTCCTTACTAACCCACAGCTACTCCGAATTACCAGATTTTCACGAAAATTGTATTGTGGGGCCGAAATGTGAAACGAGACTAGCAAACAGTATTTACATAATGTATCAATTTACTGTGATTATTAATCATGTGAAATCGTCGACATTTCATCAATACGATTAAATGTTTTCGAACTATAATCAAGGAATAAGACTCACATTGAAATCAGATTAACCTGATCAGGTTAGAGCTTTTATATTTCCGCTGATTTGTAACGGACTGAAACTAGTCAGACTATGTGCCATATGAGCATCCTGAGCGGATTGACTCGATATAGAGATAGTACACAAGTAATATACCGTGGCAATCCGCTCAGAATGTTTATATGGAAACAAAAACTGAATAGTTCGCTACGAATCAGCGGAAAGATACAAGCTTATTATAATTGCATATATACCCGTTGCACAAGTGTGACTTTCTGGATATAGTAGCCTAGTGGTGAACGCAGTGTCGTTTGGTACGAAATGGGCTGGGTTCATATCCCAGTTTAAACATCAATATTAGAATGTAGGTACATCCAGCGCATGAGTCCAAAATAGGACAAAATGCGAGTCTTCGATTCCGATTTTCAGTCACAATTCAACTTAAGTGATGTGATAAAGGTTTACAATCAAGCTTACAACTTTATTTTGATTGATTAAATAAACTATCGTATTTTGGGGGATTTTTTAGCCTTAACAAGGTTAATACATTATATATGTATCCTACTTTCATCGGTGCATTTGCGACATATATTATTGCATGTCTCGCTGAAACTGTTGGATATAAATGAATTAGTGATTAAAACGAAAGCGGTTCTTTCATAACACTTATCTTTAAACAACTTATACGTAAATAACAGCAGTCAAAATTGCTACCTGACGGAAACTGTGTATGAGTTGATGTTATAATTTGCTTCAGTTTCCGAAACAAAAGCATACTCAGCTTTGCAGGACATATGTTCATGATTTGAGAGGATCTGCATGCTTTGGTGCTTATAGCTGATGGGTATTTCTGGCGTGAGAAACTGACATCTTAATGAACGTCTCTCCAAAATTGCGGCTGACATTTGTATCGATAGCAAGGTTACCGAGAACTTTATTAGCAGAACAGACAGATAGTTCAGACCATTTGTTCGCTTTAAATAGTAATCTACGAACTCACTCTGATAATTGATGTATTGTGTGTACTCAAAATCAAGAATTTCAGGTACCCTTTTAGCAATTATATTACTCCTTTTAAAGAATGTTATACGAATTCTTTTAATAAGTTTCTTATTAATCTAGTTTAGATATGTAGTATTAAAGAGAGTTCGCTCATTTCTCTTAAAATTAAACAAATTCTCTGCCGGCCTGGCATTTTGGGTTTCAACAACGTCATATGTAGCCATTATTAGCCCTAGATAACTAAAATCATCTGTATTGTTGCCAAGGGTAGGTCTTGTGCTCATTAAACGTTTAGTTCATAGTAGTGAAATGGCTTCTCATTTTTAACAGTATCCAATCAGTTTGTCATAAAGGACCATTGAAGCTCCACACTTATTTTCATAATTGTATAAAGGGGATCATTAGCATTTATACCACTTCCAATTATTTGGTTGAGCCGGTGGCGGGATTAAGAGAACAGGCTTAAATTTCGATCTACTTTTACGTTTTCCGGGTGTGTCGAGACTGAGATAGTTTAGGCTAGTCTGTTGGGTGGCGGACTGCTAAAGTGCCACAATTTCTGAAAATCTGTACATTAGAATGCAAGTGGGCAATCACTGCGTTTCCGGTACTTTTAGAAGCTGAATCTTTCGATATCATTAGCTGTAAGCTCTGATATTTCCCCCTGATTGACATCGATAGCCACCTAAGCTATTTCTGCTGCGCCTCAAGATATTTAACAAAAGTCTCAAGGATATCCAATAAGTGTATACAGTTATGGTGTGCAGATTTTCTTTTGTAACATAGCCTTTTTGGTTGCATGTATGACTCACGGAAAAATTGGGCTTTTTAAGAAAGCATATATATCACCAAGTTTCTTGGACTATATGTAGAACCAAATTAAGTGATCGTTAAATTGGGAAACAGTTATCAGATCCCCGATTTGTGAGGGTCTACGGGGGAGGCCGGCAGGTGTTCACATCCTATTTAATCTTAGATTCATAATTTAGGTTAAGATATCTAGCTTAAAGAAAGTTTCCGACTGGCCCTTGATCCTTGATTGTATTTTTTCTTGGATGAACGATGCCCGTTTCAGCTGACAATAGGTACTGTGTTGCGCTTGCTTAGTCAGTGACAAACTGAAAGAATCTTGAGCTTAACTAGCTTTTGAGTCGTTCGTTATCAGATTTCCGAGAACTCTACAACGAACTTGTGCTACTAAAATCAAACAAAAGACGATGTGTTCACCTGCATGAAACTCTTTAAAACTGCTGATTAGGCTTTTGACATACACGGTGCCCTTGACAGTTTTAGCGGAGATTTTTGGCTGAAAGGATTAATTTAAACTTCGACGATATTTCCCAAAACACAAATAAAATTATTTTTCACCTTGCTCAAGTAGAAGCTTAAAAGACTCATATTCGTCGACCAAGAGAGAATATCATAATATTATATACATGATTTTCAATCACCAATTAGCACGTCCTTTGCGTTCCTCGATCCGTGTCAGTCATGGGCTTGCTTCTCTTTGTTGTCGTCAATTTTCCTATGTATAATAATTACGCTTTGCTCATTGCCACCTTGTAACTCACCACCTGTTGTTTACTGAATTTATCCAATTTCAAGCGACGTCCTGCCACCTACTCTATGTGAACGACCTTATGAATAGTATCCACCACAATATTACAGGACATATTGATATTGATAATTGTAACTGATGTAAATGAGTAAGGCCAAGATGTAGATTCGATGTTCAAATCTAAGGATGTAGTGAAAACTTATGCAACCTGAAATTAATAAACACTATTCATATTTTTACCGTTCTAGAGTGGTAACCAGTATGCCTTGGAGTAATTGTACTTTGCCATTTTACACTGTTTCACACGACTGCAACTTATATTTAATTTTTGTGGCCTGCTAATTGACGGTCAAAACATATCAAAGCACATATGTGGTTTGCATGGAGAAATAACCAGACATTTAAAACCTGATGGTTGCAGGATGTTTTGGTTAATTATTTCTAGCGTACAATTTGACTAACGTTCTCGGCTAAACGTTGTTTCCCAAATTAGTTTGAATACAAACAAAAGACATTGACTTTGTTATGAGCTATAAATAACACGGTACATACCGTTCATCGTTGTTCATGAAGTATTTTAACACCTAGGTATATCCCGATCTAGTGACACAAGAATCCAGAGTATCATGGGAATAGGTCTTTATTTAGTAGCGTGAGCGGGAAACAATGGAGCGCGGTTCTAGTTATTCAAACACACAGATAATTCTCAACGTTCAATATAAGCTAATAGGAAATATAATCCCTATGCAGAATAAGGAAGTAAATGAATACTGGAGCCTAATTGTTTTGGCGTATGCTTAAGTTCTGAAGTGAACTTTTAACTAGTCAAGCTAAGTTGCTACATTAGCTCCCTCCTAGAAGCGACTTCCGTAGGAACGTTGGTTCGATCAACATACGAAACAAAATCACCTCAGTTTTGCAGCTGTAGCTTAGTTCAGAATTACTAGCTCGTCCAGCGCCTGACACTCAATCCGTGGCAAACAGTCTGTCAGTATTCGACGACATTGCGTAGATGAAATTTACTTTTCCTTTTGAACTTGCTATCTAAGCTTGTAGCATTTACATTCTCCTACAAAGGATGGTGGGATACTTGGTGAACTTGACCTTCTAACGGTGACTGGAGCTTGAAAAGTAAGAGGGCAAGAAAATAAAGTTGGAATATCTGAGGAAATACCGCGAGCGTGCTACCCATCCATATATGTTCGACTTTTCTTAGTTCTCTTCAACATAATCCACAGCCTATCCCATCACAGTGCTGACGCTAACGACAAAATAATTGCTCGTCGATTGTGCTGGCTTTAATGAACAAAGACGTGAAAGATGGGACGCACAGAGGTATATGTCGTCAATTATTTAGACCAACAAGATATAAAGTATACTAACATCATCCAATGATTTATAAATCTGGCTCACCTTAATAGCAACGTCCAGGCCTTACTGTATATTTAATGTGTTGCAAAAGTGAATCATACCAGATGAGAATACATGCAGAATAAAAATTTAGGCACATAGTAAGGATTTTATTTTGCGCTGCTACGCATGAATATTTCACTGTGTACATTCACTTGTTTGGATGAACGACCAATGACCTTCGGAGTTGAAATTATTAACTAAACATCCAGTAACCAGTAAGTACAGTAGGACTCTGCTGACGTATAATGAGACAATTTTAATAGTAAAACACAATGACAAGAATTACTAATAACCATACATATTATAATTAGAACTCTTGGGAGAAAATACTTTAATTTTGTCAAATTTTCCTTTATACCTGAATAAAAGGAATGAAAAAAAGAAACGAAGGGACATGAACACTATTCATCTACCTATCAGACTATACTTTAGTACAAGGAAGGTGGATCAGAGGTCATTATGAAAATGTTTGCTTACTTCTCGTACAGCAATGTCTCTATGTTGATTTTTCTTACGAGCTTGGTTTTTATTTGTGTGAGCATTCAACATTGATGCTGATCAAGTTAGTTTTATAGATACCACCAACTAGAAGAGTATATAAGATTTATCATGTATTATCTGTCAAACATTCAAGGCAACCTACACATTCCACAATTGATCTTCTATTCACTTTGATTACAGATTTTTCACCAGGAGAATTTTAGGAGGCATTTGTCATATAAGTAGTGAACTAAATTAATAATCCAAAACATAACACTGTAGGACGCTACCGAGATATTCTGTATTTTAAGGGAATACATAAAACGTACGTTAGTATTCAGCAAATTGCTGCAAATGGTTATTTGATTTATGCATATAAGCACAAACTGTACTTATTATATATTCATTGAAGAATGATGCACTAAAGGCGCTTATACAAATCAGACTGTTAGATGACCTTGCAGCAGGTGTTGTAAGCGATGCCTAGTGCTGGGATGATTTCCATGAAAATGTCTGCTTCATGGGAAGCTGAGAAATCTTCATCGAATGCGATTCCAAGGTGACTTTGTTGTCTATTATTTTCTACAAGTCAATATGCTTATTCAGCGATCCAACTATATCCTACATAGAATCTTAAGATTCGCAACAACTGTTGCGTTCTCAGTACCTGTGTACTGATAAATTATCAACTTACTCATAATATGGGTTAAATGCAATTCTTTTATTTTAGGCATAAAATGAATCTGAAGTCCTATCTTAAGCATGCCATTGGCCATATTAGAAGATATAAAATGCGGCTATGTTACTTCAATCGAACATTATCCCACTAGTTACAATAGCATTTTTGTTGACGTGACCTTACTAATATTAAACAATTTAAAGTGTTTTCACTTCAGCAGTCTATATATATATATATATATATATATATATATATATATATATATATATATATATATATATATATATAAGATATTTTTTTAGTGTATGTCTTTTGCACCTAGAATCATCCGACATAGCGATTTACTTCATCGAACAATCCTCTAGTCATCTTTCTCATACTCGGTCAGTCAGTTAGTCATAAGCAAGTGGGAGCTTGACAATGATACTCTCCTATGAACATCAATAATATGCATGATGTATATAGTTAGGCATTTGTACCCATGTAGGTTAAATGTCTTGAAGGGACACTGCAAAAACGGTCCTGTCTTGTCTTGAAGCAAATACTGAAGATATTGTTTAATGTAGTATGGTTTTAACACTAAATATTTGGCTGAAGGTAGGCTATTTAAGTCGTGACACATCTTATCAGTCGTCACTGGCTAGCTGGTTCATATTTGTAATAATCATTCTATGAAAAGCAGTAGTGATATTAAAGATACCATGTTTCCTAATTGGTTGTCATTTTCTGTGATATAGAATAGTTATCTAAAACTGTCCAGCTACTCGATAGTTACAGACATATCTTTGTCTTGTATTACGCGACGTCACATTTAAAAAGTTAACGATAACATAATAAGTTCAGTTACACACTTTTGAGCTGCAGTTATGTGACGAATATTAACACTACCAAACCAACGAAGCAAAATGTTTTGACATTTGACTATATTCGATTGATATACTGGAAATGATACTTGTTCTGTCCGTATAGTCCATTTTCAACGTTGATTACATGTATCTAAGGTAAATATTTACATAGATATAATAATTTGTTGCCTCTAAATGAGAATGACTACTTTTGATTAGGATATTCGTTTTTCAATCAACATCTAATTATATGCTTTGACCACAAAAATATTGCATTTGTACTTTGATGAGTAATTTTTTTCTAATCCAAGTGAAAATTTATGTTGTTAGGCTCTGCAGCCTTAGTTTGGTGCAAATAATATTGGATAAACCAATTGAGCCTGAATGTGCTAACACTGGATTTTATGTAGTAGTTCGTATGCATGGAACAGCTCGCCGAGTTTTATAATTTTGGCTCATTAACTACTTGCTCTCGAAAAAGGGAGGAGAAGGTTAGAAACGTTATCATATGCTAAATCGATTCACTCTCAGTTTATGCTCTAAATTATAAGTAGTTATTGTGACGCTACTCAAAAACGCAATCTGGGACAACAATGAATTAATTTTTTATATAAGCCTCTATATGCCGTCGAAATTACATGCACTGAATCGAAGTCCTCTATCTCTAGATTTTTGTTTCTCTTATTGTAGTTGCGATCGTCCAGTAGCTTAGTGGTGACAGTCAAACAAGCTTAAGTGTGATATATAACCCGGTTGTCATGATTTAGTTCCTCACTACTGGTTATTTTAATATCGACATGTTACTTCAATCGAACATTATCCCACTAGTTACAATAGCATTTTTGTTGACGTGACCTTACTAATATTAAACAATTTAAAGTGTTTTCACTTCAGCAGTCTATATATATATATATATAAGATATTTTTTTAGTGTATGTCTTTTGCACCTAGAATCATCCGACATAGCGATTTACTTCATCGAACAATCCTCTAGTCATCTTTCTCATACTCGGTCAGTCAGTTAGTCATAAGCAAGTGGGAGCTTGACAATGATACTCTCCTATGAACATCAATAATATGCATGATGTATATAGTTAGGCATTTGTACCCATGTAGGTTAAATGTCTTGAAGGGACACTGCAAAAACGGTCCTGTCTTGTCTTGAAGCAAATACTGAAGATATTGTTTAATGTAGTATGGTTTTAACACTAAATATTTGGCTGAAGGTAGGCTATTTAAGTCGTGACACAATCTTATCAGTCGTCACTGGCTAGCTGGTTCATATTTGTAATAATCATTCTATGAAAAGCAGTAGTGATATTAAAGATACCATGTTTCCTAAATTGGTTGTCATTTTCTGTGATATAGAATAGTTATCTAAAACTGTCCAGCTACTCGATAGTTACAGACATATCTTTGTCTTGTATTACGCGACGTCACATTTAAAAAGTTAACGATAACATAATAAGTTCAGTTACACACTTTTGAGCTGCAGTTATGTGACGAATATTAACACTACCAAACCAACGAAGCAAAATGTTTTGACATTTGACTATATTCGATTGATATACTGGAAATGATACTTGTTCTGTCCGTATAGTCCATTTTCAACGTTGATTACATGTATCTAAGGTAAATATTTACATAGATATAATAATTTGTTGCCTCTAAATGAGAATGACTACTTTTGATTAGGATATTCGTTTTTCAATCAACATCTAATTATATGCTTTGACCACAAAAATATTGCATTTGTACTTTGATGAGTAATTTTTTTCTAATCCAAGTGAAAATTTATGTTGTTAGGCTCTGCAGCCTTAGTTTGGTGCAAATAATATTGGATAAACCAATTGAGCCTGAATGTGCTAACACTGGATTTTATGTAGTAGTTCGTATGCATGGAACAGCTCGCCGAGTTTTACGATCACCCGAAATTACACTTGTTTGTTCACGTGCTTTACAGCCACAAAATGGGTTAACGAATTTGCATTCTAACAATTTTCAACATAATCCGACTGAAACTGGCTGCAATGATTCAGTTAATCAATCAGGGTGTTCATCTCTCAACATAAGTGCTCCTACAATTGGCGGCGGTGGTTCAGTTCTTATTGATTTTACGTGTAATATCCAGTATTCACATTTTCTCACACGAGATTCTAATAAGCTTCAAATTTTACTTCAGCGTCGTAAAAAATACAAAAGCAAAGCTGTGAATTTAGGGTATAAGACACTGGCCTACTGTAACGTTAATCTTGCCCAAGTGAGTTTTTAAAACATTCTAAAATTAGTTTATATATTTACTGATATCAGTTGCAGTTTGTAGCTGTCATGTGTGTACAATTAAACAGAAACTAGCTTGTATTCAAACCTTTTAATGTTGTCATCCGATATGTACAGATATGAGTAAATCACATTTTTATTCCTAGTGCATATTTGGCTTTGCTGGAAAGATTATTCAGCAAACACTTAATAAAAATGTCTCATTACGACTACTTTATGTAGTTGGTTAACCCAAATATACATCAGTTTATGCAATCATCATTCTAGTTATGCATTAAGCTCAATTTCTAAAATTAAGCATTATCTTGTTAAACAGAAGGCGTAGACACTGAATGTCGCCTTGAAGGGAAAATTCCTTTAATGTTTATATATTTACTGATATCAGTTGCAGTTTGTAGCTGTCATGTGTGTCCAATCCATCTCCAGCGTCTTTTCCTAATTTCTTCCTCAACTGGAAGTTGATTAGTTCTCTGCCACAACAGGTTGTTGTTGATGGTATCTGGCCAACAGATCCGAAGAATCCTACGCAGGCAGTTGTTTATAAATACTTGTAACTTCTGTAGGGTACTTTTTGTAGTTCTCCAAGTTTCAGCTCCATACAACAGGACTGTCTTCACATTTGTGTTGAAAATTTTGACTTTTATATTGACTGACAGTTGGTTTGAGTTCCAGATGTTTTTCAGCTGTAAAAATGCTGCCCGTGCCTTACCAATCCGCGCCTTCACATCCGAATCAGACCCTCCGTGTTTGTCGATGATGCTGCCCAAATATGTAAAGGTTTCAACGTCTTCCAGAATTTCTCCGTCAAGTGTAATTGGGTTAGAGTTTGTTGTTTTGTATCGGAGGATCTTGCTTTTCCCTTTGTGTATGTTGAGGCCTACTGCTGCTGAGGCTGCTGCTATATTGTTGGTCTTCTTCTGCATTTGATGATGTGTGTGAGAAAGAAGAGCTAGGTCATCTGCAAAGTCCAAGTCATCTAGTTTCGTCGATGTTGTCCATTGTATTCCGAGAGTGCCTTCAGATGTTGCAGTCTTCATGATCCAGTCGATGACCAGTAGGAAGAGGAAGGGCGAGAGTAAGCAGCCTTGTCTAACACCGGTCTTCACTTCGAATGAATCTGTGAGCTGACCTCCATGCACGATTTTACAATGTAGTCCGTCGTAAGAATTTCGTATGATGTTGACTATCTTCTCGGGTACGCCGTAATGTCGTAGAAGGCTCCATAATATTCTCCTATCCACGCTGTCGAATGCCTTTTCATAGTCGATGAAGTTGATGTAAAGTGGTGAATTCCATTCAATTGATTGTTCAACAATGAACCGTAGAGTGGCGATTTGATCGGTACATGATCGATCTTTACGGAATCCAGCCTGTTGATCTCGGAGTTGGCCGTCGACTGGGCCCTTTAATCTGTTCAATAACACTCTGTTGAAGACCTTTCCTGGTACTGAAAGTAGAGTAATGCCTCTGTAGTTCTCACTCAAAGCAGTACTTTGGTTGTTATTTCGGTTATGAGTTGTGGTGGATACTACTTGCATGATTTCACATAAGTAGTATTTGGCGAGATGTGTAAAGCGTCACAGTAGACAGTTGGCGAAGAGCGATGCAAGGCGTATGCAGGATACGTAGGAAATAAGAAGACAAGCAAAAAAAAAAAAAAAAAAAAAAAAAAAAAAAAAAAAAAAAAAAAAAAAAAAAAAAAAAAAAAAAAAAAAAAAAAAAAAAAAAAAAAAAAAAAAAAAAAAAAAAAAAAAAAAAAAAAAAAAAAAAAAAAAAAAAAAAAAAAAAAAAAAAAAAAAAAAAAAAAAAAAAAAAAAAAAAAAAAAAAAAAAAAAAAAAAAAAAAAAAAAAAAAAAAAAAAAAAAAAAAAAAAAAAAAAAAAAAAAAAAAAAAAAAAAAAAAAAAAAAAAAAAAAAAAAAAAAAAAAAAAAAAAAAAAAAAAAAAAAAAAAAAAAAAAAAAAAAAAAAAAAAAAAAAAAAAAAAAAAAAAAAAAAAAAAAAAAAAAAAAAAAAAAAAAAAAAAAAAAAAAAAAAAAAAAAAAAAAAAAAAAAAAAAAAAAAAAAAAAAAAAAAAAAAAAAAAAAAAAAAAAAAAAAAAAAAAAAAAAAAAAAAAAAAAAAAAAAAAAAAAAAAAAAAAAAAAAAAAAAAAAAAAAAAAAAAAAAAAAAAAAAAAAAAAAAAAAAAAAAAAAAAAAAAAAAAAAAAAAAAAAAAAAAAAAAAAAAAAAAAAAAAAAAAAAAAAAAAAAAAAAAAAAAAAAAAAAAAAAAAAAAAAAAAAAAAAAAAAAAAAAAAAAAAAAAAAAAAAAAAAAAAAAAAAAAAAAAAAAAAAAAAAAAAAAAAAAAAAAAAAAAAAAAAAAAAAAAAAAAAAAAAAAAAAAAAAAAAAAAAAAAAAAAAAAAAAAAAAAAAAAAAAAAAAAAAAAAAAAAAAAAAAAAAAAAAAAAAAAAAAAAAAAAAAAAAAAAAAAAAAAAAAAAAAAAAAAAAAAAAAAAAAAAAAAAAAAAAAAAAAAAAAAAAAAAAAAAAAAAAAAAAAAAAAAAAAAAAAAAAAAAAAAAAAAAAAAAAAAAAAAAAAAAAAAAAAAAAAAAAAAAAAAAAAAAAAAAAAAAAAAAAAAAAAAAAAAAAAAAAAAAAAAAAAAAAAAAAAAAAAAAAAAAAAAAAAAAAAAAAAAAAAAAAAAAAAAAAAAAAAAAAAAAAAAAAAAAAAAAAAAAAAAAAAAAAAAAAAAAAAAAAAAAAAAAAAAAAAAAAAAAAAAAAAAAAAAAAAAAAAAAAAAAAAAAAAAAAAAAAAAAAAAAAAAAAAAAAAAAAAAAAAAAAAAAAAAAAAAAAAAAAAAAAAAAAAAAAAAAAAAAAAAAAAAAAAAAAAAAAAAAAAAAAAAAAAAAAAAAAAAAAAAAAAAAAAAAAAAAAAAAAAAAAAAAAAAAAAAAAAAAAAAAAAAAAAAAAAAAAAAAAAAAAAAAAAAAAAAAAAAAAAAAAAAAAAAAAAAAAAAAAAAAAAAAAAAAAAAAAAAAAAAAAAAAAAAAAAAAAAAAAAAAAAAAAAAAAAAAAAAAAAAAAAAAAAAAAAAAAAAAAAAAAAAAAAAAAAAAAAAAAAAAAAAAAAAAAAAAAAAAAAAAAAAAAAAAAAAAAAAAAAAAAAAAAAAAAAAAAAAAAAAAAAAAAAAAAAAAAAAAAAAAAAAAAAAAAAAAAAAAAAAAAAAAAAAAAAAAAAAAAAAAAAAAAAAAAAAAAAAAAAAAAAAAAAAAAAAAAAAAAAAAAAAAAAAAAAAAAAAAAAAAAAAAAAAAAAAAAAAAAAAAAAAAAAAAAAAAAAAAAAAAAAAAAAAAAAAAAAAAAAAAAAAAAAAAAAAAAAAAAAAAAAAAAAAAAAAAAAAAAAAAAAAAAAAAAAAAAAAAAAAAAAAAAAAAAAAAAAAAAAAAATTCCAGAATTTCTCCGTCAAGTGTAATTGGGTTAGAGTTGTTGTTTGTATCGGAGGATCTTGCTTTTCCCTTTGTGTATGTTGAGGCTACTGTTGCTGAGGCTGCTGCTATATTGTTGGTCTTCTTCTGCATTTGATGATGTGTGTGAGAAAGAAGAGCTAGGTCATCTGCAAAGTCCAAGTCATCTAGTTTCGTCGATGTTGTCCATTGTATTCCGAGAGTGCTTCAGATGTTGCAGTCTTCATGATCCAGTCGATGACCAGTAGGAAGAGGAAGGGCGAGAGTAAGCAGCCTTGTCTAACACCGGTCTTCACTTCGAATGAGGTCTGTGAGCTGACCTCCATGCACGATTTACAATGTAGTCCGTCGTAAGAATTTCGTATGATGTTGACTATCTTCTCGGGTACGCCGTAATGTCGTAGAAGGCTCCATAATATTCTCCTATCCACGCTGTCGAATGCCTTTCATAGTCGATGAAGTTGATGTAAAGTGGTGAATTCCATTCAATTGATTGTTCAACAATGAACCGTAGAGTGGCGATTTGATCGGTACATGATCGATCTTTACGGAATCCAGCCTGTTGATCTCGGAGTTGGCCGTCGACTGGGCCCTTAATCTGTTCAATAACACTCTGTTGAAGACCTTTCCTGGTACTGAAGTAGAGTATGCCTCTGTAGTTCTCACAATTGCTGAGATCGCCTTTCTTTGGTATCTTGATGAGGTACCCTTCTTTCCAGTCTGCTGGAACTTGTTCTTCCTCCCAAATCTTCCTGAAGAGAATGTGGAGTATCTTTGAAGTTGCTTCTATATCTGTCTTCAGTGCTTCTGCTGGTATGTTGTCTGGTCCTGCTGACTTGCCACTCTTGAGCTGTCTGATGGCCATTTTGATTTCTTCGACTGTTGGTGGGTCTGTGCTTATAGGGAGATCCGTGGCTGCTGCTTCGATGACTGGTGGGTTCAGTGGGGCTGGTCTATTCAAGAGTTCTTGGAAGTGCTCTACCCACCTGTTCCGTTGTTCATGCACTTCAGTGATTGGTTTGCCAGCCTTGTTCTTGATTGGCCGTTCTGGCTTGTTGAATTTCCCAGCTAACTTCTTCGTTGTATCATATAAGAACCTCATATTTCCTTCTCTTGCAGCTTTTTCCGCTGTCATTGCTAGGTCCTCAACAAACTTCCGTTTATCCAACCTGATGCTCCTCTTCACTTGCTTGTTGACTTCGGTGTATTCGGCCTGTGCCTTGCTTTCTCTGCTCTTGTCCGACTGTTATTGATCGCTGTCTTTCTGTTCCTCCTTTCTTGGATCTTGTCCAGAGTTCTAACAGAAATCCACTCTTTTTGGTGTTGTTTCTTGAGACCCAAAACCTCCTGACATGTTGAGGTTATTGTTCCCTTAATCTCTTTCCAGTTGTCTTCCATATTAGTTCCACCTTTTTCTAGTAGATTATGAAATGCCTGAAACTTGTTGCTGAGAATTAATTTGAATTCGTTGCGTTTGTTAGTATCACGGAGAAGGGCTGTATTAAACTTGTGTAATACTGCTGCTCCAGTTGTCCAGTGCTTCCTCAGCTTCAGTTTCATTTTAGTTACCACCAAATGGTGATCTGAAGCTATGTCGGCTCCTCTCCTTGCTCTTACGTCTTCCATGGTCCTTCTAAACCTCTTATTGATGCAGATGTGGTCGATTTGGTTCTCCGTGATGTGGTCCGGTGAAATCCATGTAATTTTGTGTATACGTTTGTGAGAGAAAATGGTGCCACCTATAATCATTTTGTTGAAGGCACATAAGTTCACGAACCTCTCACCGTTATCATTCCTTTCTCCCACTCCATGTTGTCCCATGATGTCTTCATACCCGGTGTTATCTACTCCGACCTTGGCGTTGAAGTCGCCCATTAGAATAGTCAGGTCCTTGGCTGAACATTTCTCGATGATTGACTGCAGCCTCGCATAGAACTGGTCTTTGTCGTCTTCGTGGCTGTCGTTGGTGGGTGCGTAGCACTGGATGACATTCATTGCAATCCCTTCCTTCTTCGTCTTGAAGGATGCTGTGATGATCCTAGGTCCATGAGGTTCCCATCTTATAAGAGACTTCCATGCATCTTGGGATAACACCAATGCTACTCCTTGTGTGTGTGGGGCGTTTCTTCTTCGTGGCCGGAGTATAAAAGCACATTTCCCGAGGATAACCGTTGCTGTCCAGCTTGCACCCAATGCGTTTCGCTTATTCCAAGTATCTTCAGGTTGTATCTTTTCATTTCTTCAGCTATTTGCATGGTCCTCCCTGTTTCCCACAGCGTGCGGACATTCCACGTACCTATACTAATGGTTGCTCTGGTTGTCAGAAGAGACATCGGCCTCGTGGCTTCCGAAGAAACTCGGCTTTCACCATGAGGCGTCATAACATACCTTCCAACTCCCAGGGCAGAGTGAAAATGGTTATAAAGGTTTTTACTGGTTAGCGTTTTTTTAGCACATTTGCTGTTTTACGGGATGGGGTTGCTAGCCCCATGCCCAACCCTCCTCCTTTATCCGGGCTTGGGACCGGCAGCAACCCTAGGGGCTACAGGCGGAGTTATGACGTTCTGTACTTCCACAGAATCATCCGTTCCTCCCGCAAGTTGTTCTTCGCAATATCATTAGACTTCACACAAAACAGCCCATAGCTAGGTACTTGAGCCTTTATCTGTTTACTGGGTTGTAACAAACAGTTTCGGTTTTTTTCTGTATTTCGAGATTGTAAGTTAAGTATCCATGTTTTTATAACGATATTGTTGTTAGTTGTGATATCGAGACTTGAGATTCACAATAGTGGATTGTGAAATCATTCGTACACTACTGCCGCTATTCCACAAATGAGGTTATTTTAGATTTCTATTCACTACCGCCTAATAGGGATCTAACATTGTTACAGTTATTGTAGAGAATATTCTTGAATTCATTTACATTCCACAAGTCATTTTCATTTAAATTTAGTCATTCTTGTTGGTCTTCTTTGTAATTGTGTTCTGTCTTTTCCAAGTATATTGTTCTTATATACGTTAACTAGAATAGACAATGTGTTAATGCTATAGGAATACTTAACTCTGTGCAGAATGTACTCTGGTAGCTACGGATTGATTCACTTTTAAAGATAGGAAAAGAACGAGACCATGAGTAAATATTCTACATTGAAGTTATGAATAAAATGCTCAGTTATATGCAAAGCTATTTTCATTCCGTACAAATACCATAGTAATCTATTGGATGCTGTTTACAATATTCCAATGTTTTATTAACGTCTTTTTGTGTAATATCCTTACTTCATATTATTTTTTCTCTATGGAATTATCTTACGCCTTTAAATTCCAGTTTGTGTTTTATTGTAGGTCCATATTCAATTTTATAGACGTTTAGAGTTCTGTTTCCAAATTATTATTTTTAGCTTTTTCTACCGACAGATAATTGAGTTTGCTTTCAAAGTATTACTATTGATAGTTCTGTTATTTAAGTATTATTTTACGCTGTAACTTGTTTTTTCTATATCTTAAGTGAACAGTAATCTTGAAGTATTGGTTCTAAGCAGCTCATATGTATTTGCCTCACATTATATTTATCTAATAACCAAGACAGGGTGATTGATATAATCTTATCATGGTAATTATTGTCTAGTTTCTATATGTGATCGATCGAGATATATTGACTTTATGTTTTTGAAGGTAGCTGCCAGAATACCCCAAATCTAGTTTTCGTGCTAAGTGTTTGTTAGTAGGCCGTACCTGAAACTAATCTAAGTACATCTTACACTAGATCACTAGCTACCCGAATGACTTGGAGGTAATGCCTCTGACTTTAAAAGTGATTAACGAGGGTTTGATTCTAAGGAGGAACCTGAGCTCCCTCGAGATTGCTGGCACGTGTTGCTCACGAACTCTGACTGATACGAATTCTCAGTCAAAGGATTTTTGCTGTGTATTTCCAACCACTTAATATCACGTACTATGCATATAATATTGAGTCACTTAGTGGCTACACAATAAATTCACTGGATTCAATCATCACTAAGAAATAAGCGAGGACATTGTTTACTTTCCAGTAGCCAATTAGACATTAATTTTGACTGATTTAACAAAGTCATGAGTGCTTATATTGTGACAACAACGATAATTCATAATAGTACAATGTTTTAAAACAATGAGAAATTCTTCTCTAAGAATAATTAATATTATTCAGTGTATCGTGACGATATTTTCTAACGTTCAGTCAATGTCTTCAAATAGTCGGTTAATAGTGTGTGAATTATTCTAATTCATATTTCAAAACATCAATTTTTGTATTTGTCAGCTCACAGAAATAAAATATCTACGTGATTCCAATAGTCGTATTCATAAAAGCAGTCTTTTCGTAAATTACGTCATTTAGTATAAAGTTAACCAAAATTGTTCTTGGTCTGTTTTTACCATTTATCGATTTTCCGACCTCAATGTTTTGATCTTAATAATTGTGTAATGCTTACTATCACTGTTGTCTAGCTATTCAATAGGCACAACCAAACTTGAAAGTTGTTTACTTAAACCATCTGTAATACGTAAGATGTCCGTTGTTAAAGATACGCAATTATGTTCCTACTTCGCAATTAAATGTAATGATTTCTCCGTGTTTGCGTCTTATTTTCGAAGCATTTGTTTGCTTTATCTGTCTAGGTTATTGTCATCTATCATAATATTTTACATTCCTAACGTGCTATTTAATGATTATAGGTAATTGACTTATGATATTGACGTATTCTATGTGGTGTACACATTTAAAGCTGTGTTTCTGTCGATGTGAGCAGAACGTTATTTATTCATCGAAAACTATACGGACTATTTTTTTTCTATGAGTTATTAAATTTGTGTTAATTAATCATAATAGTTTAAAATTGAGTGGTAGATTGGTCTAAATGGTTCACAGTATGCCAAGCAACAGCATGATATTATGTACATTCCAAGTGTTAGATTATTGTTTGAATTAAGACTGTATGTAATATAACTAATTTTCTAAGTGCAGGTTTATGTACTCATTACGTTTTATATAGGAACTGGTAACACTACTTATCTACTAAATCCGATGCGGGTGGAGCGGAGTTGGGATCTGGGACCTATTGGTTTAAAGCGAAGTATTTTGACAGTTAAGCACTTATATTCACTATAAAAATAGACAGCATTTTATGCCCTTAATACCTAATCCTAACGTACTGAACTTTTAGCTTTTTTACAAAATCAAAATGATGACTAGATTTTGCAATTTGCTGACATTGAGTTATTTAATTCAATTAGTATACTCAGTCTAAACTTCAATCGAAATCATTCAAGAAATCCGACGCAAATAATAGGCTTATATACACCCATTAATTACTGAATGGTGAGGAATGTCTTTTATGTCTAAATAACACTCATCACTTTAATAGAAAAAATTTGATCAACACTATGAATATAGTAAATATGATATTTGTCATGGTTAAGTAATTCATCAATATATATATATATATATATATATATATATATATATATATATATATATATATATATATATATATATATATATATATATATATATATATATATATATATATATATATATATATATATATATATATATATATATATATATATATATATATATATATATATATATATATATATATATATATATATATATATATATATATATATATATATATATATATATATATATATATATATATATATATATATATATATATATATATATATATATATATATATATATATATATATATATATATATATATATATATATATATATATATATATATATATATATATATATATATATATATATATATATATATATATATATATATATATATATATATATATATATATATATATATATATATATATATATATATATATATATATATATATATATATATATATATATATATATATATATATATATATATATATATATATATATATATATATATATATATATATATATATATATATATATATATATATATATATATATATATATATATATATATATATATATATATATATATATATATATATATATATATATATATATATATATATATATATATATATATATATATATATATATATATATATATATATATATATATATATATATATATATATATATATATATATATATATATATATATATATATATATATATATATATATATATATATATATATATATATATATATATATATATATATATATATATATATATATATATATATATATATATATATATATATATATATATATATATATATATATATATATATATATATATATATATATATATATATATATATATATATATATATATATATATATATATATATATATATATATATATATATATATATATATATATATATATATATATATATATATATATATATATATATATATATATATATATATATATATATATATATATATATATATATATATATATATATATATATATATGGGAATTGGCTATTTATTTAAATTTGATATTTCAGAGAGTTTGTTACGTTAAAAGAATGATCTATTCATATCCACTGGAATAAAGTAAATGAGAATTTAGTATGGCAAAAATCTCATTCTATTCTCTTAGAAAAAAGCAAAAATATAGAAGTAACACTTTCTAATTAGTTTTTTACCATACCCCTACACCAATACGTATATTGTACATTAGTACTAAATGCGATACTAATTAAATGGTGGTTGATTACTTAGCAACATCATAAATTCTAGAAAAGTTGTTTATGAAAATAATATTGGATGATTAACAAAGTAATTAAGAAAAATTCACTCGGTAATTTGAGCTTTGTAACATAATTAGTGAGTAAATAAATTAGAACATAAAACGGACAGGTTAAGAAAGCTAACAAAAATATTTGATAAAAAATTCAATGTTAATTCGTTAGGTGAGAACAAAATGTTGCGGTTATGCTGTAACAAAAGACAGTAGAAATTTCAGTAAACAGGGGAGGGAGAGGAGCATTATTACTACTTAATCAATCAATCAATGCCTGTTACCCCATGTGGAACGTAGGCCGCCGACCAGCATTCTCCAGCCAACTCTGTCCTGGGTTTTCCTTTCCAGTTCTTCCTAACTGCTCTTCATTCTCTTCATGTCTGTCTCCAATTCCCGACGCAATGTGTTCTTGGGTCTTCCTCTTTTTCTTTGGCCTTTAGGATTCCATGTTAGTGCTTGTCTTATGACACGGTTTGATGGTTTCCTCAATATGCGTCCAATCCACCTCCAGCGTCTTTTCCTAATTTCTTCCTCGTCTGGAAGTTGATTAGTTCTTTGCCACAGAAGGTCTTTGTTGATGGTATCTGGTCAGCGGATCCGATGTATCTTACGCAGATAGTTGTTTATAAATACTTGTATCTTTTGAAGGATACTTTTCGTAGTTTTCCATACAACAAAACTATCTTCATATTTGTATTGAAAAATTCGACTTTAATGTTGACTGACACTTGGTTTAAGTCCCAGATGTTTTTCAGTTGTAGAAATGCTGCTCTTGCCTTTCCAGTCCGCGCCTTCACATCCACATCAGACCCTCCTTGTTTGTCGATGATGCTGCCCAAGTATGTGAAGGTTTTAACATCTATCAGAATTTCTCCGTCAAGTGTAATTTGGTTAGTGTTTGTTGTTTGTATCGAAGGATCTTGTTCTTCGCTTTGTGTATGTCCAAGCCTACTGCTACCGAGGCTGCTGCTACACTTCATCTTCACCTGCATTTGGTGCTGTATGTGGGATGGAAGAGCTAGGTCATCTACAAAGCCCAAGTCGTCTAGTTGCATCGATGTTGTCCATTGTATTCCGAGAGTCTCTTGAGATGTTGCAGTCTTCATGATCCAGTCGATTGCCAGTAGAAAGAGAAAGGGCGAGAGTAAGCAGCCTTGCCTGACACTGGTCTTCACTTCGAATGTATCTGTGAACTGACCTTCATGCACGATTTACAATGTAGTCCATCGTAAGAATTCCGTATACTATTGACTACCTTTTCGGGTATGACAATATATTATAGAAGGCTCCATAATATTCTCCTATCCACACTGTCGAATGCTTTTTCGTAGTCGTGGAAGTTGATGTAAAGTGGTGAATTCCATGTACCTATATTAATTGTTGCTCTGGTTGTCAAAAGGGACATCGGTCTCATGGCTTCCGAAGAAACTCGGCTTTCACTATGAAGCGTCATAACAGACCTTCCAACTCCCAGGGCAGAGTTAAAATGGTTATAAAGGTTTATACTGGATGGTGTTTTTTTTCCAGCAAGGTTGTTGTTTTACGGGATGGGGTTTATAACCCCTTGCCAAACCCTCCTCCTTTATCTGGGCTTGGGACCGGCAGCAACCCTAGGGGGCTCTAGGTAGAGTTATTATTACCTAGCATACAACTAACTAATTAGTATCAATTTTATTATCGTTAAATATGGATAATTATTTCTACAGATATATAATAAGAACAAATTGATATGAGATATCCCTTTATTTTTGTGGATATTAGTATCTGTATATAATTGCGACCAGCCAGAAGACTTGAAAGTTCTGCACATAATCCTTTGTGGATGCATTCTAACAATGCCTTTCTAAACTTCGACACGTAGATTCACTGATGACCTATTCTAATGTCATATTGGTGGAAAGTATTTCATAGTTAGTTTTTACTGTATTTCTCTTTTAAAATATGAATAAACGTGTGGTTATGTAATTATCTAAAAATGTTATCGTTTGAATGTGGGTGTAACTCCGACAACACTACTAATCACCAGATGAAATTGAATAAGCATTCATAAATTGAAAAAAAGTAACTGTGTTTTATATACTTGGTTATAAGTAGTAGCAACATTTGTGTTTGGTCATTTGACGACCATCAATATTGTTATGCTATCAAGACTGGATTGAATTGATAATACTTCAATTAGAGGTAAATAATCTTCGTTTTCCTGTCTTATAATACAAACTAACCGTTATGAAACAACCAATGAAAGCCAGGAAACACTGGACAGCTGTTTCGTCTTAGTATGAGGTTCCTTAACGGTGCCCATCTACGGCTCCACTACCAGGGTTTGAACCCAAGGTACTCAGACCTCGTTGTAAACGCTTCTTTGTAAACCACAGGATTAAAATCCAGTGGTTGGTTGGTAACTGCCTTAGTGATATTTATCAAGTTACATCTGTTATCTCCTATTTTAGTCATCGTAAACAACAAGTCTTTTAGTGGCATTATAAAATCTGCAATAACCTCTCTGATTCCTTATATCTTTTTACATCCATTTGATAGGTATTTATGTGATGTTGACATCTGTACAAAAGTTATGTTTCACAAAATATATTAATCCGTTGGAAATGCGCCGGCTTTATAATGTAATTATGCGTTTTTAGTCGACAGCAATTTTCACAATATTATAATCTTAACTTTTCCAAGTTCCTCGAGTTACAACGGTGTATGTTTTTGTTTCGATATCTAGGTTTTACAACGACGTATTGAGAATCGATTCTTAGACTTATATACTGATCCAAAGTGTTCCACCCATCCAATTGGTAGGATCGAAGTTTTGTACTTATCAAGTTTACCTATCGAGAAAGATTTACTTAATGGAAAACGTAAAGGTTAGTGGGGACATTTTTGCTAGTATTGTTATTATTGTAACGATTATTATTATTATTATTATTATTATTATTATTATTATTATTTATTAATCTTTCCTGTTCAGTAATAATTATTCATTGATTCCTAAATAAGGAAATCATCATGATTTGTTTATTCTCCGTCTGCCTATCCTATTTTTAAATTCCAATTCTATTTTAATCTTCTATAAATATATTTTAAGTAATTAGATGTTTACTAAATACTTCATTAATGTTACTAAGATCCTTATTTAGTGTTTAATTTCATTTCCTTTTTGAAATCTAAATGTATTTTGATCCTAATAAATGTTGATCCTCTCATTAAGATTGTAAAAACCCAATAACATTTTCTTCAAATATTTAATTGTTTTAGATTTTGAAGTCATGAGAATCATTATTATATTATTATTATTATTATTATTATTATTATTATTATTATTATTATTATTATTATTATTATTATTATTATTATTATTATTATTATTATTATTATTATTATTATTATTATTATTATTATTATTATTATTATTATTATTATTATTATTATTATTATTATTATTATTATTATTATTATTATTATTATTATTATTATTATTATTATTATTATTATTATTATTATTATTATTATTATTATTATTATTATTATTATTATTATTATTATTATTATTATTATTATTATTATTATTATTATTATTATTATTATTATTATTATTATTATTATTATTATTATTATTATTATTATTATTATTATTATTATTATTATTATTATTATTATTATTATTATTATTATTATTATTATTATTATTATTATTATTATTATTATTATTATTATTATTATTATTATTATTATTATTATTATTATTATTATTATTATTATTATTATTATTATTATTATTATTATTAATATTTGATTGCGAACAATGGCCTTTAGAATTAATTGTTCGTAGGTTACCAGTATTTGATCATAGTCCTCTTCGAAATATTGCTTATGTCGATCGGGATCATCAAGTAAGCAATACTGATATTCAGCGTAGGGTTCTAGAGAATGGTTGTAAATCAGTTAGTTTAGTTATGGATCTTCATCCACTGAAGTTTTTGGTTCATGTCTACCTCTATGCGTTGGTGTCGGAGTTGGATGAAAGAAAATTAGAGGCCAAACTGAAACGTAGTACTGGTTCATAAAATCCTTGACTTTCGGTCTTTGTCGTGTTGCTAGGTGCAAACTTTCTGATTGAGGCTCACATGATTTCAATAACCGTCAGTTGGGTGACGTGACTTGAAATCGGTCTTAATGGCTTAGGTTCATTCACTCTTTTTTTGTTTTTGATTGTATACTCTATCATCATTACGTATTTTCCTTATAAAGAGTTCTTTCTTTTTGAATCGTGCTCTAATATTTTTATGACCACTGTTGTCACTACAACTACTTCCATTATAGTATATATCATGCTGTGCTTGTGTGGTAGGTAACCTTCACCGATGCACATATGTACCATGTTCCACGTTGTTCATGACTGACTCTTTTTATTTCATTATTTTTCCATTGTCTACCTATTTAAATTCACTAGTCACTTTTAAAACCTGACTTCCTAGAACAAACTCCTAGTTAATCCTATCGATTACACATGGGACATTGTACGTTTGACGTTTAAAAATGTAATCTAGAACTGATGTTTTTTTAATTCGGAGATTGTCAGTCGAAAATAACTGCACTGCAGTCAAACTTTAACTAAATAAAATGCCACCGCTACTACTAGTTGGTTTCTTCACTATTGTTTTAATCACTTTTTCTACGACTGTTTTTCGAGTATATCAGAAATTCTCTTTTGCATAGGTTACGGTAATTAACCAAATAATCGTATTGTAAGCTTTTATCTGTTCTCTTCAAAGGTAAATGTATTTCATGAATATTTTCTTTCTACTTGACTAAACAATAATTTTAGTTATTAGTTCAGTAAAACATTAAATTACTTTCTGGTGTGCCATTTACGTAGTAATTTTTATTCATTATTATGTCGTTTTGTTGAACATTTATTGACAATGAATTTCGACTGACCAGTGACCCAAGACTTATGAGTCAGTGAGTGCTCCATCGATCTTTACTAATGACTTAGGCGTTTCTAACATCTGTAAGTCTGCCCTGAATCTGTTTGACCACAGACGGTAGATGATAACACTTTAAGTCAGTGGTCAGGCACTTCAGGATTCGAAATCCAAAAATGTTTTTAAACAATCCTTTAAATAGATATATACATCCTCAGGGGTTACATAGATATAATTGGAAAAATAACATCAATACACTAGTAATAGTCAGTGATATAATCATAGGCTTAGGACAAGTAGAATATAAATATTATTAAAAGACGAGGCAAGTATGTAGTCAAAGTATTAAAAACAACAATCCGAAGATAGTTCTGAAATACTTTGCTCGTTAGCTTAATCGTTCTCTATGACAGTCGTACATTTGATTTTTCCTACATTTTTCATGATCGCTCTGACGTCATTCACAATCTTTTTGCATAAAGAAATTATATATATATATATATATATATAGATATATATATGACTGTTTATTGCTTCGGCACACCTGACCATCTTTGAACAATCCTCAAGATACTTTATTGATATATAGGTAATGTTTGTCCTAACCTTTAGGGGTTAATTCATTTAAGACCCTCATATCATATAATCGCTAATAGCAGCTAATACATTATATGTATGCTGTGTTTATTAGAAAAAATACCATATATATATATATATTGACTGTTTATTGCCTTCGGCACACATGACCATCTTTGAACAATCCTCAAGATACTTTATTGATATCTAGGTAATGTTTGTCCTAACCTTTAGGGTTAATTCATTTAAGACCCTCATATCATATAATCGCTAATAGCAGCTAATACATTATATGTATGCTGTTTTATTAGAAAAAATACATATTTTCTATATCAGTCCGTTCGTGGGTTTCTAGCCAATAATCCGGATCCATGAGCAGTTATTACGTTGCATTTTATCTACTTATTCATTTAATCATCCTCTAACGTATTTGATTAGTAAACATAAAATCCTCAATAACATTTTATGCTATTGTCATATTTCAAAGGTTATTGTTGTTTGCCTTGCTCCTATTCACACATCTTTCATATGGAACTAGAATATTCGACAATAATTGCAATTTGGCTAAATTATTAAATGCGAACTATCGGATCCTGACTCACTGGTTTTGAAAAAATGCTCTAGTCACGAAGCCTAAATGTTTTGTTCATGTTCACGAGTGCACACACTTATTGAATCAGAGTAATGGTTCTTTAGCTAAAATCAGTGCATCACTGAAACCATCTCATTATCAAACCTGTATGCCGTAATTTACACCACCACTCTGATAGTACTCCGACCATGCATGACAACTACAAAGAAAATTTAAATCTTACTTACACACTTAAAGTTGTTTGTTAATTGTGATTTAGAGGTGAAGTAATTGATATTATGACCTAAATACAAAATCACTAATTTTACTGTAAAACTTAGAAAAGATTTATTTTTCGTACCTTAAAGTTTATTTGTAGATAGAAATTATACTTTCCTCTTCTGTACATCGCCGTATGTAAAGTAATTAGTTTCATTGAAAAGTACTTCCGTACATACACACGTATTTGAATTACCCCTTATATTAACACGCAACATACAAGGAAACAAAATTATTCTGTAGACTTTATGTATCGTACCATCATCATTCAGTAACTGATCTCACTAGCGGTTTATTTGATTTTACTGACTCCAGTTTCTAACTGTAAGTGAAACTGTCTCAGAAAAAGATGGGACCATTATTCACTGTCAATCCAGAAGGTTGAACGAACAGAATACCTTAGGGAACAGTTCAACTGACCCTCGGCCTCATCCCAGTTGCCTACCATTCCCAAGCAATCTGAATGGCAAATTGATATTGGTCTCCCAAGTCTTAGCGAAGTTGAGAAGGCTATAGGTAATCTAAAACGAGGGTGAGCAGCAGGACCTGGTGGATTAACCCTTGAGATATTTAAAGATGGTGGTCCAGTCTTGGCATCGAGATTAACCGGGATCTTGGCTAGAATCTGTGATCTGGACGCGGTCCAATGTGATTGCTCTTGAACACTAATCCCCCGAATCTATAAGAAAGGACAGAAGTCCTCTTGTGATAATTACAGAGGAATCAGCTTAACGAATATAGTGTCTAAAATATTCGCTTTAATAATACTTCGACGTCTAACTAAAGCTCTTGAAGGGCAAATTCGAGAGAACCAAGGTGGCTTCAGATCTGGATGTGGTTGTGTAAACCAAATATTCACAGTTCGACAGGTTCTGGAACACAGACACACCTTTAGACGTCCAACAATAGCTGTATTCCTTAACCTTAAGGCGATGTTTGACTCTATCGATCCGTACATGTTCTTTACACTTTTCCAATCATTAGTCTCATTTTTGATTCTATTAATTGACACAGTTAGTTAGGTGTTTTTTCGTCTATTTTACATTTTTTTGCTATTTCATTTTATAGTTATCGATGAAGATGAAGATTATCCTATACCGGATGTTTATAGTGAACAGGAAGATTCAGATCATGTTGAAGAGAGTGATGAAGATCAGATAGCTGAATGTGAAATAGTTGGACATAGTCGTCAGAAAAAGCTTGTTAAAGCTATGTCTGTTGGCGTAAGTATCTATTTATGACATGCATATATGTATTCTTTACATTAGAATTCTGTATTTATTGTGTTTAGTCAGTATGGCTTGTGTCGGCACTTTTATTGATTAATTTTTGATTGTTGTATAAGACTGCCGTCTAATCACATTCTACTTTTCGTTGTTGGCTTTAGATGTAAATTACCTGCCGTGTAATTGCTTCCTAACATCCGAATCGTTTTATTGGTTTTAGTCAGTCATAAGAAACATAGAACCAGGTATGATTATGGACTGATTACAGTCAGTACTTTTCAGATTGGAAGAATACTAAAGCATGAATATATTTGTGTCATCTGTGACCTATATCTAACCGTTTTGCTTGGGGCCTCAAACTACAAATTAAAGTTATCTCGCAGACATTTACGTAGTATTTTACAGCTCCCTTCTTTACTCAGTACAATAGTAATTGTTCTGACTTGACTGTCCTTAATATTCTTCAGTCTGCTCCCGTGTTAGTTGATACAGGACATCAGAGTTCGTGGCAGGCTATGCCTAAGTTCCTACAATCAACCAAATTGACCCATGTTAAACATTTTATATAGTTTGACATCTCTATCCATGTTATGACGTTGAAAAAAACTGTTGAAATATCGAAGCGCCAGTGGAGTGCCTGGTCAATCACTGCGCGACTGCCCTATGCCCACTTAGTCCCAAGCCGGAGATAGAGCATATGACTATAAACCAACCGAACAGAAGCAGATTACATCTCGCACATTCCTTTATGTATACATAAAACCTGACCACATAGTCAACCAATTAGGAAATTTACATTAATATAAAATAGGAACAATAGTGAATGTGAACTGTAGTAACGTATGCACTATTGACTAACCGTAGTTCATCAATGAGAAACGACATACTGACAGTTAATGTGTCAAATGAAAGAATAAGGCAAGGGGAATTGAATAATAATAGAAATAAAATATTCACCTTGTATACAATCAAAAATAATTCAATAATGTACAAATAAATAGCTCTCGAAGATAATCAATCTTCTTTAGGTGCGTGGCATATCAATCTAATACTTCCATTCTCAAATTCAACATTATTAATTGTTATTTAATCCTTCAAGTCAATCCACTGCATTCACTCGCTTAATTGTTAAGTAGCGCTATATTATTCACATAGAGAGTCACTATATCTAAAAATCCACAATTTAATGATAATCTATACGTAAATCCTAATTGTAAATTCATGGGACAATCTATAGACATTTCCTTTGTTTTTAATTTACCCCTTTATGCATGATAATTTATTTGTGGAGTAACAGTTAATTATTACATCATTTATTTGATAATCTCTTACATACCGAACATTTATAGTATATGAACGAAGAAAAATTAAAATATCGATTTTTCTCGTATTTTGTATTTTTTTCCTGTAAAAGTGCGTAAATGTAAGTAAAATCCATGTATGTATTTTAGTCCATTCGCGTACTCTATGCTTATTCACTATTGCGTATGATTATAATTTTGATTAAAATGAAGATATGTATATATATCCATGTAAGCTTATGTGTGCTAATTGTTTAAATATACAAGGTACCTTCTTACTTAATTTTGTTAAAAAAAAAATAAAAAAAGGAAGAGAGCTACTTTTTTTTATATTGGAATGTTTACTTTCATTGTTAATTTAATGCTCTGTAATTCATTTGTTTAGGCTCTATGAAGTATATGCAAATAAAAAGTTGTCATATATATATCATGAGATCAATGCTATTGTTGATGTTTTTTACTTCATTCAGTCCACTGGTTAAGCAAAGGGTTGGGAATTTGAGGAGTGTTAGAAAAACTAAGATATTCCTGCCTATTTTTATAATTAATAGCTATGACCTGTTTTCATATCTTGGTTTGATAACTCTTAAAATTATATCTATTAATCTCACTAATACTTCCGTTATATTTAAGTTGGGGTGATTTTGTGATTGTTTGTATTCGCCACAGATTTATCTCAGTTGAGTACCATCGAAAATCAGGAGTACTGGTTAGCTGTTTCCTCCTAGTATGGGTTTGTGATGGTGCTCGTTTTCGGTAGCCCTATTAACGGATGAAACAGCTGTCCAGTGTTACCTAGTTTTCTGTAGTATTTAACCTAGATCAATCTGTGTTGAATACAAGCCACTGCTTCGTTATTTAATTTTACTGACTATTCTATTTTTACTTTATCTGCAAACTGTTGTATCTGTTTTGCATTGTATAGTTAGAAGATAGCAAATTAGTCATTTCAGTTCAAAGTAATTGATGTGACTTTAAGCATTCTATTACATTTTTCTTGATAATTATCCTAGTCACAATATATTGGATTCATCACTTTTTACGATTGCTTTAGAATATTTGGTGTAAATTGAGTATTTCCTTTTTGAAATGATACTTCTATAAGTATTCATAGTACATAATCTGTTTGCAAATATGGGATGTTTATTTGTCACTTTCAAGCTTATTTTTATCTGAAACAGTCGTCAATATGTTTGCCCAATAAATAATAGCGGGATTGTTTTTTCTAGCTTATCTAAACTTTCTTTGATTATTTCTTTATTCACCCTTATTGTTGCTTAATCTTTACCCTGGTTAATTGTGTTACCTTGTGAAACATGTTTCACACTGCTCTTTGCTACTCAAACGATCCCATTCGTCATCGAAAATTCTTGTGAATCATTATCCAACCTAATATATAATATATATATATATATATATATATATATATATATATATATATATATATATTCTTCGACCTTCTAAAATGGTCTGATTTGCTGCATCTAAAGAAATCCAATCGAGCAGATCTATATAGTGTTTGAAACTCGTTAATTGGTAAAACGATTCACTCTAATTAGCCTTTCTTGCTATCTTCATACTGAATTAATAATGAAAACGCCAATGAAACTTGAATTATGATGTATTACAAAATCGAAATTGCTATTCCACATAGCCTTTTCGTGTTATTTCAACTGAGCTACATACATTAAATAATAAACAGGTTCTACTTTGTTAGCCGGTTGAAGGTAGTCGGAAGGACTCCAAGGGCCTAGGTTTCATGGTAGCTAGCATTCGTCAGAAAGAAATACCTGGGATTCAAACTCACTCCTCCAAGTTTTACTGTTTGAGATGTTTCTTTACTACACTCAACCACCTGGAGTTAAATTATAGTTCAAGAAATATTTAGACTAGTGACCACATCGTAAATCTGACGATTACATTCGATCAGCTCATTGGACTAAACAACTATGACATCAGCCACTACTTGGTGGTCAGTTTGTCTAAGATGTTGTTAGTAACTAGCGTAATATTTCACTTTGTGTGATTCAAGTGATTTGTATTCGCTTATTTAGTTTAGGCTAAAGAACTGCCAAGATATTGGAAGCATTATATGACTATCCTGTCCTGGTTTTCTCTTATATTAGCAGTGAACATTTTACACCAAGTTGAACCAGTATAAGCTAATATATAATCACTAATTCGTGATTCACTTGTTCACATTTCCCATTTTCCCACCAGATAATTCATTTTTCCATCTTATGCATGCTAACAAAGTGTGATAAACTCCTGTAACAAGCTTAGACTATCACATAACATACTTGTTTGTCTATTGTATTTGTATTTTTATTCACTGGACTTTATACTCTTATTTCTTTATATATGATTGTATGTATGTCTGTTCACCTAATCTGTTTATTATCTTAACACATTAAATATTTGAGTTGACTGTAATATTCGTTATTTGTCATTGGTCCTCTTCATTTTCACTTCTTAAGTTTACCCATATTTAAGACAGTTATATTTAAACACATGCTGATGTACTCCCGTGCTGTCTTTGGGACTGTACGGGTTTCTGTATCTAATTAGTTGAGCATAATTTTTACGCTTATTGTGTTATTTTTACGGTGACTGTTGCTAGTCTTAGTATTACATTTACGGGTAGCAGTAAGTACATTAAACACAATTATAAGAGATTTCTATATCAAGGCAAGCGCTATGTTTATAGTTCACTAGTGTGACCAATCGGGAGTTTTAGTGATATCATATTACAATTACTATGCGTCATATCTGCCTTTTCGACCGATATTGTCGAATTAACAACTGTCTGTAATGAGATTTTCAAATGCTTATCACAATCTGATTTCTGCATATAGAGATACATAGTGTTGTTATTTATTAAATTTCCCTGAGTTTTTTTTTCATGAATATCGCTTTGTCCACTGTTTTCTATGTTTCAATCTAATTTTCTGTAGCAAAAACAAATTAAACGAAAGTTGATTGGTCTGTTGAGGAAGCTTAAAATTAGTGATCCTAATGAGGTAAGTAGTTCCTAAATGTAAACCTTAGGTTTATTTTTACTTTGTGTTTAATCATATCTCTTTATTTATTCATTCAAAAATAACTAGTTATTCATTTGTAATGGTCAAGTTTACACGTGTTCTCCGCTTCCCTCAATTGAATTGATCGTTAATGCTTTAAAACTGTTTATATTTGTAGGATAGGGTTATCCTCAATATTTTCCGTATTTAGAGTTATTTGTACCCAGCTCTTCTGGACAATTCTGTCATTTATTTGGTGTGATTTTGATTGCATATTTCATTTCAAGCATTTGTAGTTATTAGCTACGAATTTTTATAAACCAGTCAGTGTAGCACAACTCAGCATGCAAGAAAGGAAACAAATATAATCTGAATTAAGACGTGAAATAATATGATCGAATACAATTTCACTCTTGAAGAACTGATGGTTTTGTCGAGCTACTTTACATTATGGTAGTGAAGTGTGTTTACCTATCTAACGGACATTGACAATCAACTGGTTAGTTGCTACTTAAGTAATCTGTTTATCCTTACACTGTGAAACATTATCATCAACATATTCAAGTTTTCATATATTCTCTTCAAATAACTAATCCAGACCACATCTGCTGTTTGTAGTGTTGTCACTGGTGACGTTACAAAAGAATATAATTATTTCACAATCCTATTGTATTCAGGTGTTATTTCGAATATTATATTTATGTAGTTGTATACCACTTTATAAAATTCGTTCCGATGGACTTTTGTGGTTATCAGAATATCAGCATGTTCATTTACACCTCTCGTGTGTATAGTTCATTGTGCATTACGTCTAAGCATGTTGTCATGTACCATTGTAAACATAAGTTATCCTGTCTTACTGTATCCTGCTATATCTTAAAATAACTTAGTGAAGAAAAATTTGTAGTTAGCATTGATTTAATCCTTAATGAGATCTATATTTCATTAATTAGTCTTTTTATTTTCAGTTTATTTTCCACAAGTTCCCAATACACATCTATACAAATGATGTTTTTGCGTCATAGTTAATTAATTTTTAGTTTCATAGCTCTTTGTTTAAAGAAATGTTTATCAATTAGGCAATGAATCTTCATGACAAATTTGCTTTGTGAATAAGCTGTTTATAAACTGTATTCTAACTCGTTTTGTTTTCAATCCTAACTTTCTTGTAGTCACAACTATTGTGATCTTATTACTATCTTTAATAAAAGGATTAAGATAGTCCTATATTTTCCAAAAAGGAAAGACCATAAAAGATCTCTCCTTTTGTCTTTAATTTACTTGAATTTTATGGTAAAGTGAACACCATTTTTCACCTATATACATTTTTTCATACATTCCTCTTTGTACCAAGTTCTTTTCGGTATTATGTTATTTCTGTGCATATTAAGTTAATTTGTCCTTGACCCAAATCATTCATCTCTTACACGTAACTTACCACATGACCAGCTTGCAGCGTTGTAAATCTACCGTGTAAGGCCAACTAAATGACGTGATTTGTTTTAAAATTACTGTAAAGCTATTTGTTGGAAATTTATCTTGCGAACCTTTTTTTAAATTTGTATTTAGGTCTATGTTGTTTTGTAGAGATTAATTCTAATTTGCTGTTCGTATTCGTTACAGATTGACCTCATTTGGGTACCATTGGATTCCAGAAAAGTCTGGACATCTGTCTTGTCCTTCTAACGTCCTAGTCAGCAGTGCGCGTCCACGACAACTAGGGACAGAACCGAGGACATTCAGATCTAGCGGTGATTGCTTGACCATCATCACCACTAGGCCACTATTTAGTGGTAGGATTCTCACTTAAATCGATTTGTTATATAGTACGACGAGCATCCATTGCTATCAGTAATAACTGTCTCACTCCCAAGATATCTTGAGGAGTCCTATACTAGAAGTAAATAGCCTTTCCACGCTCCCTGGTTTTCAGTAGAACCTAACTGTGACCAACCTGTGATGGATACAATCAGTAATTCATGTCCATCCATTTAGGATAATACTTAATTTTTATTTATTCATTATGCAGAATTCATCCATTTCTAATTTTCCCATGCATTTAGCATGCGTTTTGTCCAAATAGTGTAGTTGATATTATTGTTCATTCATATCTCTAAAATTTGGCAGGAATATTTTTCTTTATAAATAGTGTAACTAAAATTACAAACGAATTAGAAACTTACTTCACGATTTCATATAAACATGCAACTAAAGTGACTTCAGTACTTTTTCGTGTCATATGAACAACTTAGAAAAGAAATTTCATTCCAATATTTAATTTCTTTATCTCTTTTCTTCCAAAATTACCTGGTGTTCATGTATAGGTTGATTTAGATGTGGCTGCAACATCAAAATTATGGGATGAAATTGATCGAATTGCAACAGCTAGTGACATAGAAGAAGATTCAGAAGCGGAAAGCATTAATTTAGTTTCAATTCAGAGTACACCACGTCCAACTCTCCGACCTTTCTTCGCTACGGCTGGTAGTTCTGATGATACACTGAGTGCTGTAAGTCGACTTTTTTTTTTTAAGTGCGTTTTTATAGCATGTTATCACTTACTCAGTAATGTAATTTTTTCGTTGCTTCTTTGGTTGGTTCAAAGCAAATATCTGTCATGAACTGACATCAGAAAAGGACTCTTCGACATTGAAGAACACCATGTATTCGCTTCGCATTGGTTTGTATATTCCTCAGTAATATCAATAATATTTGCTCTATTCATAACCGTATTTTTGATTGCCGTGAAAAATATGCAAAATGTAAACAAATTCCTGTTTTATAAGGATTTAACTTATGAATATTCAATAATATACGTATATTGCGTTTATTAAGTGGTTGCTGCCATTCATATCCGTCCTTAAATATTTATGTGGTGGATATCCACTGTTCTAATTGCGACTGACTAACATTGCATTTTGTTGTCGAGTTTATGCACGCATATTCTTTATCGTTTTTATTTTGTGCTTCTGTTACTCTGGATCACATAAACAACGTAATAATGGTAATAATGTTCAAGTCTGTCTGCAAATTTTTATGTTTTCTGTATTCTACTTATTGTAATCGTGTATGTGTTTCTTAATATAATACTATTATTGGCTAATTGAGTTTAGATGATGGTAGATTGAGTACAGTGGCCGATTCTCATAATAATTCGTGTTGATTTGAACAATACTTCATGGTTTTATGCATGGATTATGTGTTTTTATTCATGCACCGCTCACGGTATCATTTCACTAACATTAGTTGCACTAAACACATATTTGGTTCACACGTTACGAAGTTCGTCATGCAGTTGAGATAATTATTTTTTAGTTAGAATAATCCCACTTTTTAAAATTTATTCGTTAATATTGTCGCTATGATTGCTGCAATAATAATACTAATAAAGAAACTTGTCTTTAAAGTAGTATGATTCCATCGTTTCATCCATTCACATTGAGGAGCTTACGTGATAGACGGATCTAAAAATGACTTCAGTATTTGGTTGTTTATTTTGGATTTCACTGATATTCGATTGATTGATCTAGGCATTTTGCTTTTCATTATTCCTGTATTTATTGACATATGCACACCCATGTATTACTAATTTAAAGTAAATTTATTTACTTTAGTTCCTTGTTTGCGACTTTTAATTTCACAAGAATTTAGTTCCATTCCATATTATACATTATTAATAATAATTACTATGATACTTGAAATGTGATTTTCTTAATATATATATATATATATGTACAGTTTCGTTTGATTTGAATTCAATGTACTAAGTTATATATGTTTAATATTTCAGAATGAATATGTCCTCGTTACCTTTAGCTTGCTCTTATCATTATTGACACCGATGAGATTTCCTTTGTAAAACATAATTTCGGAAAATAAAGGCAATGCTTAATTTGTATGAATATCGACTTTGTCTTCAATACATAAGTTGTCCATTATGGAATGGTAAATTTGGGCATAATTATTTGTTAGGTATAGCAGCCATTTTATTAAACACAGTTAACTGTGTATGCCATCCATTTACCTGTGTATAATGCTTTATTTATAAGTATTTAATTTACATTCAGTTTGCAAATCGAGAAAATAACACTGAGTTTCTGTTCGTAGTTTCTGTTATGTGGAACATATCTTAGCATTTAAATATAATTTTCTATAGTTCGTAGTATTCTTTTTTCATAAAGTCATGTTAACTTAGCTTGAAATAGTAAAAATACGATTTGCCGGCGTGATGTTCTAGCTTTTAAGGTATCACGACGTATTATGTAAATGGCAAATTAATTCCCAGCAGAGCAATCTCAAAGTGTCTAATAAGAAATCAGCTATTCTAATACATGTGTATGCTATCCAAATGCATTAAACTTACAAAGGGAAGTGGTTTTTGTGATATACTACAGTTTTTAGTTTTAAACTTATCAAATTTCAGGTTATTGTTAAACAGATCCCTTGAAATACGCGAATCAATCCTATCTGTAACCTTAATCCTAAACCTTAATATAAAACTTAACTGTAACCGTAATCCTTGCCCCTGACTCTGACCTTATTGCTAACCCTGATTCTAAACGCTAACACAACTCTATATAGAAACAATTTAAGACGCCTAGAATGCTTCTTATGAAATTTAGAAAATACGACTGTCACAAATTCGCCAACCTAGGAACAAATGTACCCATATTATTTCCATCGTTTTTCAGTAACGTTCATTTTCTATTTTTGTCTTCTGATTGGTCAATTATCACTAACAGTAAGTAACGTTGATTAGCTTGTTGGTTCAAATGAATTTCTTCGATCGATCCTAATTAGTTGCGATTGTTCGTAGTGTTCAGTTTACGAATAGCTAAATCTTATCAGTAAATTGCACTTTTACCGCTTCATATTACTTTCTTCTTACTAACTAAACTTCTCTTCAATTAATATACAAAATGTTAAGATGTATTCTTGTTTAATTATTTATTAAAAACGAATGTACGTAATATCATATCTTTCTGTACAATGTTAGGAATTACTAATAACTTGAACTTCAAAAATACTTCTTAATTACCTTTTTTGTAGTATTGTATTTATTACTATCTAATTAGAACTATATTATAGTTATTGGTAAGTGAAGCTAGTTATGGATGAACTTTTCGTCGAATTTCTACATGAAGCTAAAATTAAATGTACCCATAAAAGTAAATTAATAAACGGAAAATCTCGTAACATAAATGTCAAAATCATATACTTATAGGTAATGCTTGAAGAAAGTACATCATTCTCGTTTCATTTTTGTCGGTAGATTAATATTCATTCACTCATTATAACCCTCTACATTGAGTTCATTTATCCACTTAGCTTAAACGGCAGTCAAATATTACTATTATTCTAATTCAATCATGATCGTTCTATTTATTCTGTGTGGTTGTTTTCAGTACTCATTGTAGTTATGATATATGTTTGTTTATTGCACATATTTTCATGAAATTGTCATTTCATTATTATTTTGACTGTTTATCATCTCGTATGTCACTTTTCTTAAGTAGAAATGACAACATACCAATTTTAGATTTGTTACTACTTGTCACATTAATTTATGTCATCAACTGGTTTTTAGATTCTTTTACCACTGCTTCCTCATGTTTAGCTACTTTATGATTTTCAGTTATAGTATAGATATAAACGATGTTTCAATTAAAGTAATGTACGGAATTATATCTTCTGGTTTAAATGAAGGGTTTTCCCTCCATTCTCTCGTGATTTGCTCATTTTTGAACTGTGTGCTGATTGTCGATAATGAAGTAATTTATCCGCCTCTGATTTTTTATTTTAAGGATGCTGGAGCGAAATTATTAAAACGCCTACAAAGAGAGCTGCTTGCTCAAAGTGAAACTGACACATCACCTGATACTGTACAACTACGATCTATGTTAGCTTCTGTTGGTAAATCAGTAAGCTTTCAAAATCCACTTGGAAAATCGTCTGGCAAATCCGGTTTGCTATCGTTAGAGCACATCCCTACGCTACCAGGTCCCTCCTCAACAGCATTTTCAAATTCAGGACCTTTGCCATCCTCTGGTTCTTCACGCCTTCAACGAGGTACTGGTCATAGAGTGAGTTTAGCCAGTGGACGTCTCGTCAAACGATTTGCACATATTCGACGACGAGCTAATTCAAAACACATATTTGGAGTGCCTAGATCTAGTAAATCTAATTATAACAAGGAACCCGAAGCAGTTAGTCAAGGTTTCGAAAATGTTATGCTAGAAAGTGTAAGTAATTGTAAATATTCTATATTTATTTTTCTCAAAGTTCCTTTCTTATGACTGTATTTACCAAAATAATTTTGTTCATTAAGGAATCATCGGATGATCACTCACCTAATGATGGTGGTTTGGATACTTCTTTCTCACCTATGTCTCTTGGGCAAGATGCAGTTTCTAATTACTCCACTGTACATAATTCACCAGGAGATTTCCCACAAATATTAACGCCTACATTGTGTTCTACTCCAGAGGTTAATCGTTCGTTTATTTTGGGTGATAGGGGAATTTCTAATGAAAAGAAGACTCACGAAAAAATGTCAGCCAATTGCCGTGCAGATTTGGAAAGTGATGAAAACAAATCGTTTGAAGCACCAACAAATTCTTATGTAAATGTTTTAAAGTGACTATACGTGTTTTGAGCTAGCTTTTTTTAAAATAATTTATCATTGCATTTTAATCTTGTTTTCTGTGAAGTTTTTTTATGCAGTGATTGTGAATCAAAAGGAATTCCATTGATGCTATTAAATGATAATTGCTATACACCTTGAATCAACTGAAGTTTGTAATCTAAACCAATCAATATCGACTCAGTGGTCTCCACAAAACCCGAAGGTCCTAGACTCGATTCTCAAGCAAATCGTGGATGTTTACTCCGGAGTAGTCGCATACTGATATGATACATTTGTCCAGTTGTTTTTTCAGTGGTTGTTAATCTATGATATAAACTATAAGATTAAACAAACCTCATTACCTCCAAACACTAATAATTTTTAATTTGTTTTAAAGAATAGTGTCTTTGGTTTGTTTCAATGTCGTCCCATGGATTATTTAATTTCAAGATTACTTTCAGTACAGGTTAATGTCTGGTAAAGTATCCTCGAAACTAAAGTTCATTGGATTGTTTTACGATGTGTCGAGAATATGCGTCAAACTGCAGTCAATACCTGGAATATCTCGTTAACACTATATCACCCAGCCGCCGAGTTATAGTTGGAAGATGCGTACTGAGTTCGAAATATCTAGAATAATCATCTGTTCTCTCTGTCGACTTGATTGACTTCATAAGTGATATACTTTCCTGTTGATAATTCATTCATATGAACCGTCAGGTTACACAAATTGTCGTCTTAATAACCTGTTCTCTCATCTTTGCACACCATCTTGTTTATAATGTTTACTGTTAATTCAGTTTTACTTAATGGATCAGGTTTTGAAAACGTACATATTCATCGAAGTATTCATTTGAAGAGTAATAAAGTTGTGAATTAAGTCTATACAATGTTGACTGGTAAATCTATTTTTATGCAAGTGGAGTGAGGTGGTTTTCTATGGATAAGTATTCAGTTTAATTGCTTGTATTCATCACAAATTGATTTTTGTTGAGTACGATTGAAAATCAAGGAACATTGGACAGATTACCCAGTAATGTGAAGGGCTAAGCTTTCGCCCTTGGCGAACCCAAGGCCTTATGTTCAATTCCCCGGCAGGATTGAGGGTGCGTATTGCTGAGAAGTCCTATTATAGATCAGCTGTACGGTGCTCCTGGTTTTGTACAATCTTTAAAAATTAAATAATAATAAGTAGAACTCTGTAGAATTTCTCATAGTTCTTTATGCAATATTCCTGAACACATTTTGAGTGTTACGAACAATATATTATGTCATTATTATATATTATGTATATTATTGTTATTATTGTTATGTTTTTTTCTCAGATATTGACAGGATAATCTTGAACACTTAGTTAAAGTGTATAGTTTAATAGGACTATAACTGTTTAATATATTCCTGTTTTGGTTAAAATTACTAATGAAATATTTGGAATGTGTTGAAAGGGGTTAAACAACAGTTTAAAGGTTAAAGAATAATAATAGCAATACGAAACATTATTCACTTGGTAAATGTGAAGGTGACCGGCAGCTTTAAAGTATGAGTATTTAGGGAATCTAAAGTTTGTCAAATATAATTAGGTCCTAATCCGCTGATAAAACAAGAACTTGCACGTGTCATTTGTGCACACAGAGTCCAGGATTGAAACTCTAAACTCGCAATACCTCTTCAGCACATAAGCTACTAATTTGTGCTTCCTTTCAACCCTGGTCGTTTGATCGTATAAATGGTTTTGATAGAATCTTATGATGGGGCAGAATGACTGGTGAATACTAGATATTTCAAGCTGAGCTATTTATTGTCCTCCATTTTCCGGTTGAAATTAAAGCCGGCAAATGTTAAGTGACTCACTTGGAAACACTCGCTTTGCGTGGCCGATGTAGCTGGCTTCATAGAATCAAGTAAACGTAGAGATTCATATAGCCGGCCTATATTTTTGGTTGTGTAAAGGATACACACCTGATTTCGACACGTATATTAATAACCCTAAGTATCGGGTGTGGATTTATCCACATAAAATGAGTTCTCAAGAATTTTACACTGTATTGTTTTATTTGATTTTTTATATAGATTTCCATGGCAATGAACTTTTTTATGTAATTCAGAAAATTTAAGTGCAGATTCGTTTGATCCCTTTGGAGAATATTTGTATATTAATTGATTAACTGACTTAAACTGAAAATAAATAATGACTTAAATGTGTACTTTATCTACTAAACCTACACTCCTTTATACTCAGCGTATTCGTACAGATTCAGTCGTCGAATCTACCTATTTAACTATGCGACTCGTTTCATTTGCTATATTATATGTAAGTATCATTTCAGTGTCTGATACTTTGAAGTAACCTGTTTAGGTATTAAGAAAGAAGAAAATTGGCTTGTTTGTTACTTACAATTTTATGATCAATATGATCTACAAATTTACAATTCACGTAGTCTTTTAAACCATATGTTTTATTTAAATCTTATCTTTGAATTGATATAATTTAATTCATGCTGGTTATTTCATAAATTGTTTTCTACATATTTCACTAATCATTGTTTTCATTGTAATTATTGTTAGATTCATATTGTGTTGGTAGCCGTTTGACCTTAATTTTAATTATATCTGGTTAATTTTATCTTTCTACTAGTTGTTAACTTCAAGATTATTATGTAGATTATTATTATTATTATTCATCTCGATTTGTTAACGTGTATCTGGTAGAATTTTTGATTGCTCCTATACGTTCATCATCGATAATGCACCAAGTGACAACTGTTGTACATACAATTCAAAATTGTAACAATATAATGACTCGGTTTTTCTTTCTTCCCTTTCCTCTCGGATGCTCCAACTTTTGTTATTATGTGAAATATGCATGTGTTATATTTGTAATCTATTTTGGATTGCAGAATATCATCGAAAAAAGTTAGTTTTAACGCTTACACACTTAAAAATTGAAATGAGAATTCTCTTGTTTCAAGTTGAATAAGATATCACTCAGCTACTGAATTATTCGTTATTTCCCTAAGTGGGTTAGTCCCATAGCCACCAACTATAATTTGATATATCTCCCTTCTATTTCTGTAATACTGAACCTCGACATTTCTAGTGGACACATATCTGAGGTTACTGTTTATTTATAAGCACTGTAATGAATTAATGAAAAAATCAGATCCTTTAATTTATGTACTACTGGATTTCATCAATTACGATCTACTGTTATTTTCAACTGAAAACCCAGTTGATGTGACATTTTAGACATATACCGCTTGTGCGTTGGACCTCAATAGCATATTTGTCGACGGTATTAAGAAATCGGTCTCAACAATACATATCTCTTTGAATAAGTAAATAGTGTCTTGTACTCATACCAACTGATCTTCGAAAACCGCTTCTACTCATTCTAGTTGACAATCAACTATACATTGATCACACGAGTCTCTAAAATATGAAATCTTTATATATATATATATATATATATATATATATATATATATATCACAACCTATAAATAACATGACATTTAGGTCTATATTATCAATATAAGCAAAGAAATAAATGATTTTAAGTTGATATGTTGTGAAACTTTACATGCATATAAAGGTGAGTCAAGCGTTCAGACAACGTTAGGTTTTCATACCTTTTAACAGATCAAAAAGTCACGTGGATGCATTACTTCACACCCATTTACTGCTACCTAAATGCATCGGTATTATTATTCCAGTAACAGTAATAGAATGCCGTGTAAGGGTGCTAAGTTTTCTTTATTTTGAGAAATAGTTGATGTGACGTGTACTAAGAACGAATATATGTATACGATGAACCCAACAAATAGTAATTTACCGAAGAAGTTGCCGCTATTTATGAATTAAGACCTTAGGTGACGTTTTTACATCAGTCCTGATAACATAACCGTATTCATTTTTTTGTCATTCTTTGAATGTGCAGAGTTTCGATTTATTTTTTATTAGGTTTTTTCGGATGACATTCCCTATATTTATATTTTTGAAAACATAAAAATTCATCCTTTATTTCTTTATCATTTTTCTCTCATCTTAATGATTTATAGTACGACAGCCTTAATTGATGCAACTTTCTCCTCACATCCTCCTATTTATAGCTGTTAAATTAGACATTTGCTTCGTAGTTAAATATTAACACCGTAATAAATAAAAAAGCAATAAAATATCAATTAAAGCACAGCAAAAGTTTATCATAAATAAACCATATAGTCAACTAAAAGACGTTCTCTAGTTTCTGAATTTTCTAATGATATTGATACAATGTAATTCGACATTAAAGGAATTTGGTATCATATTTACTGTAAATTATGATGAGTATGTTGATATAAGCTTCTTAAAAACGAGTTTGAAAATTTTCATTACTTAACACTTCACTTACTTGTCTATTAAAAACACAAATAAAAAAATTATGATTATCCTCGTGTTCAAAATGAATGTCCAAAGTACACCAAACTTTCGATTCGTGAAACGGCTTATACTATTTTTCATTGTTGTGTTATCTGACGAACACCTCAGAACTGTATGAATTTTATTAGTTAACGTTCGAATAAACTGTAATATCAAACTTTTTTCTATCAGTTATACTGTACAGGACTAATGATTTGAATAAGTTACTTGGCATAAGTCAACATTAAGAACTGTATGTACTATATATTTATATTTTACAATCATGCTTCCTATGACCTATATGTTTGCCTCACTCTCGATCAATCATGTCTTTTTCTAGACATGTCTTAATCAAATCTTAAGAACAGAACAAGAAATTTACCTGGTTCGAGAAACAATTCGGTAGAAAGTATGACCTAGAAAAGCTTCATTCAATTAAAAAATCTTATTTTGTAAAGTATGTAGAAAGTAATCACAATAATCTCTACCGGCTTATATTCTGTGATATATCTGAAGACATATCAAACTCTTGAGTTGCACTGCTCTTAGGATCCCAACCATTAAGTCGTCCTGGATAAATAGAGACCAGCTTTCTTTCATATTACAGTGTCATATCATAAACTGACCATTTCTCTTCTTTCTCCATTCAATCACCGCGTTAGCATAATACACAATATGGAAGCACCTGGGGCATTATTTTTGAAACATAACCAAGTGATTAAAGTTGTTGCTTCAGGTTGTTGATATTGAATTGTTGTTATTGCATTAGAGCATACATTACCGAAGCTCCTCAATGTTGTCACTTTGATTATACGACGATCAAGCACAAAGAGTCGTCAACTATTCATAGGTTTGGGGAGCAATAATTCTTATCGCAGCCAAGTTAGCATCACGTTGACAACACAGACCTCTGTGGCTTTTTATTGATCTCATTTATCACATTGCCATCAACACACAACTACCGACTACTTCTATTTGTTTACTATGAATTGGAGAGGAGCGCAAACTCTTATCAGTTGTTGAAAAGTACTTGACATCTGGAAAGTACGAAGTACATTTTAGACTTGTTTAGATATTTTGAATAAGCATGTTAGCATTATTTGGTGATCCGTTTATGCCATTTAGATTTTTTCGTTTCAAATCTATCATGCAGTTGTTTGGTTCCAATTTGTATTCTCAAACATTTCATTTTCTGTAATGTTATTTTTTCTATAGACTTCTATTGAAGCTGACCTGTCAAATATAGAGAAATTAACAAATGTTACACTTATTGTTGGTAGTTTTGAAAAATCCGGGAAAGTAAGATCATTTGATGTTCATATATTTAACTTTATATTTTCGATGTTTTTTTTTCAATTCGATTTTTTGAGTCAGTTATCATTTCGGTGTTTCGCATATCACTAAATGTCACAAAAATGTAATGTACACTTTGTACTGACAAAGTACTAGATACTTTTCGGCTTTCTTATATATATGATTTGGTTATTTATAGGCAGTAAGTGTTTAAAAATAAGATCCATCTGTATATATACCCAAATCTGGAGCATATCTTTGCGTAATCCTAGTAGATGTCTGCCAGTTTTCTGCTTGAACTAGGCTTCACTTAATTAATTTTGAGCATTCTAGTAGTATGGCTAGCTCTCAGTAAATATATAGTCTAAGGTTGTGTACATGACCTGACAAAAATCTACTAAGTCGTATTTTTATAGTTAAGCTTAAACTAACTAACCTATTTAATTTTTCATACTTCAAAGCAATTTTCATTTATTATTTTCATCTTTTTATTGAAATTGAAATAACTTATTTGTTTTGGAATGGTGCTTTGTTTATATAACCTAATTAGTGAAATAAACATTATCTAGTCATGGAACATTTATTAAGAGTTTGAGGAATCAATATTATTACACTTTCAGTGAAAAATGCACATTGTTATCGTTACAAAACTCTGTTTATATGGCTTATATGTTAGAATCATTATACATCATAAGAAACATGTGCATGAAGACAACGAGTAGTGTATATGAAATATCTGCTGTTCACCTAAACACAATGGTAATGGGATTAACTATCACATTCTATTAGAACACTCCTTTCAATAACTAAGATGAATAAATTGTCAAGCAATTTATCATTGTTGTGTTCCTTGGAGGCTGCTGGATGCTGGAAAGTATGCAAAAGCTGTTGCGGAGTAGCAAGAAAAATATGGGATATAGTAAAGTTTTCAAATCGTTAAAGTTCTAGCTCTAGTCGCTTGTCTACTGATACAAATATTAGGGACTGAATCTAAAGAAACGTATAAGTTATCATGATTCTGATATACCTAATAACTACACATTTAATGCGAAGGCATTGAAATTCATTTGCTAATTTTCCATCCAGTATAATTTATCACTTCATCTATTAGTAGACAGCTACATCAGTCCTACTACCTGTCATCTATTTCGTTACAGTTCCGAACACCTCAGCAGAAGGAGTCCCCTACTATACTGAAACAGGTACCTAAGGCTTCTTGGTTACAGTTAAGTTGGTTTGTTTAGTCAGAGTCTATTTTTGATTTAAAAATAAAGATCTCACAATTCTCATAGATCACCTGTTCCGTGAATATTCATATAATCAAACACTTCAAATATCTCATTTTTTCTCCCTCGTATTTTATAGCTTGCATTTAATCTACTATCGGAATTAAATCTGCGTTTGTTCAATGTGAATTCATTGAATGAAATGCGTACGATTTTCACACGTTTAGCTAATGAAGCACAAAGTTATACACGACGTATATCTGATGGTGATTATATTAAAATTTGTATACTTGGTGGAAATTTATTGATAAATCTTGTTTTGCGTGCATATGTTGATCAGTTGAGTTGTAGATCTACAGAATTGACGACAGCTTTTCGATTTTTCATTATACCGATCGATGGATTAGGTAAATTTTTGCATTTCTCTTCACCGCTTCATCACAATCGAAGTAGTGTAACAAAAGTTAATAAAAAAGCAGAAATCTGCATTCAATATCAGCAACAGATTACATCTGATACCGGACCAAATCATCCTAATCTGAACACTTGTAAGTTCGTATATATATTGTTTACTACTGAGTTTCATTCATGTCATCGGCGTTGTCATTTTTCTAAATCTTTTACTTGTCCAACACATAGTTCTGAATCATTAGAGCTTGTCATTCTTCACTTATAATAATTCACATAAATTTTGTTCTGTTTATAAACTCCACTTACTGAGTCGTTATCAATATTACAAACTGATTAGTTCTTGGGCCATTCAAATTCAAGGCTTCCTGCCCTCCTAATTTACCCTTAATATTGTTTCCAATTACACTACTCTTTATCCTTACTCTGATCTCTCGATATTACTATATATATTTATGTATTCCGAAACCAATTCTTTAAGTAGTCAACTTCATAAGTAGATAATTCTGAATAATTTATTATAATGTACTTTTGTAAAATGATAACACCAAAATTCCCAGCTAATTAAACTATTAAAAAAAACATATTCTACATTTCTTGGAAAAAAATATCGTTTCGTTTATTTGGATGATATTCACATCATTAATAAACATTTCAACACTTCAACCTTCAGCGAAGCTTTTCCAGATGAAAGTAACTACATAATTTAAACTTGGGAACATTTTATTTGAGTTTTATTCTATTCAAATTATATCACAGTTGTGATATAATAATTCGTAAATTCTCTCTAAGATTATTCGATATCCCACATAACTTATATTTAATATTTGGATAGATTATTGCAACTAGTGTAAACTCATTTAATGTTGTGATAACAGTGGAAGTGACTATAAAATAAGTGATATATATTTGTAAAATTCCAATGAGTAGAAATTAAAATTTCTGACGTTTCGCGGCTTAGTGCAAGTCGGTTCTTCGGAGAAATGAATAACCGAATTTAATTAACACAAGATTAAATAATACAATAGAACAATCAAAAACAAAATAAACTGGTACAATCAAAATGCGAGTTTGATCGTGTTATGATGTCAAGTCATATAGGTCAAGGTGGTTTGAAATGAGACATGTATGTAAATGTTAGTGTGATGTGTGAGGAAAATATGTGAAAATAAAATTGTATGAATGTTCATGTGTATGAAATTCAATGTACTTTGTTTGTGGCTAGTTGGATAGAAAGTCCATGTTGTGTGGATAGAAAGGCCTTCCCTTTTGTTAAGTGCAGTTGGATTTAACAAAATGTGAAGCGCTTCAGCTATTCGTCTTTCCTTATAATTGGAAAAACCTTTTTGAATAATTCTGATATTTTTAATATCGATTTTATGGTTGTGATAGATAGCATGTACTGCTATTGCTGATTTAATTTGTAATTTTTCAAGTTCAACAGGATTATTAGGAGGTCGTTTAGTGTAGCTTTCATGTTCTTTGGCATGAGTTTTGATTTCTCGTGAAGACTCTCCAATATAGAAAGCATCACAATCAACACAGCCTAGCCTGTAGACACAATTCTGTGTTGAGGTGAAAGGGATCTTGTCCATTATTTTAACCAATGCACTTCGAATAGTGTTGGTAGTTTTGTAGAAAGTTTGAATTCCGTGTTGTTTTAGAATTCTTTGTAATCTATCAGTTGTGTCTTGACGGTAAGGTAGAACGGCTGTACCAATCCAAGATGTTTTGACTAATTTACTATCAAATCAAATAACCAATCTCCACAAAAATAACCGTCTCAATTGAACTTTAACTTACTACTATTTAGTAATAAGTCGTTTCGTTTTTACAAATTTTTAATAATATTCATTGGAAAATTATTAAGCCGTAGGATGTTGATTATATTTTTGTATTCATATTGCTTGTCGTCTTCAGATGTAATGAGTCTACTGGCTCTTCTGAATAAGTTTAGAGCCAGCGATATCTTTGCACTGAATGGATGTGCTGAGTTGAAATCGATATATCGATCTGAATGTGTCGGCTTGCGGTAAATTCTCAGATTAAGAGTTCCATTTAAATTTCTTTTAACTATGCAGTCTAAAAATGATAACTCATTGTGTTCATTCTCACTTTCTAAAGTGAATTTGATATTCTGAGATAGGTTGTTGATTCGTTTTGAGAATGATCTTAGAAAAGTGTTTTTGATGATGACAAAAGTCTCATCAACATATATTAGCCAAATCCTTGGTCTAATGACATTATTGAAAATGTGAGATTCAGTATGGGTCATGAAAAGGTTTGCTACAATTGGTGAAACAGAGGAGCCCATTGCCACTCAGTTGGTTTGTTTTTAGAGGTGAAAAGGTTAAATTCAAGCATAGTTTTATGGATTTCATGATTGAACTGACGCTTAATGGGCAACGGCTAAATAGTGTATGATCATTTTCTAGTAATCCATTAATAAATTCTAGACATATGTCGATTGGAATACTCGTACATAATGATACCACATCATAGCTTATCATCGTTTCAATGTCTTCAACTAGTAAATCCGATATTCTTGATTTGAAATCATATGTGTCTTTGACAACATTGTGTAAATTTTGTTGTAGCGGTTTTAAAATGTTGCTTAGATATCTAGCAAGCGCATAAGTTGGAGTGTTGGTGAAATCAACTATTGGTCTCAGTGGGACACCAGATTTATGAATTTTTGGTAAACCATAGAAACGAGAAGTCGTGCATGATTTAGGATATAAAGTAAACCAAAGAGAGGTACTAATGAAAGGTTTCAATTCTTTCAGAAATTGATTCGTCTCCGATTTCACTTTGTTTTTTATCGTTGAATGATTTTTTGAATCAATCATTAGATATGGTCCTGTGGATAAATGTTCAAAGGCTTTCTCTTCATAATCTGTTTTATTCATTACCACTGTGGTATTACCTTTATCGGCCTTCGTATTATTGATTTATCTTTTTGTAGTGAATACAGAGCTTTTAATTCTCCCCTTGACAAATTTAAAGGAAGATAATTTTGTTTAGTCAGGACGTGAGTTTTTTAGCGTAAAATATGAGCTTCTTTAACAGGTAACTTTTCTAGTAATGGTTCCAGAATTGGTGCTATTTCTAACGTGGTGAGAGGCTTTCTGTGAATATTAAAGTTAAGTCCTCTTTCGAGTAAAGCGACTTCATGTTTATCTAGAGTCCTATTTGACATATTGTGGACTGTTCTTAATTTGGTCAGTTTCGGTGTAGTTGTTGGAGTTTTTCTTTCTACTGTTCTTCCTTTCATTCTGTCATATTTTATAATTTGTCTTAATTTCGACGACTTTAAATAGCTGTTTTCTCTTTCATGGAAAAGGCTGAAAATAGGAGACTGTAGTTCAATTGGAGTTAGATGTTTTATTGCATCATCAAGATTATTGATACGGTTTCGGTATTTCTCTAGAAATTTTACAAATATATATCACTTATTTTATAGACAATCTATCCAATGCTCAATTTATTTGAAATTATCAAAGTTAACCTTGGTAATGATATGCACAAGTGGAAGTGACTGTTGTAATGAAAAGCTATAGAATGTGAAACTTTTCTCATTTTTTATCACTAGGACACTTGTTTATTTATCATTTAGTCAGGTATAGGGAGATAACAATTTACTATAACATTAAAATGTAATCATCTTTGATTACATCCTTATATGTTTCTATGCAACTGAGTGTTTTAGTGTCAGTCATAGTATAACGATAGTCAACAAACGTGTGCGCTTGTGTCTATACCAGCTTCCGATTGTTTTTAAAAGTTTATTGAACAAAGTAGGCCTTTAATTAACGTCACAACGAGTTATCCTACTCTTCTCTATCGACACAAACTATGACAGTACTTGTCAAACTTCTTGTAATTTTTATAGTTCAGTACAGAATATTTTCAAGGTCTGCAGAATTTTCTGTTATTTTCAATTATGATAAATGAGTAATGCATTTAAGATCAAATTTAGTTAATGTTGAAGGTATCGCGAATAGAATCTACTTCTAATGTCTTCTCTATACTTGGCGACCAATTTTTGTCAAACTGTCCGTCCAAATTTGGACAAATGTTCATATAAACATGACCACAGTTAATGAGTTTATGAAAAGCTTACAAGTTAAGCGATATATGTAGCATAATTACTAAACGTCTGACAATCTAGTGTAGCAATAGAGGTCTCAATTCCACGAAGAATAGATCCTGCAGATTGTAATTTTGATTATTTCCTCGATATAATATAAACCATAAATGGAATGGTGTATTGTAAATGCCGAAATGCATTCAATACTTTATTATACTCAGACATTCACTATTTTAATGGTAAGTCATATATTCAGTCTTTGTTGAAATCTTCATATAATGCATGCGTTACAAAACATCTGTAATAGCTTACAAGGATTATCCATAATTAAGTGAACAGATACATGTTTGTTCTAAGACTGCGTAGTGGATGGATTGATATTATTTGGTTTTGGTCATTTTCGTCACAATGGAACATCACTGATACTGATATCTGTCTACACACACGTTGGAATAACTTCAGTTTCATCTATCGTGTAATAACATACAACAAATTGCCAAACCTATCGCCTGACCATTACTGATCTGATGTGCTAAACATGGGATTACCTACTAAATTTAACTGACTCCGGAATCTGAAACAAAAGGCTTATTAACTCGTTGACTAAGTTGTTAAAATGTAACATACTTTTAAATACATTTTCTGCTGTCTATTTATATTATTTAAATCCTTAGTCAGAACATCATTGAATTGGTTTATTAATATACGCTTCTTATATTTAGCAAATTCTAGTCCCACTTCGTTACCATCTATTTATGGATCAAGTTATTCCAACAATCTCTTTGCTTTTCATCTTTGTCAAATTGATCCAATCTACGGGAATTTATTTTCAGAATTATGTAATGAATCTTCTGTGGATGTAGATTTTACCAAAGATAGTGTAGATTTACTGGCTTTACGATCGGAAATTATTCATCGTATATCGAAATATGTGACAAATGGTCGAAACGTACATACGTTTCCTATTGGATCATGTCTTCTCGGTTCATCGAAGAATACTTCGACCAATGTAAATAAAATACAAAAGTCTTTAACTACAGATTGTACGACAACATCAATTACTTCAATGAATACAAATAATGCAAACCAGTCAGTTCAAGGAATAACAGACCAAAATACTAATCATTTGGATGGAACACATTGTTCATATAAAGGAGTAACTGTCCCAGGTACCTTTTCTTAATACGAAAAACTAGTCAAAATTATGTACTAAGAAAGAGATTAGCATATTTAAGTTATGTTGACGTGTTAGATAACTTCTGTAATTTTTTCTAGACAATTTAATTACAGCGTAATGTTCAGGCTTAACTATACTAATGCTTTGAAAACGTTTTATTAGGCTAACAAGTCTTGTGTACACATCGCTTTTTGCCACTGCTGACTCATTGGTTTAGTGAAATCGATGGATTAACATCGTGAATCTGTCTGTCGAGTGGTGTCTAAAATGTGACGTAATCTAACTTTACCGAGGGAATAATAGTCGTTATAATATTTTCATAAGTGGGTCAGTAGAGTAATCTCCATTTGCAATAATGCCTTAGTAGTTAAGACATTCAACCCCATCTTTTGACTATCTTGAACATGTAAGCATGTTTAGAATGCGATTCTCCCCGTTCAAATGCTAAATGTTGCTTCAGGATTAGCTTGGTTTGGCACCAAAGCTAGTAATAGGGAGTGAAGCGATTGAATGTGTCAACCGCTTCACTTATCTTGGGAGCCTCAACAGTCCTGACGGTCTGGTGTCTGCTGAAGTCTTGGCTCGTATACATAATGCCCGATTAGCTTTTGTGGATTTGCGTCACTTGTGGCGTAGGCGAGACATCCGACTACTGACCAAAGGACGCGTTTACCGCGCAGTAGTTCGATCCTTTTTACTTTATGGATGTGGAACATGGCCATTGAGGATACAGGAAATTGGTAGGCTCTTAGTATTCGATCATAGATATCTTCAAAGTATTGCTCGTGTTTACTGTGACCACCGATTAAGCAATACGTGAGTTAGGAATAGAGTACTAGGTAAGTCTACTGACGGTGTCTATTGATGAAGTAATAAATCTCCATCAACTGAGGTGGTTAGGACATGTGTTACATATGCCTGACTACCACCTACCTCGACTAGCAATGCTGTGTGGCGTGAGAGTAGGCTGGAAGAAAGCTGGGGGGGGGCGTCAAAACCAAAACATGGAACCAGTCCATGAAGTCATTGATAGTTGGGCTGAGCTATGTTAGTAGGTGGGGACTACCTGGTTGTGGTCCGCGTGATGATCGTCACAAATGGTTGGAGACTGGATGATATGGCTCAAAATCGCTGGCAGTGGCGCAAGTGCATCCACTCCTTGTCCTCCTCCAAATTCTAAGTTTCCGAACTTATCATAATTTCCTTTACACTGAATCATATTTTCTTAAATCTTATCTCCGTTCTCTATTCCTCTCCATTAATACTAACTCTATTACTACCTCCCCTACTCTGGGATTTGGTTTAACAATTTAATCTGTATCTGCTAATTAGGGCCTGTAGCCCCTAGGGTTGCTGCCGGTCCCAAGCCCGGATAAAGGAGGAGGGTTGGGCATGGGGCTAGCAACCCCATCCCGTAAAACAGCAAATGTGCTAAAAAAACGCTAACCAGTAAAAACCTTTATAACCATTTTCACTCTGCCCTGGGAGTTGGAAGGTATGTTATGACGCCTCATGGTGAAAGCCGAGTTTCTTCGGAAGCCACGAGGCCAATGTCTCTTCTGACAACCAGAGCAACCATTAGTATAGGTACGTGGAATGTCCGCACGCTGTGGGAAACAGGGAGGACCATGCAAATAGCTGAAGAAATGAAAAGATACAACCTGAAGATACTTGGAATAAGCGAAACGCATTGGGTGCAAGCTGGACAGCAACGGTTATCCTCGGGAAATGTGCTTTTATACTCCGGCCACGAAGAAGAAAACGCCCCACACACACAAGGAGTAGCATTGGTGTTATCCCAAGATGCATGGAAGTCTCTTATAAGATGGGAACCTCATGGACCTAGGATCATCACAGCATCCTTCAAGACGAAGAAGGAAGGGATTGCAATGAATGTCATCCAGTGCTACGCACCCACCAACGACAGCCACGAAGACGACAAAGACCAGTTCTATGCGAGGCTGCAGTCAATCATCGAGAAATGTTCAGCCAAGGACCTGACTATTCTAATGGGCGACTTCAACGCCAAGGTCGGAGTAGATAACACCGGGTATGAAGACATCATGGGACAACATGGAGTGGGAGAAAGGAATGATAACGGTGAGAGGTTCGTGAACTTATGTGCCTTCAACAAAATGATTATAGGTGGCACCATTTTCTCTCACAAACGTATACACAAAATTACATGGATTTCACCGGACCACATCACGGAGAACCAAATCGACCACATCTGCATCAATAAGAGGTTTAGAAGGACCATGGAAGACGTAAGAGCAAGGAGAGGAGCCGACATAGCTTCAGATCACCATTTGGTGGTAACTAAAATGAAACTGAAGCTGAGGAAGCACTGGACAACTGGAGCAGCAGTATTACACAAGTTTAATACAGCCCTTCTCCGTGATACTAACAAACGCAACGAATTTAAATTAATTCTCAGCAACAAGTTTCAGGCATTTCATAATCTACTAGAAAAAGGTGGAACTAATATGGAAGACAACTGGAAAGAGATTAAGGGAACAATAACCTCAACATGTCAGGAGGTTTTGGGTCTCAAGAAACAACACCAAAAAGAGTGGATTTCTGTTAGAACTCTGGACAAGATCCAAGAAAGGAGGAACAGAAAGACAGCGATCAATAACAGTCGGACAAGAGCAGAGAAAGCCAAGGCACAGGCCGAATACACCGAAGTCAACAAGCAAGTGAAGAGGAGCATCAGGTTGGATAAACGGAAGTTTGTTGAGGACCTAGCAATGACAGCGGAAAAAGCTGCAAGAGAAGGAAATATCAGGCTCTTATACGATACAACGAAGAAGTTAGCTGGGAAATTCAACAAGCTAGAACGGCCAATCAAGAACAAGGCTGGCAAACCAATCACTGAAGTGCATGAACAACGGAACAGGTGGGTAGAGCACTTCCAAGAACTCTTGAATAGACCAGCCCCACTGAACCCACCAGTCATCGAAGCAGCAGCCACGGATCTCCCTATAAGCACAGACCCACCAACAGTCGAAGAAATCAAAATGGCCATCAGACAGCTCAAGAGTGGCAAGTCAGCAGGACCAGACAACATACCAGCAGAGGCACTGAAGACAGATATAGAAGCAACTTCAAAGATACTCCACATTCTCTTCAGGAAGATTTGGGAGGAAGAACAAGTTCCAGCAGACTGGAAAGAAGGGTACCTCATCAAGATACCAAAGAAAGGCGATCTCAGCAATTGTGAGAACTACAGAGGCATTACTCTACTTTCAGTACCAGGAAAGGTCTTCAACAGAGTGTTATTGAACAGATTAAAGGGCCCAGTCGACGGCCAACTCCGAGATCAACAGGCTGGATTCCGTAAAGATCGATCATGTACCGATCAAATCGCCACTCTACGGTTCATTGTTGAACAATCAATTGAATGGAATTCACCACTTTACATCAACTTCATCGACTATGAAAAGGCATTCGACAGCGTGGATAGGAGAATATTATGGAGCCTTCTACGACATTACGGCGTACCCGAGAAGATAGTCAACATCATACGAAATTCTTACGACGGACTACATTGTAAAATCGTGCATGGAGGTCAGCTCACAGATTCATTCGAAGTGAAGACCGGTGTTAGACAAGGCTGCTTACTCTCGCCCTTCCTCTTCCTACTGGTCATCGACTGGATCATGAAGACTGCAACATCTGAAGGCACTCTCGGAATACAATGGACAACATCGACGAAACTAGATGACTTGGACTTTGCAGATGACCTAGCTCTTCTTTCTCACACACATCATCAAATGCAGAAGAAGACCAACAATATAGCAGCAGCCTCAGCAGCAGTAGGCCTCAACATACACAAAGGGAAAAGCAAGATCCTCCGATACAAAACAACAAACTCTAACCCAATTACACTTGACGGAGAAATTCTGGAAGACGTTGAAACCTTTACATATTTGGGCAGCATCATCGACAAACACGGAGGGTCTGATTCGGATGTGAAGGCGCGGATTGGTAAGGCACGGGCAGCATTTTTACAGCTGAAAAACATCTGGAACTCAAACCAACTGTCAGTCAATATAAAAGTCAAAATTTTCAACACAAATGTGAAGACAGTCCTGTTGTATGGAGCTGAAACTTGGAGAACTACAAAAAGTACCCTACAGAAGTTACAAGTATTTATAAACAACTGCCTGCGTAGGATTCTTCGGATCTGTTGGCCAGATACCATCAACAACAACCTGTTGTGGCAGAGAACTAATCAACTTCCAGTTGAGGAAGAAATTAGGAAAAGACGCTGGAGATGGATTGGTCACACACTGAGGAAACCATCAAATTGTGTCACAATACAAGCACTGACTTGGAATCCTAAAGGCCACAGAAACAGAGGAAGGCCCAAGAACACATTGCGTCGGGAATTGGAAACAGACATGAAGAGAATGAACAGCACTTGGGAAGAGCTAGAACGGAAAGCCCAGGACAGAGTTGGCTGGAGAATGCTGGTGGGCGGTCTATGCTCCACTTGGAGTAACAGGCATTGATTGATCATTGCTAATTAGGGCAATCACAAGTTGAACTGATGTACAAATGTACCAAGTTCGACGTTGTGACTGACTGACTGACATTTAACCCCTACGTCTAAGGTTCTTTCCCGGTTGCATTCATTTATTTTTAAGGATTCAGACAGTATGAATAACCCTCATACATGAAATGTGAATCAAAGCCATGTACACAAATATATATTTTACCCTACCCAAATGTAAAATAATCTAATCGATCTAAACTTAAGAATTTTGTTTGATACATCCTACAAATTATTGTAACTTATGATATTTAAATGCACACTTTCAAATGTGCATGTACTATTTTGTGTTTGTACATACCGTTATTGTTTTATTGTTTTTGTGAAATGATTTAAGATAAAACAAGTGAGTTATGACTTGTTTGTGCCTGGACTGTTGACTAAAGTTTAAACAATATCTCAATAAAGTAATCCTACTTTCTCTGTGTGTATACGATGACTTCCTAAATAACTGACAGAAAGACTGTATAACGATGAGTGATGGCAGCTGTGCAATAAGAAGAGATTTAAGTAGTGTAGTAGTCTCAGTTTGATTACTATGATTAACTTTCATCCATTAAGCAGTAAATTGAAACCTCACTTCACTTACATCACTATGAGCAACCAAGGCCACTTACATTTTTCTGTACCTGATAGAAATGAATAAGCTATCAGATAGTGTTGTAATTAAACAAACAGCTTGATCATTTAATGATTTAATAACGTGTGCCAGTGTAATTATTTTCATATATCATTTTAATTATTAGGAACAGAATGAACATCAGTTCAGTAAATATATTTATTCACATGATGTTCTAAAGAAATTTTTTTTCACCATCATTCCATATTTTTTGTTTTGTATTCATTTCCATAGGCAATAGCATTCAAAATGAGGAAATGGTTATACCATTCATTCTAAATGTTCGTTTAGGCAACTGTTCAGCGTTAACTTATCCTGGATTATTAACAGCAGTTCCAATACAAACTAAATCTCAACAATTGCCACAATCTAGTCGATCATTTACTGGTGATTCATCTCTTAATTCTCAATCATTTGCTACACCTACGTCATCTAATATAAGTAATGTTGAAGTTGACTCTAGATCACCTAGTGATCCAGAGCAATCTTATACTAAACGGAATATTAGTCCTGAATCCGCTTCACATGGTACAATTTCAGCACCAAGGTATTCATACTTTGTATATTTAGTACTCACAATAACTTATATATATATATATATATATATATATATATATATATATATATATATATATAACGTAACGTAGAGTTAGGCATGTATGTGAGTTAGCTTAAGTTGGCAATCTGTTTCATCATAGTGAGATCAAATTAACAAGTTGGATATCGGAATATTGTTTATGATGAGGGAACAAAATGGTATTTATGCAAAAGTAGTGGAGCTATTCGATAAAGAGTGAATCCATTCACTCCACTCTAACCGATCTTGAGCCATGCTATCCAACGTTATCAATCACTTATTGTTTTTGGTCGTGCGTACATCAATTCGATAGTCTATATCTATCAATACATTCAACACCAATAATTATTGACTTCATAAATTGATGTCATATTTTAGTTTTGCCACTCCTACTTTTTTCGATCCTACTGTTACACATGCAAACATCATATTTTGCGATAGTCAATGGTTGATAATATATAATACATGTCCTAATTACCACAGTTGATGAAGACTCAACACCTTGTGAACCGATTTATCGTATTTGCTTGGTACCCTATGCCTAACACCAACATTGTTCATGATACACTAGAAATTCTTTGAAAGCATTTATTACAATTGATTTGTAGTCTACGTATGTTTTCTATTTTCATAATCCATGTTTAATGGCTATCAGTTAATACAGATAAAACTTGTCCTATGTTTGTCAAACGGATATCTTGCCTTCGCCATAAGTAACATCACTTGCCAAAAGTAGAACAAGATATTTGAATCCGTACCACCAGGTTTTAGTTGAACTGGTGCTAATGCGATATAAATAATATTGGGATTTTGTAATTATTTTATGTTGTTATTAATACAGTTAGCTCTTGATTTAGAATGTAGACGATTTAATCTTTGCACAAATTCTTGTGAGTTATTCGTACTTTGTAAAGATCATTAAATTGTTTTATTTGACAAATTCATTTACCTTGTATTTCAATTGGATGGTTATTTTTGTGGAGATTGGCTATTTTATTTGATTGGATATATCACAGATTGATGTTGGCAGGGTACCATTGAAAACCAGAGAGCACTTGACAGCTGTTTCGTTCTAGTGTGGAACTCTTCAGCAGTGCGCACCCACGATTCCGCACTAGGAGCTTCAGGTTGACGCAAACGCCTAACCATCTGCACCACTGGGTCAGCATCCAATGGTGGAATTCCCACTTCCATCAATTTGTATTTCTTTATTCACACCTACTCTACAGTGGCTGTTCTATTTTTTACTTTATTCTCATTTTTTAAGATATTATATTTGGTAGGCTCATGTTCAGTATACTTTTTAAACACTTCTTATTTATGTCACTTTTCCTTTTTCCGAAAAGTTCATTCATATCAGGGTTATTTCTTCAATATGTAGTTTTTATGAATTAAGCATATGCATTCGAAACGCCCACTGGAACGTAGAAAACGATAGTATGGTTCAACGAAGTAATTTCTTTTCGGTGATTTTATTTTTAATCCTGTACAATCGCATATATACATATGATTTCAATAATATAATAACAATTGGTTAAATATGGTAACAGAAAGAAAGTGTACATAAATTACTATTAGTCAATAATGCATTAATTGAATTTGAAGAAAGAATGTCATAGAAACTAATTCAAAAATATGAGATTAAATTGTGTTAATTGATAACCTAATATTCTTAAGATGAATTGTAATTATTGTGATAAGATGAATTATTAGAAAAATAATTAAGTTTAGAAGGATATGGAAACAAAATTAAATCAGCTTAGGTAGATAATGTTAGGAGGGGATGGAGAGAAAAATAATGAAAATTTACAAAAAGTGGTAAGTGTGAAGAGCATTTGAATAACAATAATATGATAATAAAATAAAGGAACTTCCCAGCTAAAACCATGGGAAAATAAGTGAATGGAAAATTTCCCTTTGTACATAGTTCCATATGTATGGCGTCAAAGGAAGCGATTTATGTGGAACGTTTTTATTCACTCCATAGATTACTTTAAAAGATGCATCTTTATTAGTCTTGTGGTTGGTGGTGACTAGATGGTCTATTAATGCGCTTCTAACGCAACTAGTATTGCCTTTCCTCAATCAAGTGGGAAAGTACTCTTGAACTCTTTTGGATAGAATAGACATTGAACGACCGATGTACCTTACTTCATAGGAGCAAATGAATTTATGTACATGGATTGGAGAGGTCAAATCCTATTGTTTGTCGTTTGAGTTGTTTGTAAATAGCAGTCGATTGAAAAACGTAATCTTTCATGTTATCTGCAAAGAAAGTTATTTCGTTGGCGTTGAAGACTCTTTTCATCAAGATGTCGGCCAGTGTATCGTCTTTGATGTCGACATTTAGACAGATACGTCGATTGTCGGTTCTTCTTGTGGTTTAGGTTTTGAGTCTCTGTCGACAAATATTGTTGGGTAAACATTTTCAATCAATGTCTTTTTAAGAGACGTTAACTTTTCATCTGCATAATCAGAAGTGTAAATTTTTCGGTTTCCGGACGCAAGAGATATTAACCAAATTTCATTTCATGCTGATGGAAACTCGTTAGTTGACTATTCTATGCGGGTAAATGAATTTCCGTAACGTCCTATCATAATTTTTTTTCCATTTCAGCTAAATCTATGTTTACTAGGTATTTGTACCAAATAATTAGTATGTTTACGGATGTTTACAGTGTCAAATTTGTTTCAATTTTCACATGTTACATCATCATTGCAATAAGTAAATATGCAGAAGACAAAATTAGTGCTGTTAATACTTATAATGGTAAAAGATCGAAAATTAAAGAAGCAATATGACTTTCAGAAATGTATAATATTCATTAGTAACGTATCGATGGTATGTTTTTGATAAGGTGTGCACGCCTTAAGCTATTATTATAGTTCAAAATATGGATATGGAGTAACTCGATTGTTTATGATGTCTGCGATAATTGATACGACTAAAACGAACTTTTCTATTGATATTTGCTCTTGAGACTAGATATCACAGATTCATTATTTCCCAAACTATTCCAAATGACAAAATTTGTAAGATTTTCTCGTTAAGAACACGGAGAAGATCATCTATTTTTATATGCATTCATTTATGCATCAATTATTTTAAGGTGATCATTAATTAAGTGATGTACAAAAATTATTTTACCAACTGAATACAAAATTACAATTGAATTAATTGATACAATTAAGTAGTGTAATATTTACTCTTGAATATAATTCACATTGGATAAGTTTAATATAATGAAAATTCAGTAAAATTAATTTGTTAAAAATTAATACAAAATCTTCAATTTGGTTTCATGAATCAATTCAAATAATACTCTATTTTGTTTGTAGCTCTTCCAATTCCTTATATAGTTAGTTATTCGATATTATTCTTTGTTGTAGACTGCTTGGTAGTTCTCAATTTATTAGTACTTTCAAATTTTCTTTTTTGTCACTACAATCGACTTCATTTTTGATGAACCATAGATCCGTCATTCATAGGGTTGATTTCACAAATTACCTAGTTTCCAGAATATATCGATATAACTATCAATGTTTTTTTTTCTTATCAATCATCCCTACTTTTTCTATTTTCTTTAGTTTTCATACATATTCTTCAGTTGGTTAAGAAATAACATTACTTCGTATTTTGTAAAATGCATTTATTACAATATTTGAATACAGTCGTTATTGCGTATAATACTGAAGCATACCTTCGGTATTATTTACTAGGACTACTTCAGTGTAATGAACTAGAATGAGAACGTTATTAGATTTATCTAAACAAGTGATTGGCGTATATAGTGTCTGTTTCGCTATTATAGTTTATTATAAATTGTTAAATTGTTCAATAAAATAAAGTAAATTTGATCATTGAAGAGTGAACCTTCAGTTTTAGCCACTATATATTTTACCCTGGATCGTTTATTGCATGCCAATCAAAATAAGTATTATAATGCTAGTATTATATCAAAATATCATTGCATTTTATTCATACTGAACTAATAGTCAGTGTTAGCCAATTTCTGTTGACTTAGTAATGCTGATTGATATGATATGTATATTTCTACTAATAGTAACAATTAGGAAGTGATCATAAGCATTATTAACTTATTTATGGGAACTGTAGCTTACCATTGAAGCACACTTTTTTGGAGCCAAATTAGTTGTAAGGTGGTTTAAAGTAGTTACTCAGAATCGTCCTATTTAGTACTTATCTTCAAGGTGTTCCGGTAATTTGCTGGTACTGATGCTCCTTATTAGATCCGAATCCACTTCACTCAGTTTCACACTCAGAGACTATCAATTTGCTATAAGCAAAAATGTCTACTTTTCTAAGTGATTGGTCGCCGTGTACACTATGCTTTGCTGTTAATTGATTAGAGGCAGTCACATGGAAACTCTGATTCTAGGCTTCGGTTTCCACATGGACCATCAGCCTAGAATGAAGTCACACTACTGACGATTTTTAACCAGTATAAAGACTAGGGTTAGGGTATCCTAACAGCTACCTCCAACCACCTGTCATGTCACTTCATTATACTCAACATTGAGACAATGCAGTTGGTTATTTTGTAATTGGTGTACATTCGCTTGCTGCGTGTCTGTTATATTTATCATTTAAACACTAAGTAAATTTTACTATATATATTTGAACTACAGTTTTACTGATTTTTATTCCTATCACCTTATAATTCAATTCTGAGTAACCTGTCAATACTTAAGCAAGTATCTTTGTGGAAAACTAATAAGTTTTCTGTTTGTTTACTTTTAAACATGGTTGTCATTACCTGTTCTAATCTTTCGTCTTTTTGAATTTATCTCCCTTCATTGATTTCATCTTTTTAATGATATCATACTTATCATTTTGTGTTGACAAGTTTACTCTAAATTCACACGTAAGTAGTTAGTTTGATAAGAGTGTCTTACTACTTCTAAAGTCTCCTCTCTTATCTTGCAATTAATATGCTTAGTTTGTTTATAAAGTTGCTTTTGAATCAATTACCATCAATATGTAACCGTAGACAGGTATGATTTAACCTCAGTCGCCACTTGACACCAAACACCCTTTATTAAAATTGACATGCTATGTAGGAAAGGCATTGTAGATCAAAAACGAAGTAGATTAGCAGTAAAAAGCTCAAAATCAACAGAAAGACAAAGAATGAATTCAGCACTGTTTTCATACCGATTGATGCCACCTTTAGATCTTTTTTCACCTTTTTATATCTAAGACATCAATTCGAGTTAAGGCAGACGTTGCACGTGTTCTAGGATAAATCAGTCTACGACTCATAGTCTGTTCAACAGGCTTACTAACTCAGTTTGACCCAAACATTACTCACTTAGCTGTCTCATCATTTGGGAACAACACTTTGAAGATATGGACATCCAACTCATGAATGTTTCCTACTTTTAAATGTCGTTAAGTAAAGAAGAACTTGATAGTTATGATGAGATTTCCAAGATAATTGCTTCACTTTTAATGGTCACATTAACCCAAACTCGATGATGAAGCAACACTTTGTATGTAGATGTGTGTGTGGTTGTAGGAAATGCATCTTAAACTTTATTTGATGGTTACTCAAAAGGTTCCAAAGACTGCATTTTGTTAGTGCATTCATTAAACAAAGCTACATTATGTATCTATCCTAAATTAAGTAATCGGTTTCGAGGTAAGTAATCATTCTATTAAAGATTAGATGAATAATTCTACGCTTAGAAAGACTATTCAAATAGAGAAAACAATAAACTTTCCAGCATTTTAGACATGTTTTTGTTTCTTTTATATTCATTTATCATCCATTATTGTTACTGTTATTTGTTCGTTTTTTTCTTTCCATTTATTGTTTATGGTGTGGCTAGAATACGTCGGTACTTTTCATTATCATTTCGTTCATCTAAAAAAATACATAAAAGAAAATTTTCATGGGCAGATAGATCTTGTAGCAATAATACTTCTACCTCCACCACTACTACTGCTGCTACTACTACACATTTATCTGATGTACTATCAGGGTACACTAAATATTTACATTCTATCATATACAATAACAGTAAATACTATTTCCTAACCACCACTATGCCTTGTTGTTGAGTTTTAATATTTTACAAAATTCAACGCGAAACGTATTTTTACATATGAGCTCGTATAAAGTTAACAAATGCTTTGCTTCTGTATTTGTTTGTCTGTGTGTATGTGGCATTTACATTTAGCTTTTACTTTTAGAAATATTTTATTTTCATTTACTTTTTGATTCATTTATTGTTTAATACATTTCTAATTTTCTTTAATATATAGCACCGTCTACACATTGTAATGTTTGCCTCTAACTGATCCTTTTATTTAAATATTATTTCTATGAATAAATGTCATTAACTTATTTCAATGACGATAAATATCGCATTTAGATATTTAGCAATAAATCAAAAACAAGTGGAGAAATGTTTCCTTATAGCCTTTCTATTAAACTAATTGAAAGGAAATATTTCTTTCCTCGTTTAAAATGGAGTAGCTACTTTCATGTTTGAATCCTGCTAAACTAATCTCGATTCATGCAGCTGTATAGTATTATTATTCCTCATACTTTAAGTGTAACTCAAAGTCAATTACAGGTATCTTCACTTGACAAATAAGTTAGACTAGTTAAGATAAAATAGTTCTAGCTATTGGTTTCATTATTTACAAAAGACTTTATATATCGATAAATTTATATTGTTGTCGTCAAACAAATAGGTTATTAATCTTTGTGTAAATGGATAACAGTAATGGCAACAGAGTCTCATACTAGAACTAAACAAAGTTCAATGTCCCCTGGTTTATTTATGGTATTTAATAGAGATCAATGTGTGATAAATACAAGAGACAGAATTAAATGCTGATTTTCACAAAACCACCTCAACTCATTTGAACAGTATACAGTCTGTTGATTGGCTTTCGAATCTGTCGAAAATTATCACCGTTTGTATCCTGAGTGCTTTTCTCCGTTTAGGTTATGATGAGTCGATAATTAATAAATTAATTTTTAATTTAATTAACAAGTTAATTGCTTTTTTAATAAGAACAAGTAGATAATGTGCAGTTTTAACTATTAATTGAAAATGTAAGAAAAATCGTTTGCATTTCAGAATCCTTCTTGTGTATATCTATGTGTGTATAACTTCTAAAACGCTTTAAAAAGGAAATATTTTTCATTATTCTTTTATATAAATGCTCAAATTTTCTATTTGTTAATTGTTTACATCACTCAATCAGTCATCTACAACGTAGAGCCTGACATATGTGCATCGGTCCAAGTTGCCATACCTCATTAGCTGCTACATTTAACTGACCAAGTCAGTCAATAAAACCCTTCAATTTCTTACCTTTTATCTATTCTGATTATTAGTCATCTGAAAGTTAGTGTTTTTAAAAATGCTTGTTCAGCTCTAGCGTTAATGAGTTCTAATATTAGTTACTCTGAACAAATAGGGGTCGATTACAGGAATTTACTTATTTCACATAATGAACAGTTCTCTTTTTCTGTATGAGATATGTACTGTTTGCAAATGCTACTTTAAACGGTGGCTCGGTGATTTGTAAGTTAATGTTTCCGCCACTAAAATGGGAAGTTCGAACAGCACCTAACTGACTTACGTTTGGACAACTGGTTAGTATCACTAGCTTTCAAACTTAGAGTGCAGCTCACGGCTAAATGTATGTGGCAAATGAATTTGAAATGATGTATTCCACACCACTGTTTTTGATGATTTTCTTTGTGTTTACAAAATTAGCTTTCTGTCGTCGAGATGTTGTGCAATGAAATGAATTGTTCTTGTCTTAATGTTTCTGGTTGTTGTTGTTGTTGTTGTTAGTAATTGTTCCTGAACTTAGAACATATTTTACCATCATATATGCATGTAGCTCTAACCTTATATCCTAAACTGACGATATATGGTATATGTTGTTAAATTACTGTGAAGCAGTGTACTTGATGTTAAGCCTTTCGAGATGGCAAACTCAAGTCTTTCGGTTTGGGCATCTGGGGTAGTTTCACTAGCCCTCATACGCGTATAGTGTAGCTCAAAGCGTAGTAGTAGTGCTAGAGTTTGTACTTCCCAAGCGAGTAACGTCATCACTATTAGACTACTGATTATTTATGGTGTTTATTAAAGAAAACACTTGATAGTAAAATAAATACATATCCATGTTTCTGAAATTAGAGTATTCAGTTCTGTATGTTTCAGACTCGTCAAAATGTCTCTTCACATTAGTATTGATGTATTTTCATCAATGTGATTCATTTTGTTATAACGGATGGAAAGATTGTATTGAATACAACAGACTGACCGATATGTTGCTTGACTTCATTGTGGCCGAATGTTAGTTACTCGCAAAGTTGACTGATTGATGCGACGGTCTTGATGAACAAATATCATAAAACAAGATAATTAATCAGAGCTTATGAGTCGTTTCATATAACAAAATAATACACTTATGTACAAAATGTTTAGTTACAAAAAAATAGAACATGGTCGGAATTCACTAAAATCACCAACAGTTATTGAATGTTGAGCTTATAAATCACTCACGATTCTATAAAATTGATATGCCGGGCACCTAACGTAGATTGTCTATCTTCGAGAACTGTGCTTTTGAACATCATTTCAATTATTATAACTGTGGACAGTTCAAACATTTTATTTCTATGACTGTTATGTTCCCCTTGCCCGGTTCTCTCGTTTGTATATTTACTCTTGGTGCATTGTTTATTTACTATGAACTACGCTTGCTTAATTGTACACAAGTTGTAACATTCACTGCCACTCTTCCCTTTGTTCTGTACAAATGTTAGATTCTTGATTGGTTCACTGTGTGGTCTGACTCTATGTATATATAAAGGCATGATTAAAATATAATACGTTCTCTCCGGTTTTTGGTTCTCGCTCTCTCAGTCTTCCTGTTCTCAATTCTGGTTGTCCTATTGTCGGCCTAGGGAGGTGAATGGGCTTAGGTCAATCGCACATTCTTAACTAGGCACGCATCCCATTGGTGTTCGCACCAACCAACCAAAATCATCCCCTCATCCATTCTCCTTTTCATCACGTCATAACAAAAATTAAAACATAGATATCAGGCTTACTTATAGATCGTCATATCATTTTTCAATAACTTCACGATTTCCTTTTATCGATTCCAGTTATTTTGGAATTTGTAGTTTGTAAACGCTAAATGTCACTTACAATTAGTAATTCCATTTAATTATATTTTGGTTGTGAATAGAACTATTTATAAAATATGACGTCAAGGCAAACAGTAAACATAAATACTTAGTTTATTCTATGTAATTGATCATTATAAATATGCAACAAAGTACTTAGTAAGCTTTTCTGTACAATATCATGGTTGATAAGCGCTAATGGAATCTAGATACACGCAACATTTTTCATATGCTTAGCATTGATTACTCTACAAATGTTTTATACAAAGTTCTATTATTACTGACTTCACGATGTACTAATATCAGTGTACATTTAATGATTAGATTAAATTGACTACGTTTTATTCTATCGATTTTATATTATCCGTTCAGTTTTTTTATGTAAATTATTCATGAAGCTCAGACTCACACTTATCATCTTAAGACAAGGACATTTTAAAGTGAGAGATGATTGATAAAAGACGCTTGACTTAAATCTCATTCCAACTGAAACTTATCAACAAACCATATCTGCATTCTCGACGAAAACGGTATCTCCAAAGATTCAAATTAATGTCGTAATCAGAAACGTCATTACTGTTCTTGTTTGGCCTATTATTATCTGACGTTAAAACATAGAACATACACGACTAGTTAGGTAGACATTTATTCAATGAAATTTGATCACTATTGAGAACTAGATAAGGTTGATATTGTTATTTTCTGTTAAACGTCCTAACTCTTCCTATACTGTGCCCAACATTCCGGATTCAAATTTGACGTATAGTTTAGCGTTTCACATTGAATTCATGATGTGCTTTTAATCTTTTCGTGCATAACTGTTTTTCTCATCATGCATAACTGACATGCGTTTTTTTAACTTCATGCTTTAACGTAATTTAACTGTGTTTTGCTTTTGCTGCCTTTCATTTTAATTACTTTCTTTATTAATCTATCTGGCATTCAATAATTCACACTAACTGAATCTTAATGCTGAATTTAATGTGCATAGTTCTATTCTAGTTAGTATTAATGATAATATTGTTTTACCATAATATAGATCTCATTCATCTGCTCAAAGAAGCGGCCAGTCACTTATACTCGGTGCTGACCAACGCCTTTGGGATATACAAATAGAGTATTGGTCCACACCTAGTCATATAACTGCAATGTCAAGTTGTAATAATCAAAATAGTCAAATCACTACAATGTCGTCTTCTTTGTCAGCTGCAACTGTTTCAAGCAATACTATTAACAATGTGGTTTCCTGTCCTACAAGTCAACCAAATACAACATCCGATCCTGTCTCACCACCAAGACGTTTCACTGTTAAAACTGTATCTCCTGGTTTAGTTGTTACAATAGATTCATCATCTAGTTATGTAGCACCTGTGCATCGATGTGGTACTGGTAATGATATTTCTAATTATGGGACAGAGACAAGTTTGTATAATACTTCAATTCATTCACCAATTCGTCATGCATCATTCAATTTAAATCAAATACATTCCCAACATCTTGCTCTTGGATTTTGGGCAAAAGAAAAGAAACAGAAAAGTAAGGTGTTTATCAACTTAAATATTTTATTTTACTTATGTTTTGTTGGTAGGGTTGTGATAATACAGACTAAAAGATGGTTTAACTTAATATATGCATATACATATTTACAAGTCTATCAAACGCATTCATTGATAATTACCATTCTTTCTGTTTTTATAGGATTTATAGTTTCTAAATAATTTCATTATTTGAAAACGCCAATGTTACACATCTAATACGAATTTTCTTTAATGAAATAACCATAACTTCTGTCCTAATAACATCGTATCTTTTTATTTAACCCTCTGCCAGTTAGTCTAGTGATGTATTGGTTCTCTAGGCAAGTAGCTGTTGCGTATAAATGTAATAGTAAGTAGAGCAAAGTTATTTTTATTGAATGTGTAGTGAAGTAATAAAGAGGAAGTGTCTCCTGCCACTTCGCAGAAAAGTCGTTCTTGTTGGGAATTACGATTAACAAATGCGAAATGTCAACCTTATAATACAGCAATAATAGTATAGTAAGCGAGAAAAACAATTTTAGGGAATAAACTCTCTCCTAAATAACATCAGATTGACATTTATACTGTCAAATATTTGTTTTAGTAAGTTTCTTTTGTAGATGTGATTCAATTAATCAAATAAGTGTTGACAATCTTAATGGTATGTAGATTATTACATTATGTATTTATTAATGATGCGATATAGTGATCTAGTGAATGACCTTTCGACATATTTTTGACCTGGAATAATTCATTGGCAATTTCGGAACCACTTGATCAACGTACATTCCACGTACATGTATATTTATCACTTCACACAAGATCAGCAGATTAAATTATCACGGTTAATAGAAATAGTAATAGTAGAAGAGAATAATAATAATAAGAAGAAGAAGAAGAAACAAGTAATAATTAATAATATAAATCGTAATGGTTGTAGTAGTAGTAAATAATACTAGGCACAGGATATCATTAGAGATGGAAGTAAATTCATGAGGTAAAGAGTAAGACGTAACTTTGAAATTCATTTTCTAAGGTATGACAATTGATTCTGAGCCATAGAACTCAGCGTCTCCTTTTATCAATCGTAGTTAGTTGCAAGAAATTCAACCACATGTTTATCTTTCAACGTATCTCAGACCAGCAGTCTATGATTTTATACGATACGGCTAACTCGAAAACATAACAAGAAAATAGTTCCTTAGAATGTCACAATGAAACAACAGATGTTTTTTGCTGTTGTTGTGACTAATGTATGATAACGTACATAAATTTAGTATACACTTATTTATATGTATATTGTGTCGTAAATTAAAACATTGAACTGCAACATCTCATGGCTCACAATCGGCTGCTGAATAGTTGCAATCATTTCTATCTAGCCTCAAATCATGAGCTTCAAAATTATTTTGTGCAGTTTATTTGGCGATCTCGTTCTCTAATCATGTTCCCTAGGTGTAACTTTTTACTACAATTGATATTACTACTAATTTATTTATTGGTAGTATATTGTTTGATTAGGAAGTCAACATTATTAGCATAATCGAACTTTTTGGAGATTGGTGCTGAGTTTTTAGTTGGTTGAATTCGTCACTGATTAATGTTGACAGGGTACACATCACTGACCCGTGTATTGTTTGAACCTAGGCCCCCCTGACCTCGAGACAACTGATACCATTAAACTATTGAGTTGGTGTCCGGTGGTTTCCACTTCTAACTATAATCATTTGCAGTATTACCCTATTTCATATAATATGATTGGCGAGTAACGGCTTCACATTCTTCATGTCGTATGATAACGTATGCACATTAAGACTCCTTGAATTACTTGTAAATACATGATGTTATATTTACTAGTGTCATTCTAACTACCTGTTTATTCCATAATATATGGTCGGAATCCTTTATAACCCGAGGCTTTTGAATAACAATAAGAAAAGTATATCACACTTCCAGGACGTTTTGTGGTTAACATTAAATTATTTCAGCAAGTTTTATAATATTCTATTTATTAATAAACTTGATTTTAAAAATGAACCCAACTCAATTACTGTATATCTCATAATTCTTCAATTGTGAATATAATCTGATGCTTATTATGATTTAGGTACACAGTTTTCTGTGTTGTCTTGTCTTTTATTATTGCAACTGATTTCGTTTCTCTCAGTTTGCCTATATTTTATAATGTTCTATTTTACCTTCCATATGAATTCACTCATCATTTAGTGTAATAGTTATAAGAATTATTTCGATGTTTAGAAATTGATCGATAGTTATTTTGATTAAATGACATGTACTTTGTCTCCCTTCACGAAAATGGTCTTAGTTAAACAACCACTTAAAGCCGAGAAACCATGTGGTGATATTTCTTCCTAGTATGAAACTCAGGTTGATCTCAGAGCCTTCAACCTTTACATCGGTCGTCTAGCTGTAATTATTTACACTTGAATATTGTCTGTAGGTATAATTGTGTGACTTATCTTAACATATGAATTTAGTTTTGAAATAGGTTTACATAGTCAAGTTATCAAGTGCATGATTGCAAGACTTTGAAATATCAGATTCCAGTGATTGACAATATGCGCCAGGTTGTGACCGAAGTTATCAGTGATATGTACTCATTTCCTTATACAATAACTTGTTAGTTGGGAAGCGATTCGTAGAGTTGATCATTGACATATTGCCGGTACACTGACTGAGTGCATACTGTTTATTTAGCTATAAAATTGAGTATTTCAAATAATTATTTTGGTTTCGCTTTGATAGTTAACTCCAGATGTTATCCATTGAAGAATCTGCTATCAATAGCTAAAATAAGTATATCAATACATCCAAGTTTCTAGAAAGTATTTAATGCTCGGTTACTTATGAAAATTTTCCACGAAAATATTATAGTGGTTGCTAAAAATTCACCTAAACTACGAAAAAATGTTAACCGATATATTGCAGACTAGTGGAGTATAAACATGTATTGTCATCCTTTATGGGTGATTTAGATCATTTTTTGTTTATAAAAGGACAAGTAATATAAACTAATGTGATGCTGCATGAAAATGTCACTGGATTTTAAAAAGAGAGAAATTTACTTTATTGAGCATGTAAACCAATAAAGGTTGTTCCCTTTAAACGTTAGTGAATGCTTTATCTTTCTTTCATTTGGACACACAAAAGTGTACTTTTGAGCTGAGAAATTGGTAGAAATTGTTCATTTAGTCAAACAAATTAGATGGCTAAATACAATATTGTTACTGTGTGTTTCTCGAAGCATGTCTTCAGAATCTTACTAATGAAAATTTCGTAATCTTTCACAAGTTTTTAATTGTTTTTTTTTGTCAGGTAATCGCTATATTTTCTACCTTTTTGTTTATTTAATATGTATTTCAGAACTGTTGACCATACTATTTATGTCGCGAATAGTAGTATTTTCCTAATCTTTTTCTTCATTATCTTATTCAAACAGAAAAAGGTCGGCTAACTAAAGATCATAATACTAATTATCTTCATTTCCATAAAGTAACGACATTTTTGGAACTTTCTTTCTTTTGTTTCAAAGTAACTGCTCTATTTCTATATGTTTAACTTTATTTGAAGAAACCTAATTTTGAAGTTTAAAAGGCTGTTAGCAGTTGATCAGCGACAAATCGAATTATTCATATTCGCTGTGCATAATTGATCGTTTTCGCTCTTTCCAAGAACTTATTTTTATTCATTGAATTTAATCAATTTCTATTGCTTTTTGTTTTATTTCTTCTTCTTCAGTCATGCTTATTGGTCGTAAAGGTAAAGAGTTTACTTGCCGTTATGAATTAATTAGTGGCATTCAGCGTCTTTTGTGTACTGGACGTGGTTGTAATCTGCATAATACTAGTTCCACAAGTAACTCAGAACGTCCAAAAGATACAGAATGCAGTCATCCTCATCACCAACATTCTTCATCAGCATGTTTAATAACAGATTCAACTATTCTATCATCTACAGATTATAAAGTTTCGAATACAATATCTGCATTAGGTTTAGCGCTGACCGGAAGTAGCAATGCTATTTCAGGATTCGGTGCAAATACTAATCATATGATGCGAGGTTAGTTTTATTTTCTTTTTTGAAATTTAATTAGATGTGAAATACAAACACATATGAACAAGAATTTCATACAACATGATCCCTTTGTAAATGTAAACAACGTATGAACAATAAGTTTTACAGAATAAAATGAGCTTATTATGTTTCGTATCTATGCAAAAAGACGAAATCAACGAGAAAATATTTCTACTCTACTGACGAAAATCGTTTTCATTGGTTAGAGTAACTGGTTGGCATAATTGAGAGTTGGTTTCCCAGGTGTTGTACTTTATTATCTTTTCAATCCTAAGTTCCATTAATCTTCTATCCATTCCTTTACATCCCTTTCTGGTATCCATCTTACTAATTTGACTTCGTCATGCTAATGCTTTATGGAATCTTGACCTAACTCACATATATGCTAGGCTTTGCTTTTATAACTTAACTTAACAGTCCGCATTATTTGTGCTACACCTAATCGTCTAACCTATAAATATTAAGTTACTCATTATCATGTATTTTGGTAAGGTCGTGAGGTAATATTATTTTTAGCGCGCTCTTGGTTACCTGTCCTCTGTGTATTAATTCATTAGTTTAATGTATTCATACAACCATCGACCTGTGCATAACATACTTTCTTACTATCTTTAATCAATTGATATGTTTACAACTGATATTGTACTTTCGCTTCCGTCACTCAAATACTAATTACTAATCGGATGAATTTATTAATGAGATCACAGTTATAATTTACGCTTCAGAAAATGCTGCCTGCGAGTTACAAATTTGTTGTTTTGCTTAACGCTGTAATTGACATATTCGTAGACAAGTTTACTGTTTTCTATATTAAACTTATTTTGTTTCTTGGCATCTATTTGTATTTGTACGAAATATAGCAAGTGTAAAGTGTCAATAAGTTTTATATTGATTTCTTTTTCGCTTCACATACACTTCAAGCTTTCTTATTGACTACGCACTATTGTTGCCGAAATGAGTATTTTACAGCACAGTGTTGCACAAAAATATAGCATGTTTAGAAGTAAACTCCATTTGAAATTTCTATAACCTTGACGGTGTGATACAACTAGTATTGACAAGCGTATATGCTATGGAATGGTTTTTTTAAAATACATTTGTTAGCATCCTTATTATCCCAACTGATTATATTACACTTTCAGTTGTTGTAAGTAAAATTTCAACTAGAGCATACTTTAGATCGTACTGTATAAACAATGTTTTATAAATAAAATATTGTCAATATTTTGTATGATATTTTATGCACTAAATCCCAATAAACATTAAGGCTATTATACTTGTTTGTATTATGTTCTTTTTACAGTTTGGATAGATGGTGTTGAATGGTCTGATCTGAAATTTTTTCAAATCACTCCAGTATGGCGTACTCATGTGAAATGTTTTCCAGTTGTTCTATTTAGTACTCATCAGTTGGATACAGCAACTCTAGTCAAATGATTGTTATTATTCTAATAGGTAAATTGATACTTCATTTTCGACAAGAAACAAATAACACATGATGTGTATAGTGGTTATTCATTTTTATGCCTGCATAATTTTCGCATGTTTCTATTCAGTGGTTAACGTTTTCTGTATTCAGTAATCAGTTAGTATGTTTATTCGTAAATTCGAATACCTACTTATTATCTTTTTATGCATAGTCGGTGCATAAAACAAATTCAATGCATTTATCAATCATTTTATTTTGCGTATGTTTACGTATCGCTATTCGACTATTATTTAATTACACGTTTGCGTTTTAATGATCACCTTGTCTTCCATACGATTGCTCGCATAGATTTTTCTTCGTCTCCATTCGTTTACCTTCTTTGTGTCATGTAGATGCAATTTTTTTTATATCTATCGTCTATATACTACTACTATTGTATTTCAAATATTCCTTTCAATTATTTATCTGTTACATACCTGTGTGTATTATTTTACATATTTGGGTGTTCTTTTTTATATTATGACGTTTAAATTATTTTAATTGTTCATTCTGTCGAATTTCAATTACAATATTTATGTAATCTCTTCAGTTTAAATGTTTCTTCGTCAGGGTGTTACCGGTTGTTGTATTGTTTTTTTTAACACTAATGTGTATATCTGTTTTGTTTATTTATGTTGATTCTATCTTTAATTTAAGTACTGTGAATGTTTTACAAAAAATTTTTTTTTGCTTTCTCTTTTAAATAACAACTTTTATTCTATGAAAAGATATTGGGTTGCTTTAACTTCCAATTGTGTATACATATTTACTTTATTTTGTAAGTTATCAATGTTGTACACAAATAGCAGATATACATACTAAGTATTCATTGTTTTTGTCTTTCATTATATTCTATTTTATAAAATAATTAATTATTATTTTTCCTGGTTATTTTATTGCTACATTTGAATCATGGTTATATTTTTTGGTAAATAAGGTGATCACAATCAATATTACATGCTTCAATCTTTATTGCATATACAATTAGTTTTCTTTCAATGTTACGGAGCATTTTGTTTAAGAATGATAAAACGATGATAACATAAAGTATTTTCTTTGGAGTTCAGAATTTTATAGATAAAATTTTATGGAGTCCTATTTGTCTTTTACAATCCTTCTATGTAATACTTTTGTTCTCATTTTATGCTATGTTCACCTTTATCTATCACAATATTACTATTTGTTTTGTTAACTATGATAGCATGTTTATTATCTTGTTGCTTGAAGATAAAATTATATTCATGCCAAGCGATGATAGATATATTGTTATTCTTTTTAACCATATGAAATATAGTCGTTTCGTATTATTATTACCATTATGTTGTTTTGTTTTGTCTCTTTCATAGTTTTTATACACATGCTTATTGCATAATTACTTGTTTAATCGTCATTTATATCTGCCTGCTTGGTTAATATATCTGAATATATGTTGATATAATTACAATTTGTCTTCGAATAATCATTTGTTTTCTTTTTAAATGTATATCATAAGTTCTAAGTAAAATTGAAGCTTTTAATGCTTTTAATATTCCTTATCAACTATTTAAGCATTTTTTTTTAGATATGAGATATAAATGTCATATTATAATCTAATTTTAAAATATAAAATATAATAATAAAAAGGGATCAAGTTGACTAATTATAAGGATTGTTTAGTAAAGTAAATATCTCAGTAATTGTTAAGTAATACAAACATTTTTTGTATCCAAATGCAAAAATTACATAAATATGTATCGCTATAATATTACTATGATGTAGAAAAAATTTTTGTGGTTGATGTATGAGACCAACTAATCGATATGGCCTTGTACATATGAAGTTACAATCACGAACGCCGAGTGCCGAGATGGTCCTTTTATGTCTGACCGATGCTCACTTGATCCTAGGCCAGAATAGGAAAAACAAGCTGATGAATCAACCAGACGAAATCATGTCATATTTTATGCATTCCTTTATACACGCATGAAATCCAACCACTCGGTTAACCAATTAGAAAATTAACATTATTACAAAATAAGCATAACAGTGACTGTGAACTGTAGCAACGTATACACAATCATCTAACCGTAGTTCATGAATTAGAAATGATATAATGACAATTAGTGCAATAAACAGAAGGATGGGGCAAGGGAAACTGAGTAATAATAATAAGAGTAAAATGTCCACCTTATTTAAAACCAAAAATAATGAAATAGTCTACAGAAAAACAGTTCTCGAACACAATCAATCTTTTTTAGGTGCCCGGCATTTCAAATACTTGTTTGTGAAAGCAGTTAATAATGCAGTCAAATATAGTATATGGTGCAAGGCAGTTTTTACAGCGACTAGTTGAATTATAAATAAAGTAGGACATCATATAAGTATGTCTATCTGTCTAACTTACTATGCTTTATATCAGTGTAATACGAGAAAACTACCACGATGAATGTCAAAATAATTCATTACACTAAGTTCATCAATGATCAGAAAAATAAAACACTAAATTATCGTTTAAAAGGAAAATTAAGGATGGATAATGATGAAGGGTGCTCTACTTATTGCATAATTTTTAATTAGAAATTTAGCAGCTAAGATTGTAGCCTATATTAATAGGTCATATAGATTATTTAAGTTGCATTGGCTGTGGAATAATCCAATGCTCTGAAATGTCTAGATAGCTGTCAATTTTATTAGTATCTTTACGAAAGAGAACTAAAAGATCAGTTTAATAATAATTTCTCGTGGAGAAAACTAAGTTTATCATCTAAGCATAATGTGTTACGACATAAATATAACAAAAGCATATGTAGAATTCATTTTTCTAATATATATACAATGGAATAACTTTTGCGCTTAGGTCAGAAAGATTATTATCTGGTTCTAATTTTGTGGCACGGGGTGAGTATAGCCATTTGACCGATATGTTTGCAACTTCCGTGAAAAAATTACGAAAAGTTTAATAGTGTTGGCGAGCTGCTCAGGCTTGTCTGCGGGTATTTGAAGCTTATCTGCCCGGTTAGTATAATGATTTACAAATTACTTATTTGGTACGCTTAACATGTTCTATGCAATACGTTAGAGAAGTCTTGACTTTAGAAAAAAAACTTAAATTTTCAATATAAATGTCTTTAGTCATCTCGATTGGGGACATTCTCTATTATGCGCATTCACATGATTAATATACGTTAATCATAAAAATTTAAAAAAGATTTCATTTACAATGGGTTTTCAGTGCTGGTTAGAGTGTACGTTTTAAGACTTGTGCGAGGACGCTAAACCCCAACCAAGTTATAGTCACTGAATGAATCACTTCAACTCGTTAATGGCATCAATTGTTCACATACATACGTAGTAGATAAAGCTCAAGTGGTTGGAATCTTTACTATTACACATGATATTCCTAATGAAAAGCACAAATATAATGAATTTAGAGCCCTAAATAAAATTCCTTTAAACCAGCACATACTAAATGCAGGGAAAACCCATTGTAAATGCTTTCTACACAAACCTAGTAAGAACTGAAGATGCTGCTGATAGCCACAAGCTTTCACACACAACTGAAGTAGCCCGCCTTCTTACTTCAGAATCACTAAAATAATATTCCTACGCAGTTATAAAATGTTGATGTATCGGGAGGTCAAATATTCGCTCGTTTGACACATTTGAGAACGACAAACTGTGCAATCGCAACCAGAATATTAGTGTCAAAGAAAGACATTCACGATATAGTGACGTTATGCGGCGTGCTAGAATACCATGTGCAATTCGGGAAAATTGCATGAACAAGTACTTTGCAAACGTGGATATTAGGCATATCGTTAATATAACCGAATCTTGGTTCCAGTTCAAATACATTTTAAATGTATTTCAATTACCAGATAATACGTCGAATATCCAAAGGCCCACTACGTCTAGCTGTTCAGTGATGAGCATTTTGTGCTATGCATAACACAATTATCCAGATTCTATGCCACATTCATGGACGATGATCTTTATAATTCACATAACTTACAAGAATGCTAAAATTAACTCTATATTACCGTCTAAAATGGCTAGTGCTCTTCCATTGTAGATGTCAATAAATAGTTCATTTAATTGCTAAAATAATAAATAAACCTGGTGTTCTCTGAACTTCATTCCTCGTAGTAGCCGGACGTGATGCCACAATATACCTGGTCGAAAAGTAACAATGATTAAACTGTGTATCCCGTGCCAGTAAAGTTAAGTCGGCATATCCGAGGATAAATTGATGTAACCTAGCAGTCAATAAAGAATTTTATTTGTTTTTACATAATGTAATATTGAAGACATTATAACCCAGGTTCCTGAAAATATTTACAAGTTACGCAAGCAAGCATATTTAATGTGATAATCTTTTTTTTGTGCATAAAAAAGCGTTCGTCTTTTTATAACTGTTAATGTCGTCGAGGCCCAAATTTGTGTTTGACAAGGCTTTGACTAATTGTTGTTTATCGATCACTGTTCCGTATCACTCTAATGTTTAGCTCTTGAGGTACAAACGCACTATGTATTCCCCCCGCAGTCGTAGTACCAGATATTCTGTCGAGCCTTTTAGCAAGGTCTACTTTGAAAATCTAAAAGCCGAACGAAATCTCCTTGACCAACGGCAGGTAGAGAGAGCTAGGGAGTACGTCCTAGAATAGTGTGGAGTATCTTTGTCATACGTCAATGTATGTATGTACAATCAAAATAGAACCTGGCACATGTGTGCATCGGTTCAAGTTGCCATACCACCATGGCACTGCAAGATTAACACCACCACCACCATTAGTAGAAGTTACTTCAATAAAATAAAATAATAATAGTAACAAGGAGTGTGAACATATAGAATATGATTCAGGAAGCGTAGAAAGAAAGCTATGGAATAATTTAAAGCTCATGATTTAAGGGAGGGAGATGGGTGAATACATCTGCGCCATTGTGACCGATTCTGGGCCATGTCACTCAGTGTTTCTGGCCACTGGTTACGGTAATCGCGGGGACCCCATCCAGGTAGTCTGCAGCTACCGACACGACTTAAACCGGCAGTCAGTGACTTCATCGACTGATGCCATGTTTTAATTTGGCCACCTCTAACTCTCTTCCATCCTATTCCTATATCAGCCAGCATTGCGCGTCGAGGAAGACGGTGGTTGGGCGTACGCAACACATGTCCCAACCACCTCAGTTGATGAAGATTCACAACCTCATCGACTGATTTACCACTTTTGCCTAACACCCGTCGTCTAACCTCGTTATTACTTACTCAATGATCCCAGCTAACGCGAGCGATGCTTCGTAGACATCGATGGTCGAAAACTAACAACCGTCGAGTGTCATCTACCCTTAATGGCCACGTCTCACACCCATACAATAAGACAGAGCGACCTGTTGCGCAGTACACTCTCCCTTTCGTTGAGAGACGAATATCTCGTCTACGCCATAGGTGACGTAAGTTGGCAAAAGCCAAACGAGCTTTTTGAATTCGTACTGAGATTTCGTCAGAGACTAACCCATTAGGGTTAATCAGACTTCCAAGATACGTGAAGTGGTCGACGTGCTCAACTACTTCACTCCCTATTTTTAGTTCAGGTGTTGACGAAAACCAGTCCTGGAGCAATAGTTTGCATTTAGAGGGGGAGAAACGCATTCCGAAAATGCTTGCATTCGAGCTTATTGCTGTTAAAAGCTTCTGCATCGTATCAGCGTCTTCGCCAAACAGGACTATTTCGTCAGCATATTCTAAGTCAATAAGTGGATCTCCTGGTAGGAGATCGATTCCTGAAGTCAGACGATGAAAGTGTAATTTCCAACAGTATGTCAACTATGAAATTAAACAAAAATGGGGAAAGTGGGCAGCCTTGACGAACACCACTTGAGGTTACAAGTTCAGATGACAGTTCGCCATATGCTCTGACACGACTAATCGTGCTTGAGTAAAGAGCCTTAACATGTTTTATGTACTTTTTGGGCACGCCTTTCAATGAAAGACACTGCCATAGAACTTCACGGTCTACAGAGTCAAATGCCGCTTTCAAGTCAAGGAAAACCACTATTGTCGGCCGCCGAAAAGTATGTCTGTGTTCTAAGATTTGACGAACGGTGGATATCTGGTCTATACAACCGCGACCAGGTCTGAAACCAGCCTGATTTTCTCGTATTTGGAGATCACGAGTTGTGGTTAAGCGTCTGATAATTATAGAAGCTAGTATTTTAGACACTATATTAGTCAAACTAATTCCTCTATGGTTATTACAGGACGATTTCGACCCTTTCTTATATACTGGGACGATTAACGATCGACACCAGTCAGACGGAATTATGTCAAGTTCCCAAACCTTAGTCAAAATATCAGTCAGTCTGGTTGTCAATGTGGGACCACCATCCTTAAAGACCTCTGGGGATAATCCGTCTAGACCTGCTGCTTTGCCTCGCCTTAGATTGGCTATAGCTTTTTCGACTTCGATAAGAGTCGAGGGACCTAAGTCGACTTTCCATTCTGGCTGTCTCGAAATAGTGGGAAGTTCCAGAGTAGATGAAAGCCAACTAAACTGTTCCTTGAAGTGTTCAGCCCATCTTTCTAAACGTCTAGACTGAGAGCTAATAAGCGTTCCATCATTTTCGGAAATCGTCTCACTAACGCTGGATTTTTTAACCCCAATTTCTTTTATCAACTTGAAAAGTTGTCTAGAGTTACCTAACGTCGCTGTCTTTTCCATTTCCTTTGCTTTCGTTACCCACCACTGCTCACGGTCGTTCCTAAGACTTTTCGTCAGTTTATGCCTGATTACTCGTCGCTCATAATCGTGTTCGGAGCCCGATGGGATAAGTCTTCGGGAGTCTATTAAATCAACAGAGGCCATTGAGATCCATTGATTTTTCTTGACATGTTGATTTAAGTCCTTGATAGATATCATTGTAGATGCCACAGCTGCTTGAACATCTTGCCAAACAGTATCTAGTCGGGACGCATCTTTATAATTGCCTAAGTGACTCCTCAGTTGTTCCTGGAATTTAATCTTGGCTGTTTCATTACTAAACTGAATTCTAAAAGGTTTTCCTGTGGTAGTTTTTCTTCGCCCGGTAAGACGCAAGCAAACGTGCTTGCACTAGAGCATGGTCGGAATCCAAACATGTACTCCAGAAAGATTGGCAATCTTCGATCGAGCCTCTCCAACGGTAACTAATCGCAATATGGTCTATTTGAGTCCACCGTTGAGTAGGGCCAGGAGGTCTCCATGTTAAACGATGTCGCACCTTATGCTTAAAGTTCGCGTTGGCTAGAAATAACCGATTATCTGAGCAAAGCTGCAGCAGACGGTCACCGTTATCCGTTCTCTGAGCTGGAACACTGAAGCATCCACCTAAATGTCTTTCAGATTGGTTCAAGCTACCTATTTGGGCGTTAAAATCACCAGCCAAGATTACCAAATCTGAGTTTTTGGCCCTATGAAGTAGTTCAGGAAGTTTTCTGAAAAATTCATCTTTCACTTCATCCACGCTGCAGTCGGTGGGAGCGTAGGCAGAAACAACGAAAAGACAACGGCGTGTGTCCCTGTCTTTCCGAGTTCTTACTAAACCATTTAGTCGGACGGCACATAGGCGACTGTCGACAGGAATCCATTCAAGAAGTGCCTGTTCTGCTTTCATGCTTAACGCAATACCTACACCGGCGAGCCCACGAGTTGCTGTTGAATCGCCAGATAAACGAAGAGTGTACCGCGAAGGTTGTTCCTTCTGACTAGGTGACGTCATGCGTCAAGCTGTAGATTGATGGTCCAACTGGCCGTTGATTACCAAGTGGCTTCTGAATCAGTTCTTGAAATATTTAATGTGGTTATTAAGGCAAAATATTTTGAGTGGCGCTCTTATTCTTTCCTGATTTGAGAGGCAAAGTAAAGAAGTGGATGATATTTTGCTAGACGACCGTTATTCTACGATAGGTCTGGATATCATTTTTATTGCTCTACTGAAAAGGTGCATTTCGAATTATCTGCTACAGATCCATTCACTGTGTGTTCTGTTTGTCAATGAATGCTGTAGATTCTGGTTCTTGTTACATCACTAACATAATGTTAACATTGGAAGATTACATGCTCCTTGAGAAAGCTATTTTAATACTAGCTCTACAATTTTTATTAAACAAAGCTAATTGTAAGAGACAACTAAAGTCATGCTAAAATGCAACGAATATTTACAAAATAGAGTGAATGTGATTTTGAAAGACATGAAAACTGTCTTAGTTGGCCAGATATCTAAGTCTCATAAGTTTCATGAGATGTTTGTTTTATGACAAACATGATCGATGAAGATGACTACCAGAAACTATTGCATACTCATAACTTCTTCGTGTCTCAATAGTTTAGCATCAAGTTCAAATAGAGTGAGATAAATATTAACCCATATTCTATTGTTTACACATCTATCGAGATTATTCTGCTTTGACGAATCGCCTTGGTACCCCATTTAAGAAAGATTACCTGTTATTTATAAAACGCCAATGGTACCATAAACAAGTTTACCCAAAGATGAAATCTGTCTTGGTCTTGCGATGAGTTTGATAAGTATGTTCATTTTTATCGTCAACGTTTATCAGCATATTGTGAGCAATAAGAGTCTTTTTCTGAGTAAGCAATCAACTACTGAGCTAATCATTGCCGAATACAGATATTCTAATGATTTTATAATGCCATATTATTTGAAATGCAATCATTTATGACAGATGAGAAGTATTAGTTTACTAGTAGAGTATGTGAAAGGAGATTACTCAAGTGTATGAACTTCAGATAAGATAGTAGAGACGTTGGTGTCCGTTAAAACGTTCTCAGGTGATTCTACTTACCTTGTATGAACACTCGACTTTCTACATTTTAACTTCTATTCCTACTACATTTTACACCAGACCCTTGTTGATTTATTATGTGGTATATTTTCGTGGGTGTATTTGTGTAAACTACAAAATTTGCAATCATATTTAATAAAATTAACTTCTTTAGACATTATGTAAGGAAATTGGCTACATAGATAAATCCTTTAGTTATTTAAGTACATGTTTACTGTCGAAATAGGACAAAAAGTTTGCTAACGGATATTCACTTTCTAAGTGGTCTAGGAATCAGTAAGTAAAAACATTTTGCACAATTTGAAACTAGGGGTAAATTAATTGATGTTGCTGAAAGGTGATAACCAGAAACATCAGTACGCAGAACACAGGTTTGTGACTATGTAGTGTTAACATTTGAAAAATGAGGAAGTATGGATGTATATGGTATTAGATTACAATGAGAAACTTCACAAAGGATAGGCATTCAACGTTTCATCGACTATGTAAAACAGTATTAGTTGTATTAAATTTGACCTCTCAATGTAGACAAATTTACGGTTATTCTAACATATTATTCTTGATTGTGAAAGCACGTTTTCAAAAGAATCAAATATCGCCCACTGATTTCAAATGTTGCGAACAAAATGAATCCTGCATAAAAGGAATCATTTTATAGTAAAGCGAACGACCACATAATACTAAATTCCAAATATAATGAAGGTAACTTCTTTGAGAAACGTCTAAAAACTTTGGAATTGCTCATAATTTATTAAGTTTAGAAGATGAAGGTAATACTACATTATCATTGGACTGGCACACGTAAACAAAAGACCAGAAAGTTAAAGGAAAATTATAAACTGTACAAAGGTGTATGTTAAAACACCATCTGTGCAAAACAGTGAGGAATATATCATTTCCGTTTTAAATTTCTGGAGGCTGAGTCTGACGAATGTACTTTTTTTCTAGTTGGTGATGGAGTCCGAGAACGATGAGTGTGACGATTATGGGCTACTACTAAGTCGGGGCTTCGTGAACGATGCCGTTTGCGATTCTGAAATAAGTAAATAAATAATAAACATAAGAAATAATAACATCAAATTACAAAAGTACAAATGTTTAAAAGTTAGACGACATTGATCTTTGGTAATAACATAAGGCTAAAACTGTAGAGAATGATCCACAAACAGACTACAATTAGGCATTTGATAAATACCCCCTTTCACTATCCCACGGCTTAATATTAAAAGCAAAGTCATTAAAGCTATGAGTTAGTAGTTTGAACATGTATGGTATGTTATCTTTTATACCACCGAATATACAAGGAATCGACTTTCTACTTTTATAACGTACTGCACGGCCAACTTAGTTAAACATAAAAACATAAAAGTATGGGTGTCGACAAATATAGAGCACAAAATATTCAAATTATTTGAAGAGTATAGAATAACTCAGTTGATTAACATTCTTAACAGAGATTATACATGAAAACACAAAAACGTAGATAGTGCAACTCAATGAAAATTTTACTGACCGACTTGTGTGTAGAGTGTTTTCTCTTTGGAGTAATGGAATGAGATTGACTTGAAGTAAATGCTGTCGCATCATCATCTTCACTAGCCTCTCCTTCTTCAAAATCTTCTAAATGTGTTGAGTAACCCACTTCGTCTTCTGTCGAATCAGGCTCCCAGACAGAAGTCCTCCGACGTTCGCTGGAATTTTGCGAGTCCATCCGAACAGAAGGGCTATCATAAATACTACCGTCTCCAGGACCCAGGCTACCAGAAGGGGAAGTGTGACGACGGCGAGGGCGATCACGATCACGAAACGAACGTGGGGGTGAACGATCTCTCGAATTCCTTCGTGTAGGGGAAGATGACATATCGCGACATCGAGATTGGTATTTAGAATGATGTGGTGTAAGACCACTTTTCTCCTTAGTACTTTTAGAAGGTTTGGATTTGTTACGATGGACTGATTTGTGTCCTTTTTTATGTACAGAATGTTCATTTTCTACTAGACTTTCTAAGAGACGTTCTCTGTAACGTTGAATTTGCTATAAAAAATGAAACAGTTAAGGCATGATAGAATCGTACGAGTCGAATTGTAAGTGGAGAGAATCGACATTAAAAACAAAGTCCTAAGAAACTATTTAGCACGCTTTGATTATAACTGCCGCATTTATTCACTGAAACTTCACGTACAAACCAATATAATTACATTGATTTCTAGCCTCAAGTAACTTCAAAAACGCTATTCTGCGCGATCCAAGAATAACTAACTTTTAAAACTATGTTTTAGAAAAGTATTTCAGTTATTTTAGTTGTGTGTAAAGTAAACAATGTACTTCTATTATTATTATGTCCCTCATGCCCTATTCTCCCGTTTATCATGTTTACTGTTGGCATATCGTCTCCAATTTATCAATTAACTATAGTTCATAAACTACAGTTAATAGATTGTGTACACGCTAGCTCAATTCACTACCATTATCTCCCCTTGCATTTTATTGGAATTAATTTCCTAACTGGTTGACTGCGCGGTCTGATTTATGTGTATATAAAGGAATGCTTCAAATATAATACAGTCTGTCTGGTTGATTCGTCGTCATGTGTTCTTTATATTTCCGGCCTGGGATCGAGTGGGCATTGGGCAGATGTGCAGGGACCGACTAGGCACTCACATTTGGTGTTTGTTATTCTGACTTCGTGCGCACAAAGTCACATCAACTAACTGGTCAAAGGCAATAGACATAAAAGCATTTTTGACATCATAACGAAAAATGTGAGTAAATGATTTGAAACTGCTGAAACATGACTAGGGAAGAAATTTCAGTTAATTAGTGAAATTGTCACCAAATGTGCACATGTAGGACAAACGTTTTTTAAAGTCATACTTAACATCTAAATACAGGTTACTAAACTACGGGAAACTTGAATAAGAGCCGACAATATATGTCGTATTTATTTACAGCAAATTGTAGTTCAACTAAAAGTTCTTAGGAAATGTTTAATCAACTTGTCAACTTGTTTCAAAATTATCCCTACTGTAAATGTGAAACAATGTTTGTAATGGGTAACAAGAAAGATTGTAAAGCAGAATAACAAATGTATACAAAGAGAAATTACACCCTATTTACCTTATTTATCGCTTCATCCGTAACAGTTTTATCCCCTTTGCGGCTTGCCTCCAACTCATCTTGATACTTCAATACCTTGAGTTCAACTTCTCTAAGGATGGCACGACGCTCTTCAGAGACAGGAGTCGTTGCTGAAGTGCTATTAGGTACTGAAGAAACAAGGGGAGTTGCAGAAGTTGTTGAAGTCGGACAAGGGATTTGAGAAACCGGTACAGGTGAAAGACTAGGTTCACTGGCAACAGGACTGGTAGCATCTTCATCATCATATGCCACAAGTCCACCCAAAATGGGCAACGGTCTGAAAAAGGAACACATGTACAGGGAATATTAATCACCGAATAGAAAATGAACAAAAGGAACATGATGGCTTATTTTGCTGAAAAACATTAACCAACATTAACATTAATCCCAATAAAATCTGCTGATAGTAAATATAAAATGATAAGTGGTAAAGTGAAAAATGATATATATATATATATATATATATATATATATATATATATATATTGTATGCAAAACATTTCCTACGAGAGCTGATGGTTCTAACTAGCAAGAGAAAATTTTTAAGGCGATTTCCAACATAGAAAATGGCTGGACAACTGAGGTACAGTAAACATATATTTAGTATTTTAGTAGTTAAGACAAAAACCGTTAACAAAAGTTTTGTGTAACTAAGCAGTATATTAATTTGAAAATACTACTTGCAACAAGCTCAGCCAGTACTTACTCGGGATAAAATTCTAATCATCTTAAAACTATATCGAATCACAAAGTAGGCTTAGTTGTCATGATATGTGATGTTTTATCTGATAAACAAGTGACTTCTATAATAACTATGTGGAGTGAAATCTCATACGAAAAAAAAACCTCAAAGATATATGTGCACACTGCACGAAGTCCACTGAAAATATAAGAAAAGTAATCGAAATAGGAGTTACAGACCTAGATTCTAAAAGAAAAACCAAAACTTACTCCCCATCTACATCATCGTCTACTTTGTTTGCTGAAGTATCATTACTCCATCGACTCGTATCAAGTGGGATTCCATTAACTACCTCAGAAGAAAGGAATGCTCCACGATTAAAACCATTTGACTGCTTCTGATTGTGATTAGGAGTATTTTGGATGCTATCGTTAGACTTGGAGGTGAGTTGGTCTTTTTTCGTTTCTAAAAGAGAAGCAGATTCCCATATACTTGCTACCGTTATTGTCTCCGGTTCTGCAGTTTCAATAGTTTCCCATTTACTTGGAACAAATAAACGATTAGAAGTATCCCCGGATGGTTTAACTTCATCCTCTACTGCATTCATACTAAACTGGGAATTCTTTGAGCTAAAAAAGGTTTAATAAACTTTTACTTATATAGAACTGGAAGTCAGTTAAGTAAAATTATTACCCTGATGAAAACACAATGAAGCGAATAAGTAAATGAGGATCAAGAAGAGAGTTTAATAATTCATATCATTCAAGCACGGAAACATGATTGATTTATGCCCAAAGACAGTCAGTCAATCAGTCAATTACAATGTAGAACTTGGCACATATGTACAACAGTTCAAGTTGCCATGCTCCAATTAACAGATACAGATTAAATTGTTAAGCCAAATCCCAGAGTAGGGGAGGTAGTAATAGAGTTAGTATTAATGGAAAGGAATAGAGAACGGAGAAAAGATTTAAGAAAATATGATTCAGTGAAAAGGAAATTATGATAAGTTCAGAAACTTAGAATTTGGAGGAGGACAAGGAGTGGATGCACTTGCGCCACTGCCAGCGATTTTGAGCCATATCACCCAGTCTCCAACCATTTGTGACGACCATCACGCGGACCACAACCAGGTAGTCTCCACCTACTAACATAGCTCAGCCCAACTATCAATGACTTCATGGACTGGTTCCATGTTTTGGTTTTGACGCCCCCCCCCAGCTTTCTTCCAGCCTACTCTCACGCCACACAGCATTGCTAGTCGAGGTAGGTGGTGGTCAGGCATATGTAACACATGTCCTAACCACCTCAGTTGATGGAGATTTATTACTTCATCAATAGACTTACAGTCAGTAGACTTACCTAGTACTCTATTCCTAACTCACGTATTGCTTAATCGGTGGTCACAGTAAACACGAGCAATACTTTGAAGACATCTATGATCGAATACTAAGAGCCTACCAATTTCCTGTATCCTCAATGGCCATGTTCCACATCCATAAAGTAAGACGGATCGAACTACTGCGCAGTAAACGCGTCCTTTGGTCAGTAGTCGGATGTCTCGCCTTCGCCACAAGTGACATAAATTCCCAACAGCTATTCGGGCCTTACGTATACGAGCCGAGATTTTAGCAGACACCAGACCGTCAGGACTGATGAGGCTGCCAAGATAAGTGAAGCGGTTGACACATTCAATCGCTTCGGTGCCGAATCAAGCCAATTCTGAAGCAACACTTTGCATTTCGGTGGAGAGAATCGCATCCGAAATATCCTTACATTCATGTTTAAGGTAGTCAAGAGATTCTGCAATTTACTAGCATCCTAACCCAAGAGAACTATATCATCTGCATATTCTAAGTCAGCAAGTTTTTTCACCTGGATGGAGGTCAATTCCGGAGAAGTCAGACGATAACAATATTAACTGTGTAAGTATGTCAATGATTAAATCAAATAAAAGTGGGAAAAGCGGACAACCTTGACGAACACCACTTGTGGTAATCAGTTGTGACGACAGTCTACCATAGGCTCTAACTCGACAGGTGGTTTTCGAGTTGAGAGCTTGTATAAGGTTAATGTACTTCTCTGGTACGCCTTTCAATGATAGACATTGCCACGTAACCTTACGATCGATAGAGTCAAATGCCACCTTAAGGTCAAGAAATACAAGTATTATTGGGTGTCTCAAAGTGTGCCTATGTTCCTGATATGCCGGGCACCTAATGAAGATTGGCTATCTTTGGGAACTGTGCTTTAGAACATTATTTCATTTATTATAACTGTGGACAGTGTTAACATTTTATTTCTATGACTGTTACGTTCCCCTTGCCCGGTTCTCTCGTTTTGTATATTTGCTCTTGGTACATTGTTTATTAACTATGAACTACATCTACCTTAATGTGTGAAAGTTCTCCCTACTCACTGCCACTATTCCTTTTGTTCTGTATCAATGTTAGATTTATGATTGGTTTACTGTGTGGTCTGATTTTATGTGTATATAAAGGCATGATTAAAATATATTACATTGTCCGGTTCTCAGTTCTCAGTCTTCCGGTTCTCTCACTTGTGGTTGTCCTATCGTCGGCCTGGGGGGGGGTTGAATGGGCTTAGGTCAATCGTACATTCTTAACTAGGCACGCATCTTATTGGTGTTCGCATCCACCAACCAACTTTATCCTCATCATCTCCTCCTTTCTTTTCATCGCGTCATAACAGTTCCAGAACCTGGCGAAGTGTGAATATTTGGTCTATGCAATCACGTTCAGGTCTAAAGCCATCTTGGTTCTCCCGAGTTTGCTCTTCAAGAGCTTTAGTTAGACGTCGAAGTATGATTGAGGCCAATGTTTTAGACACTATATTCGTTAAGCTGATTCCTCAGTGATTGTCACAAGAGGACTTCTGTCCTTTCTCATAGATTGAGACGATTAGTGTTCGAGACCCGTCAAATGGGATTACGTCCAGTTTCCAGGTTCTAGCTAAGATTCCGGTTAATCTTGATGCTAAGACTGGATCACTATCCTTAAATATCTCAGGGGTTAATCCACCAGATCCTGCTGCTCTCCCTCGATTTGGATTACCTATAACCTTCTTAACCTCACTAAGACTTGGGAGGACCGATATTAATTTGCCATTCAGATCGTTTGGGAATGGTTGGCAACTGGAATGAGGCCGAGAGCCAGTTGAACTGTTCCCTAAAGTGTTCCGCCCAACCTTCTGGATTGACAGTAAATAATGGTCCCATCATTTTCTGAAATAGTTCCACTTACAGTCAGATTTCTAACACCCGTTTCCTTGATAAGTCAGAACAGTCGCCTACTGTCTACCTATTGCCGCTGCATTTCCATTTCTGTAGCTTTCGCCACCCACCACTGCTCACGATTATTGCGTAAGCTTTTGACCAGTTTGTGTTTAAGTTGCCTTCGCTCCTCATCGTGTTCAGAACCAGACGGGATGTATTGCCATGCATTTATCAGTTCAGTAGATGCAGCTGAAATTCACTGAGTTTTCTTAACTTTTTGTTTTAGTTTACTAGTAGATATGACTGCTGTTTCAACAGTTTTTTGGATATCATTCAAAGCTGATTTGGGATGGGTATCGCTTACACAGTTGACTAATTGGTTTTTAAGTTGTTCCTGAAATATATTCTTGAATTTTTGACCATTGAGTTGAACTCTGAGAGGGATCCTTGCCGTGGATCTTTTACATTCAGTGAGACGCAGACTAATACGCGCTCGTACTAGAGCATGATCTGAGTCTAAACATGTACTCCAAAATGAGCGACAGTCTTCTACCGAGCCTCTCCAACGGTAGCTGATGGCAATGTGGTCTATTTGAGTCCAGCGTTGATTTGATTGTGGAGGTCGCCATGTCAACTGATGTCTTTTCTTATGTTTAAAGTTAGTACTTGCGAGAAATAGACTGTTATCTGAGCACAGTTGTAATAAACGATCGCCATTATCTGTTCGTTGAGCCTCGATACCATAGGATCCACCTAGGTGCCTTTTGGTTTCGCCTAATCTACCTACTTGGGCATTAAAACCACCAGCCATAATCACTACATCAGTACGCTTAGCTATTCTAAGGAGGTCGGAAAGCTTTCTGTAAAATTCATCTTTTACTTCATCTGAGCTGCAATCAATAGGAGCGTAGGCAGAGATAACAAAGAAGCAAAGGCGTGTGTCCCTATCTTTTCAAGTTCTTACCATCCCGTTTAGACGGACAGCGCATAGGCGACTTCTTACTGGAATGCAGCCAAGGAGAGCCTTTTCAGCTTTCCAACTTAGTGCTATATGTACACCAGCAAGGCCTCGAGTGGTAGCGGTGGGGTCTCCGGAAACACGAAGGGTGAACCGAATCAGTTCTTTATTTTCGCATAGTGAGGTCAAGCTTCCTGTATACGCATTTCAGAGACGCAGCAGACATCGATGGAGCGGGAATCTAAGGTCATGGCTAAGGAGGTTTGTTGTCCTATTTAGCATAAAGTTCGAACGTTAAGAGCCCCGATATATAGTTTAGTGCGAGGTTTCAGGAGACCAAGAATAACGTTTCGTGAACTCGAACTATTAGTATTAGAGGCGTGAGGTGATAGAGTTAGGCTAGAAGGATTAATCATGGGGATAAGAGACTTATGAAGAGTTGATGGTGGGATTTGATTTTGAACAAGACCTCAAACATTAAGTTGCTGCCTTTAGTCTTATCGCTCTGCAACAGACCTGCTTGGGATGGTAGAACCTACAGGGACATGCGTTCCAGCCAATATAGCTCGGTTGGATCATCATGATAGGCAAGCCCGACCACCACCACGTCAAGGTAGCAGCTACGGTAGGGATGCCTAAAGGCAACCAATTAATCAATCAGGTAACACTCGAAACTTATAAAAATGACGATAACAATAAATTAAAAACTGAAATAAAATAAGAAATCTTGATGGCATACCGGATTGGTGAAGGGGATTGGTCATCTTCATTATCTAAAGGACTTCCATCGACATCTAAAAGATCTCCGTCATACTGCACTAATGGCTGGCTTTCTAAAACTTCCACATCTGGATTTAGAAAGCCTATTTTTTTGGTCAAATCTTGATTTTGCTCATCTTCGTCCATGTTTAGTGGAACACCAGATAGGTCGGTTTCATAGTCTACAACCTAAACAAAATCAATAGATCTTTAAAAAACCTTTTGTAATCTCTGCAAAGTTTAGGAAAAATCCATTAAATTATTACACACCATAAAGTATGTAAGCTCCTTGGAAGCAATAAAAATTAAAACAACTAGTAACACAGTTACCAGAACACCATCTAATTATTTTATAAGTGAATTTGACGATGACGCCTTGGTTTCCAATAGGCTTGTTTGAGGAAAGACTTTAAATATGGTTGATGCAATTGATGATTCATGACACTTATTTCTAAAAATAACACAAAATATTTGAAACGGTTCTCCTATCCAAAAGCAGTAATATTTTTCGCAATAAATGAATATTTTCAACACGATCACTTTCTTAATCTACAAACTTCTCTGATTTCCGGAGAGAGTGAGAGCACAGATACACCATAATCGAGTCGGTAGTGGAACAGCATTGAGTTGTTCGATAAAAAATAATATCATTATTTATAAAGCGAAATAATGTAAGAATGTCTAGACCTTAAGGATATGACTATATGGTACAAGAAATTACAATTACAAATAAAACGTGTCTGGTTACAAAAGTTCAACAAAACGCTAGTGAAATTATGTGCAGTAAGTTAGAATAAACTCACATCAGACACCAATCCCAAAAATATATTCTGCAATTTGATAAGAAATTCATTCGGATACACGGCCCAATCCTCCCATGCACGGAAACAAAGCATAACTTTTTGCTATAACCATAATGCACGTTAATGCGTGAAATAATTAAGTTACCTTCAACTGTTCAGCTTTAAGTTTACCTTCAACATTTTTATAATGGGAATTCAGGTTTTTGAACATATCTGGTAAGCACGTTTCAAAACTAGATACAGAATTAATAAAAGCAGAATGGATAAATAAGTAGCGTGAATCAATGTACCCATTATCATATTCCTATTATTATCAAATGAGAAAGATCAATTAAACCATTTTTCAATTTCAAATTAATTGCCGAAAGGGTAGTAAATAAAAACATGAAGGTAAATAATAGAGAATAACATTGTTGCTTTTCACGGGATTACATAAGAAAATAAATGTCGAGTTTGGAGAAAAATGGAAATAGCTATTCCAGTATAATATGTCTTTAGTGGTGATTCAACCAAGATCAACCTATAATAGAAATTAAACACTACAGATGTAACAAATCACTGGAGGATAATAAGTTTTGCAATATATTAAACAACTCGATCCGAAAGTTACCTAGTTTCACATTAAAATTTACTTTTATATGTACTGTTTCTTGATAATTAAATAAATGGATTGTCTATATCATAAACAGCAAATTTAATGAACGTACCATTTTCGGAAGAAGGAAGCGTTTGGAACTTTGGCTGACGAATTATATAATATATCTGAAGCTAAGAACAAACGTGCGACCAACTTATTTATGCTTATAGACTGGGATTTTTCATGATCTGTAGTATCCTGATCAGATTTAAAGTCAGCGGCAAGATTTTCATCAACTAAATTTGCTTCTTTTTCTGACTGGCTTGAAGTAAAACTTGAATTTGGAGCAACTGAATCAACTATACACAAAGCGATATCAGAGGCAGAATCCGCATGTTCCAGACACCATACCATAACCTCACCTATTTTAATACGACAAGGCTCAAGATCCTCTAACATTTGGGTAAACCGACCACGTTGTGCCTCGGTTAAACCACAACGACGTGATGCAGCTGCAGCTTCCAAGCGAATTTCTTCTTGTCTATAACAAAAGAGTTGGTTAAGAGACTTTCAGTGTCTTACATTAAATAAGAAAACCTTTAACTTTAGTGAAGTAAAAACCGATAAATTTCAACAATATAATTACAATAAAATTCAGTGCCAACCAGTACATGGGTAGAGGTTCGTGCACTTAGCATTAAGAGACACTTGTGAATAACCAGTGGTACTATCCTTTTACGCAAACTGGAAGTAGGGTAAGATGGGAACACGTAAAGCAGTGATTCAATGGCCAGAAGTAGTATACCGTAACCATAATAATCGTACAAAATATGTCCAAACGAGAATTATTCTTTATCGTTACACACTCGCATCACCGATAAACATATAGAGGTACGCATCCACAAGAGTGGAGATAACAGTAAGTCACGTGAATGCTTAAGCTTCAAATGATCACGAACTAGAGACTTTCTTAGCACAATCTGACTTCAAAAACAATTTTGCGCTGATTACTAAGTGTGCATTTAGCAGGTGAATTTTGCTGCTTTTTAAAATACTAAATTAAGAAAAAATACTATAAACTAAATGATGTTAAGCACTTAGGAGAATAGAATTTTCAGGAGTAAAGTATAAGGCTAAAACTATTAATAATGGGACAAACAGAAACCAGTTAATAATTCACACTCACAGGTCTTCGGATTCACGTCGTCTTCCAGAAGGCGGGGGAACATATCCCGGAGCGTAGGGATAATCATCCTCTTCGACGAGATCTTCTGGCATGCCGCCAGAGAACAGATTCACAGGAGGCGGACGCCAAAGCGGGCCACCTTCAAACATCCGAAATTCTTCTGTACGCCATTTTGTTACGCTTTCACCCTTACAAAATATACATGTATAAACGATATAGTAAACTCAAAATATTTGAAAATTAGTAAGGGAAAAATTAAAAATGTTCATTGTATCATAAAATTTAAATGAAGACGTCTCAGAAAGAAAATCTTTTCGACGAGGTCACCCATCACAGCTGTACATTCCAAACCTCTAGTGAACTCATCCCGACAGGCTCAGAGAACGACGATGGCAACTCGGACGTAAACTAACAAAAATTCTACGCAACGATTGTGAGCAATGGTGTGTAACAAAAACCGAAGCGATGAAAACGGTGGTGGCAATAGGCAATACTATACAATCGCCCCGACTTATCAAGAATACTGGTGTTAAGAAATCGGCTGTTAATGAGACTATTTTGGAAAAAAAGGTCCGTGATTTACTCTAGAAGACTGGACTGATGGATGGAGCACTTTTACGAACAGTCCAACTGCCCTCCCCTCACCTCCAACTACTCTCCACCTGCTAATTATACCCAAACTACCTGAGTTGAAATGGATCAATGTCCCCTTAAGTTTTAGTGAGATTGGAAAGACTATAAGTAATTTGAATCGAGGTAAAGCAACAGGATCTGATAGGTCAACACCAAATATCTTTATGAATAGTGGCACACTTTTAGTAGGTAGGTTGACTGATATTTTAGCCAGTCTGGAAGCTAAACGACATCCCTTCTGACTAGTCTTGAATGTTGATCGTTCCAGTTTACAAAACCAGACAGAAATCTTCTTGTGATAACCACGGAGGAATCAGTTTGATTAACAGTGTTTAAACCACTAATCACTGTAATCATCCGACGTCTACGTGACGATAGGGAAGTACAAACTCGGGAGAACCAGACTACCTCCAAACCTAGCTGAGGATCCATTCATCAAATATTTACTCTGCATCAGATTATAGTATATAAACATATTTGCGAAAGTCCGACAAGTGGTATTTCTTGACTCGAAGGTAGTCTTCGATTCCACAGATCCATAAGTTCTGTGGTAGTTTTTGTCGTACCTCAAAAGTACATAAACTTAATAAAGGCTATTTGAATAAAACTGATTGGGTTAGAGCATACGGTGAGGTGTCTGTCTCAAATGGGGTTCGTCAAGCTTTCCCTTTATCTCCCTTCCTACTTAATTTCCTCATGGATGTTCTCTTAGAAGTCTTACTTTCTCTATTTAGCTCTTCTGGAACTAATCTCCTTCCAGGAAACCCACTTGTCAACTTGAAATACACAGACGTGAAGACGTTGACGATATACAGTCTCCTGAACCCTTCGAGTTAGAAGGCATACATATTTTAAATGCGCCCTCAAAATATAAAATGCCACTTCACGACCGGTCTGTATCACCACCTAGACTGGTCATAGGCAGTGAAGTATGTATGTATGTGTATGTACAATCAAAATAGAACCTGGCACATGTGTGCATCGGTTCAAGTTGCCATACCACCATGGCACTGCAAGATTAACACCACCACCACCATTAGTAGAAGTTACTTCAATAAAATAAAATAATAATAGTAACAAGGAGTGTGAACATATAGAATATGGTTCAGGAAGCGTAGAAAGAAAGCTATGGAATAATTTAAAGCTCATGATTTAAGGGAGGACGATGAGTGAATACATCTGCGCCAATGTGACCGATTCTGGGCCATGTCACTCAGTGTTTCTAGCCACTGGTTACGGTAATTTCGAGGACCCCATCCAGGTAGTCTGCAGCTACCGACACGACTTAAACCAGCAGTCAGTGACTTTATGGACTGATGCCATGTTTTAGTTTGGCCGCCTCTAACTCTCTTCCATCCTATACCTATATCAGCCAGCATTGCAGGCAGTGAAGTAGTTGAGTACGTTGGCCACTTTACTTATCTCGAAAGTCTCCACTCCTAGTGGATCGGTGTCTGAAGAAATTTCAACTCAGATCCAGAAAGCTCGCATGAGTTTCGTCAACTCACGTTGATCACGGTGTAGGTAAGATGTCCGTCTTTCAATAAAAGGATGAGTGCAATGAACAACAAATTGCTCAGTGTAAGGATACGAAATATGGGGCAATGAAAATGGAAGATATGCTTAGGCTCCAGGTCCTTGATCATAAAAATCTTCGTAGTATCGCTCGTATATCATGGAATGACCGAGTAAAAAATATTGAAATTAGACACATAATACTATGAAAACATGAACCGTTATCAATTGAGGTGGTTTTAAATGCCCAACCACCGCTTGCCTAGTCGCACGATTTTGGTTGGTGGAGGAGCAGGATGGAGAAAACTCAGGGGCGGGCAAACTGAAATATACTATCAATCCATGAAGTCGTTGGCTCTTGGCCTGGGCCTTGTTAGTAGATGCATACTACCTGGTTGGGGTCCTCGTGATAATCGTAGTCAGTGATTATAGACACTTGGTTACATGGCTTAGAATCGGTTACAGTGACGCAAGTGCATCCACGCCTTATGCTCTTCTAAATTATAAGTCCCATTATTCTTCTGTAAACGCCTTTGCTCTATTCCTCCCTGACGTATTCTACTATTGCGTTATTCATGTAAGTTTAATCTCATCATGCTAATGCGGCATGGAAACTTGGACCAGCTTACATGTGCTAGGTTCTACGTTGTTTATAACCGACTAACCGAATGAGTTTATTAAAAATGTTTAAGTAAAATTATCAGTGTAATTTACTAAACAAAAGAACTAACTAAAGGGCAAAAGCTAAATTAAGTGAATTAGTCTTAACGAATGACAAAAGATAACTTGTTGAGTATACATGAAGACGGGAACTACTTCTAACTATTCTTCCCAAAAAAATCAAGTTACTCGTGAGATCACAGAATTAATAAGGAAACCTTAAACTATTCCTGCTATTCTAAAAGTTACACCGAAGTCAAACTATTGTCTTTTTACGGAACCTATTACGATCCTTTGTCAAACGCGAAAGTTTTATAACTGTGAGAACTCAATACTAATCAGAAGAGGCTAAATGTAGAAAGTAGTCGATTATTCACTAAATAACAGAAACATTAGCTGGCAAAGCTAGACTCTAAAAAATATGCATCTCTTATCGTATACGTTTACCCAACAGCACGAATACACACGCAACTTTAATGAAGTAAAAACCTTTATTTGTAATTTGCATTACATAGTATTGATGTACAGTAGTGGACTAACGGTTCATCCATACCGATTTAGTAACGACTGTATAGTTTTCAAAAAATTTCGACAGCATTTTTTCAAATATTAAGTAAATGAACTGTAAACTCACATGCAAAACAGACCACAGCTTCCAACGATAGTATACATGATCCGAAGACTGATAGTCAAAAAGGAATCTAAATGTTGTCAGTAATAAGCATAATCATTAATTAGAACAGTACTTAAACATAGGATTATTTACTTCCCGGTGCATAATCGCAGCCTCAAATTGAGGGCCTTCAAGAACAACAAATTCAATCATGCGGTGAATTAGAGCAAGTATAGATCTGAAGATTGGAAAAATTAGAACCAAAATACAGTAAGTTACCGGTAAACACTTACCTGTCGCTTGGCATAACGACTTTAACCACAGCGTCACGAAGAACCTTCAAATTAGAAGAGTACAAATGGGACAAAAGTTTATATTGTTATACATGTACATTAACAGTACCACCATGTACAGTATAATATAAACGACTAAATAAAGGCTACAAAACATATTTTTCGGGCTAAAATACAACTCAGCAAACCGGCAAAATGTATGCGAAAAGAATCAAAGGGGTGGTATATTCACAATAGATTTTTGGTGATTTATTGCTAAACATGGAAAGCTTGGTGTCGATCATACCAGAAACAACGTAATAAGCAGGCTCAAAGATAAGAACGCCTCCCGAAACGTAAAAACTGCTAAATAACAACTTCCATAAAACAAGTGGGTTCGCGGTTGTGACAATCCAGAGTAGCTCTGATTAACGAAATGAAACGAAACTAGGAGTCAAACGGGCTAATTAATGATGTTTCATCCAATAAAAAATTGGGAAAATAGATTTTAAATACTCTCAAAATAAGGAAATAGGTAGGACATAATTACCTTAGTTTACCTCTGACTGAAAAATGTACTACTTTTCGAATATCAACTAGTGGAAAGCTGGATGAACTTAAGGCTTCTCTGTATAGTTACGCACCGCCTTCCTATTATTAACCGATTTTGTACAGAAATACTACAAAGAAAGCCCTGTGAACTAAACCTTTCACTTTCAGTATACTGATCAATAATAATTACATGTATATAGTTCTATAAACGTTCATCAATGAAAGTGAGAAAACCATGGTCCTCTATGCCATTAAAATACTTGTGGGAATTCGCTACGACCATACACAACAAATAAGTGAATCTTAGAGACACGAAAAATCAGCGAAGTACTGTAAAGCTTTTCATCATCGGTAGAGATAGGTTGAATACTGTATAAAGACACTTTCAAATGAGTAATTTCAACCTAAAACAGCTGATGCACAACTTAGATAAATGTGAAAAATGAGATAAACTCTAAGTACTAACCTCGGTAAGTTCTTCGCTCGACATTTTGTTAATATCGTATGGCTTCCTGTCTGGAGCCGGTGGAAGGGCACTATCACTGTCTGCCCCGTCGGTTACAAGTTTAGCGCGTTCCTTGATTGCCAAGCGAAATGATTTCAACCACTCTCTAGGTTGGGCGTTGAAAGGCAATCCGCTCGGGGGAGGTGGCTTGACCAACTCAAGCAACGCTGGAGGGATATAAACTGGGTACAAAGGGATCGGGACACTTTTCCCCCAACCTAATTTCATTTCAAACCCCATTAGTTCTTTTCCTGAAAACCAAAACGTGTGTACTATGTTGTAAGCAAATAATGATGTAAACGAGTATTTCAAGAACATGTAACGTTGAAAGTAGCAAGAACATCAGTTAATTTAATAAGATATTAGTAATACGCATCGAGCTAAAGGACACACAAATTTTCGTTTAGAAAAATATGCGAAGAAAACTACTACAATAATCATTTTTACCAACCTCTGATGGTAGAAACAGTAATGGGCATATAACAGTCTGCTAGGTGTGCAAAATTAGTTCTAATCATAGGAATTCATATTTCGGAAAAACCGAGGCATTAATAGTACTTAGTTTTCCTTAAAATATATTGGTAATTGTCACATTATTTACACAATGCCTCACTGAGTGCAAGCAGTCATTCGAATATAAACATGACCCAACTCACCACCAACTGTTAGAATGCAGAAGATAAACATGCTTGCAGAAGTGTTAGATGTTCAAATTCTTAGGATCGGATGGGAACTGTATCAGCATAGTGCTTAGGCTATTGCTATACGACGGCTACTCTTTTGTGTACCCGTAAGGTGCCTGCATGGACGCTTGGCTGAGATCCTACGTTACGACTAGGGAACAGCTCATGAAAGTCCCAATAACAACGATAAAAGCACAGCCAGTGTCTAAACAATTTGGCAAAAAGTAAGCGATTCTAGTTGCTCGTTAGTACCAGTGCGAACCTAGCTTTTATTACACAGTACTGAGAATACACTACCCTAGAACGTTTTTAGATTCAAATGAAGCTACATGCAGGTTAACAGCTACACAGTGACTAGTTGATAAAACTGAATAGGTATTTAGACTCTTAGAAAATTAACACTATTAAGCAGCACTGACCTCTGATATTATCGAGAGCTCGTTCACCATCTTTTCTATTCATGAAAGCAACAAATCCGCAGTTCCTTCCTCTTGAACGTTCTTCTTCTGTTCTGGGCCACATAATTTTGACACTTGCTAGAGGACCATAACGACCAAAAGCCTCGCATAGTTGTTGCTCCGTCATCTGGAAATGTGATTTACTGGAGATTATAATACCTTCGGGTTTAGATTTCCAAGGAAAAGATTTGTTGTTGTCCTGTCCCCATCGTAGTCATATGGATAATCAACTAAATAAGGTTGGCTGAAAAAAGAGATGAAATTACCATCATGACGGTCGCTTTGACTTCGTTTTGAATAAAAGCTGGGTGGCGTTGAGACTGTGTTGTGAAAACCCGTGCCAGAATCTCCTCCTTGATTATTCGAAAAACCCCTCCGATACTCTCGATTACGCATACCGACATCCGAAAGGTCCAGCTCGGATTGAGTAGAAGGTTGATTTCGCCCCTGTCTTAGTGCATGTCTTTGTTCTCTTTGTTGTTGAATCCTAGTTGTGAAGTAAGAGGATTGTCACATGAACATACAATTTGAGTTCCTCCTTAAACTGCTCCAACTTAGATTTCTTCTGTTCTTGTCCTTTGCGTTTACCGAGAGCTGGCTAGAGACAAGGATAAGCGAAGAGATATGCCTACTGGTTTTTCTGTGGACTTTTTAAGGTCAGTTTTACTTTGATCCTCAGTTTTATTTAATTTGGAATCCAACTTCGAGACTGGTCGATATAGACGGCCAGATCCTTTCGAATCTTCTAAAGATCCTAAAGCAGACATAACTAATAAGTTAAATTTTATACCCGAAGATGGATTAACGACACCACCTTTAACCCATGTTCGGGATTTAGAAGGTTCCTCAAAAGTGGCAACAAACTCCTCAAAAACTTGCTGTGTATGCTCTTCGTCTTTCTGAAAATAGAGATATTTATTAGCAACAAACCGACCTTTTTCTTATGATCAAAGTCACCTCGCTTTGATGAAGATCTACTTGATTTGACCAAATTACTGCCATGTCCCCCAGGTTTCTCATTAGATTTCATCTTTTCGCAGGTGGCGCCATGTATACCATAAAGCAACTAAAACGTGAACTTGGTTATCCTTAAATCTAATTGGTCTGTTACACAAATAGTTAACGAATTTATATTACCCAACTATAAACAATGATAAAACTAATTCAGTCATGTTTCTAAGACGCTTGCTTGACGAGGTAGTATAAGTAAGATTATTTCTTTGCGCTTGTTAGTTAACTTTGGCTAACTGTCGTTAATTGTAATCCCTATATATGTGATACAAGTGTCCATGGGTTTGGATATTGCAGCACAAGTTGCATTACTACTGAAACTGAGAAGTAAAGCTCGAAATTAATAATTGAAATTAAGCGTAACAAATGTTTTGCTCCTACAGTGTTGTCCCGCTGTGCCCTCAGAGACTAAATATTAGAAGATACTAACACAACCTCTTCAGGTAAAATTTTCTACAATCTGCTTATCCTGACTACAAAAAAGCGCGAGTTTTTAAGCATTCTTTTTCGTGTTCTACTTGTAAGGGTGCTCTCAGGTTCAGTTTGGGAATGAAGCCTACCAATGATCTACTAGATCCATATGACACATCATAATCAAAACCCTGTAACCCTCCTCTACTGTACAGGATGGATGTTCGGTTACTTAAGTTGAATCATGTAGGCTTCCTATTACTTTTTGGTTACTTCACTTTGAACTGGTCCTAAGATAGCACTATACTTCTTAAGGTAGGGGGAAAAGATGTAAGTTTCCAGGGTGCTATCTTAGGTATGTAGTAAGAACTTTGACGAACAATTCAGGAGATAAGCTGCTAAATTTCTAGAGAAAAACCCAAAGACTGAGTAGGCTTTGTAAGCTGCAGAATGTCAATGATTAGGCACCCCAAGACCTACGCATTATTTCCTTGTTTGTAATGAGAAGAAATAAATTTCTAGAAGCCTACACATGTGAAGCCGTAAATAGTTTCCCGAATAAATAGTTGCATAAGCTCTGGCCATTGATGCTGGCCATGTTTTTTTCAGCGGACATAACTAGCCGAAGGCGCTTGGTCAAATATCACCACCAGATCACTACACAGTGGTACATGGAAAGCAGCTCCTACTCTAGTCAGCCAAAATAGATGTTGCTATCCCGTTTAAGTTCTACTAACAACCAAATATAACTTCTTCACCCACCGACGCCTTCTGATTTGTTCTTACTGGTAAGTGCGTGCCTAATCGCTAGAAGTTACTCTGGTTGTATTTGGTCGTATATATGGTGCACTTATCATGTGTTTTTTCTAAAATCTTTTGATGAGTCAGGATGTCAGAATGACCTTGAATCTCCCTTCAGATCTACAGATCATCTGAATTTCGACGGGTCATTTGTAACTGGTAAGTAATTAGTCTAAAGAAGCAACCGTGTGACACTGTTAATCATTTAAAACCAATTAGGCAAAACAGACCAAATTCTGATTCCCAGAAGTCTTTAACTTAATTAGTCCTTTAGCCTTTTTGTTAGACACCCATCAATACTCACTGACTCCAATTTCCTGCAAGGAACTGGATTGTTTACGCGAATGAATGATTTAGAGGAATCTATGGAGGGCGATATGCGCGGGATAGTTGTGCATTGTTGATCTTGTCTAACTACTCTATCCTACCAGCAGGCCAGTGTTGTAAGCTGTACTTAGCAAAAAGAGGTGCTGAAATGTAGATAGTGACAAATTATTAAGAAAATGGTTGCAGAGACAGCGGTTGCTGGCCCTGTTCATGACTTTTACGCACGCAGAGATAGAAGTTGAACAAGAGTTGAAAGCATCTACTTTGTTGAGTGCTGTACTCGCAGATATGCCACACCTTTTATTCTTTACCGTGATAGCTTGCCATAACTAAAGGCTGATTAAAGTGGGCAACAAGGAGCAAATAATAAATACACATAATCTCTAATGTTTAATAATTGGATTCCATTTAAGCCAGCAGACTTCTGTGGATTTGAGTGCCTCAGTATTCATTTGATAATGTAAGGCGTGAACTCTGTAATACTTGGGCCAACACTGGGAATGACAGGGTGGTTGAAGACTAGTGTGGGGGGTTGCTCCGAAGGATGTTAGATCTAAATTCCTCGGCTAGTAGATCAGAATGAGAGTTGAGTACCACCATTAAGTTTCGAACTTTGAGCTATGCTGTCTTTTCCTCCCGTACGGCCATATGACAGCTTATCTGTATGTTTTACAGACCTCATCAGGACAGCCTGTCAGTCTATCTTGTCCCTTTTGTTGCATATGGTCCTATAAGATGACTAGTACCTTTCGTCATCGGGTGGTCACCAAAAACTCTGAACAACGATCTAGACAGAAAATGACTTTAAGAACGATGGCGTTTAGTCAGCAAGTAAACATTAAAACCAGTCATTGACAATGTGAAGCTTGCCCACGCATTCGCTAGTTACCAAACCTACCCTAGTGTTGAATTGGGACGTGATTGGAGACACACTTTACTCCAGTCTTTTTACCTATTTTCTATCATAATTTCTTTTCTTTGGTGTTATATATATATATGATAGTTCACATTTGCTTTTTACTCTGAATATTCTCTTGCCTTGTAAACCAATTTTGTTTATTGTATACACATACTCTCTTGACAAAACCCAAAACGGTTTCTTCACAACGATTATTGTAAACAAGTCATGTGTAATTAAAATAAAAAATAAAGAAGTTTTGTGTCGGATCAAACTAACAAACCGACGATCCATAGATGCATAATGTGGTGTCTTTCTTTCTTATTGGACCCCCTGAAGTTTGTGGCGCCATGCGTACTGTTTCAGCAAGCTTGCAATAACACTATGGGTTGGGATAAACCATTAGATAAGGCGACGGCTGATCGACAGGTAACATGGATTCAGAGCATTAACCCCGTTGTCTGGAGATAGGTGCTTCGTTCCCTGAAGCCGACAAGAAAACACCAGTTTACGGATCTAAATGTGTTCAGAGATGCCTCTGAAAGTGTGCATAGCGCGATAGTGCATGCACGCTCGTGGTTAGCAGATGAAATAGAAGCTCTAATGTTAGTCGCGAAAGTTAGGGTTACTCCCCTCAAGTATATCACTATACCATGCTAATAATTAACTGCTACGGCCGTGGTGGTTCGTTTATATACGATAGTCAGCAATGAGTTCAATTTCCCCACTAATAATACTGCACTTTGGATTGACCCAATGATGATTACTTAATGTTTGAGGAACAAGTCAGAGAGGTACGCATGTTTTGTTTATAATGGAATATTCTACACATCAGAGAAACATGGAAACCAATGGAATCACGTACCTTCGATGTCAAACCTCGTTGACTTAACCTCTAGTAGCACTATGGATCTATACATGCTTATACAGGCGTGGTAAGTTGACCCAACCCTTTTGACCGAAGAATAAACGACCCAAGAGAGATGAAGAACTATCTGTATTAAAATCACTTTAGAGTTGAGACCAAATGTATTGCTGGTCGAAACTTCGGCTGGATGTTTAGGTCTGCGTCCGGTATTGGAGAACAATTCTGGCTGTTAAAAGTCACAGAAAGGTAAAGCTTGGCTTCGGAGGTTCGTGGAATATTTGAGGCCAGTTCATATTGGAGGATGCCCTGATAGCTCCAGTGTAGAGGGACTAAAGGTCTCAGACCTATGGTTAGCAGAAACAGTTGTCGCAAAGTGTACTCCATGGAAGGCCTAGGGTGATGTGGGGAAAAATGCTATCCCAAGCTGTATGGACCTAAAAGCGCTCATAGAATGCTTGAACCTGATAATTAATAATGAAATGGTTCGTGCTGGTAGACGCTGGAAGCTTAGTAAATCCCCTGGGTCAAGAGACCCTATTGTTTTGCCTAATGACTTTCCCATTTCACATTTGATAACCAAGCACCACCACAGCAATGAGAGCCATTTAGAAACAACCTCAGTTTTGGCGAGTATTGGAACCAAATACTGGATCCTTACAGGTCGGACAGCAACAAAAAAAGGTGATAAATTCGTGTACTGGGCATACAAATGCCTATTTTAGACGATAACTGGTGCTTAAAAAACAGGGTTGAAAAATAAAATTGGGAAATATGCTCTTGAATGTGTCTTGGTTGATTTCCTTGGACCATCCGTTGTCAAAAAAGTGGAATGACGAGCAAGAGGTATAGTTGTTTGCCTATGTCTTAAAATGAGGGCAGTACACTTGGAAATGGCTCGTACCTCGAAACCCCATATCTATATCTTAGAGCTCATGATGTTTGTACACCACAAGCGATTTGCATAGCTGATAGCACAAATTTAGTAGGTAACCACCCAGTAATTCTGTGATATATGAAGGGACGATCACGGAGGACTAATGAAAAGAGACGATGAATAGAATTTTAATCCACCATATGCTAGTTATGGGGTAGATATTCGATAAAGGCTGATATGAATAATTAAACGGGTTCGAAATGTAATAATCAATGAACAGAACCTAACCAATGAAATCTTATAAACTATCCTACGTGATACAGAGAGGATTCTAAACGACAGACATTTACAACCAGTTACTGATAGTGTTAGGAATTTTTATTTTTTGACGCTTAACAAGCTACTTTTACTTAGGTGTAATGGTGGGTTCCGCGATGCCGACTCTCATGTCAGCCCTACGGTTCGAAGATGGAAGCAGGCAAAACACGTATCAAATATGTTTTAGATGGGATGGTTAAAGAAATAAATGATTGCCCCAAAATTACGTGATAAATAGTGGAAGGCGGGAAAAATATTCAACTTAGCGATGTTGTGCCTTAGGCTGGCAGACCAATGTCCGATCAACTGCTACGTGATTTGGTAGTTGGTGTTCAGGCTGGTGAAGATGGATTCGTGAGAAATGTGATAGTGAAAACTATTAATGGCCAGCAAACAAAAGGTTTGCGTAAGCTTTGCTCATTAGAAGGATGTGATGAAAGGTACTTAAGAGATCACGTGGTTAATGCTTTCCTTACTTATCGGCGTTGTTATGGCAGTAGATAAAGTGCAACGACATATTTGAAGACTTCGGCGCTTAATCTAATGTATGTTGGAATGCATGGTAACTGGTTTTCAGGTGTACCGTTGTAAGTCCAGAAAATTATTTCCATGACAATATATTTAATGTATCTATGTCGTCAGTTGACTTTGTTGTATGTTAACTATTTTCTTAAGTTCCATGTATACCATAGATGACTATGGAATTATACTGTCATGCTTTATTATGTTCTGTAACTGACTACCAAATTCACCGCAGTTTGTAGGCATGATCATAGTGATATATAGAAATTACTTACATGAGTGCATACAATACAATGATCGCAAATGTATGGACGAAGGCAAATGAGCAATAAGTATGACGCATATATAGTTGATTTACATGGAGTAATCAACGTCGTTCTACAGACACAGCCTAAGATTTTCACAGTAGCTGGGGAGGAGTGTTCAGGCAAGTAAGCGCAATCATGGTTTAACTGTTTTGTGGAGTGCAACGTGAAAATTTCTGCTATTCGTTAATAAGGTATTTTACTCCAGGTTTCGTGGTGCCGAAAGCTTTCTGATTTTTCGGCTTTCCTTTTCTCGTGAGCAAACTTGCGTTGTCAAATTAGCAAAGCTAATTTGTTAGGACTGGAACTTCAGGATAATATTGCGATTTTCCTATCGGCCGAGTAGTTTCTTCTAGATCGGGAATCAACCCTAATTATTATTGCCAAAGCCTAGGCGGAAAAGAGTACGTTGTTACCAGATGACTATTTGCTTTACCATTGTGGACAAGAATACACGAAGCTTGAAATAATACAACAAAATTTACATTCAACAAATGGAGTTATATTACTGAACGATAAGGACTCGCGGCAACACCACGAATGCTGTACTTAGTCGGTTCTGTAACGCTGTCTGCCAGTATGCGGATGGTATGAAAAGTGTACAGCTTTAAGCCTAGTATATCTAATGAATCTAATCTTTTTGCCTTTTATATAGACAGATCATCTACCATCTCTACCACCGTTAACATGGACAATGCATCACCTTATGATTCGGATGATCTTATAATCGAAAATACAATTTTCAGCCAAAACGAAAATCTGACACTGGGTGCTACACTTGTTGTTTGTCCGATAGTCTTAAACGATGGCACAACTACGAGTAAGTGAAAAAATTAGTTGTTTGGTTATTCTATTATTTGGCATACCATGGTGAATCCATCTGAATTCTTATCTAATCTCGTATTCAATCTGTTGTGCTCTGCTGCCTATTTCTTTTCCACTCTTCCTTATTACTATCTCAAAATATACAACAGGTAAATAGACTAAACATAAACCTATAACTTTGCAAGGAGCCGTGCAGAAGGCTCATCTCTATCTCCGAAACCTCTGAGCAAGGTCGATGTTGTAAATTCTGCCTCCGTTAACTAGTGCAATCATTATACTGGAATATGGTCCGATTATATAAGAATAAGCAGTATAAACACTGTCTTCCCTGATATGTGCCCTTCAGATTTTTCCATTCTTTACCGTCTAGGTCAGGATGGTATGACCCTGAAGTACACTCTGTGTATTACCAAGTAACTTTTAATTTATAAACAGGGCAACTTCTAACGACTAAACCCACAAGTACGAATAAAAGTAGATCAGAAGGCAGCGAGGAATGTCGGAGTAGTTATAGTTGATAGTAAGGCATCAGTGGGATAACAACGTCTGGGCTGGATAACTAGAGAGTGTTGCTTCCCACGTTGTGAACTGGTGGTGATGCGCGATCGATCACTTTCAACTAACAACGTCCGCCAAAACAAACATGGTCAGCATCAATGATGAGGGCTTGTGCAACTATATATTTAGGGGATTATTTACTAGTACAGCCCTTTATCTTTTCATGCCTTGGTACTGGAACCGTTTTGTGGAGCCAAGTATGAGCATTTGCCCGAATCTTTGTAGTAAACCTTCCTCCCCGTCATCGGTTTTACCGTGTTTTTTTTAAACCGGCAAGCTCTTTCTCTAATCGTCTCACTGATCAGTGGAAAGCCGCCTAGTGTGGCTTCGAGAATATACTTTAAAGTTCTACAACTTTTGTCAGCAAAGAGCACGCTCTGTGTTTGTGGTTGATATAATGAATGGATGCTACATGAGCGGTAGTTGTAAATGTAGGTATTAGTTTTATCAGCGTGATCTACTGTACAGTGAATTGAAGGTTGGGAATAGTGGTTTTTAGTTATTGAGGGACAGGCAACTAGGTCAGCATACCATAGTGAAAATACAGTCTTGAATGATTAGCTTTGTAACCATCCGATATTTATATAAACCATAGTAGTTAATATGCAACTTATATTTGAATAAATTCAATCAATCATCTTAGCCGTATTAGGTAAACCATCATCATAGTCTTCAAAAACAAAAATTAAGGCCAGAAAAAGTTTGCAAATCATGCCGAATTCCAGTGCCGTGAAGTTCCATCTTTGCTATAAACATATTGAAAAGTTCTGCTACTAGAAGTAATTTAAGCTACTCACAATATGAAATCATGAAGAAAACTATATATCAGGGAATCGCTTTCTGGTTCCTGTACCTACTTGTAATGCATTTCCAAATGATAAATACTAAATGAAATCAGTTCCACTATATCATTCTCATATATGGAAATTCTGGAACATCATTTTAAATGATCCCCCCACAAGTGTTGTTGGTGATACTCTAGAGGCTTCTTTGTTTGAATTCAATAATACGTTAAGAATACTCCATATGGTACTACTGCCTTCTATATAAACAGCCCCTTCTAACTGGGAAACACATTCACACAGAAAGTAACAGGACCTTAGTAAGCATTGTGACTTAATAGTCTGACAATATTAACACTTAAAATTGGTGGCAACGATGAATGTCCACAGCCTAAATTTGTACAAACAAAACAATTTGTTAACACTCCTTGGCTTTTTACGGACTTGATACATATAGACTAGCATTAAAACATGTCATGAATCACCCTAAATAACTATTATTGGTTATGTCCTTCATCCCAATTACACCTAAAATCTGGCCGCAGAACTAAAGTCAAATTATGTAATAATATCGAGGCCATGTCAAGTGAAAGAAACTGACGGTGTGTTACTATTGATATACTTTCGTACGATATAGCTCCAGATTTCGATTTATTTACATCCCGAAGATTAAAGGGAAGTAATCAATGCTAAGTAAAGTTTGTATACATTTCCTTACCGGCGCTAACTGATATGCTATTTGATTTTAATGGCCACTCTGCAATTGAAACTGCGATTCTCAATATACATAGACGAATACAACCAGATTTAGAATGTAGGAAATGATTAGTGAAGTCATTACACTTTCCAAGTAGGGGTATTTAGAATTTCAATGTGTGACTTAAGATCGACAGCATGAAGTCAGACTGCAAAATAAACATATAAAAATTAAATAACATCACATATTAATACTCCTGACTATAACACAGGATTCGACCATCGCACATTTGCTATCCGGGGTTGGATTCATGTCCTGAGTATTCCTACACTAAAACCTATTCTATTTACATAATAAAGGACATATTATTAAGGCAAAGACTGGAACATGGCACACCTGAATGTCTGTATTTCTCGATTATTTACTATGTTTCGCCGTTTTTGATATTTTTCGACGAAAGCTCGAATTAAGCCACCATTAATTTATTTATCCTTAAGCAGTAGGATCCTATGAAGAAAATAACATAAAGAAACGTGATAAATTATTCTCATAAATGGCCAGACAAAAATCATATATCACTTTTGTTTAGTCACGTCGGAACATTAGTATATCAACTCCTAAAGGTTACGTACTATTATAATATTGGGGTCTACGTGGTATGTTTGCATTATCATTTCATTACCCCTTTAGGAAACGTAAGTAAGAATGATTACTTTACTATTAATATACAACAATATTTTGTTTTTCCGCACAATTTTCGTGAACTAAATGCATGTATCTCTGCTCATAATCATTTATTAAACATTAAAACTTTTCAGTTTCTAACTAATTCTTGTATTAGTTCTCTAGGCTTTACTCAAATGATTAAAAATTAGTTTAGTTAAATAAAAGGAGTTCTAACTTACTGTTTATGGTCTTTATCTAGTTTATCTCAATAATAAAATCAAAATCTCTGTATCGTACTGTCACAATGTGACAATTACAAAAATTTTTTTGTGATTTTTCGTGAATAGTAAGATTCTTTAGTGTTTACAACTTGCTGATTTGTGATCATTTATTAGTACTTGTTAATAAGTAAAGTGATATCCAGATAACCTGTGATACTACAATTAACAGATGATTTTACACTCGTCTGATAAATTATGGTAACTATTCTTGACCTTTTAAGGATAAGGGAATCTAACACTTGATACTGATATGATGTTAACTACTAACTTTAAAGCAATAAAATGTCTTAGGGTTGATAGCTTTAGACACTTTAATTTCTTTGTGTTAAATTGTATTTTATTATTACTTAGGCAGGCGATTTAAAATTATGAAGCTCCATCAATTCGATGGTTATCCACAAGAACTTCCACAAAATTCACTTTGTGTAGAAGCTGAACAAAATTTTATCGCACGAACCATAACTTACATAAAAGCCGTTTTATTCATTATAGTACCATCTCCCCTCATATGGCAGATAAACAGTTTATTATCTCGGCATCTCAAAATAGCGATATTCATGGCTACTAATCACTAATAAATTAAATAATAAAAAGAATTATAAGGAGGAGGCTGTTAAGGACACACTGAGCTATGTCGAGTTCGTCGACAGCTGTGTATTTTGACACTAGAACTCATACACTTAGAAACACAATATTATCCCACCTTCCTTTATCAAATGGTATACATAACGTTTGACGAGAATATATAAGTACGTAAAAGAAGGGTAATTAGCCTGATACATAAACAATATACAGGTCATCTCTGTTAGTTAAGGCTCTTCGCCTTAACCCATAGGTGAGTGCAGAGTGACTCAATTCTAGTCCATAACATTCTGAGCATTCCCGGACAAGAATATGCTACTATTATTGTATAGTGTGGCTCAACGAGCAAAACACTCAGCCCATTGCTCACATAGTGGCACACACAGGTAGGATATAATATTCTACCAATAAGTGTCTGCTCTTCCTAGAACACATTCCATTTGGTTACAACCACAGTCGTCTCATTGCAGTGCTTTAAAAGGAGGATGAATAGTTACGTAAACCACCACGGTTTGTCGGAATTCTCCTTGAATTAGGGTCAAGCACCCGATGCAACAGTTACCATTTCATATATAATCTCTTAACACCACGACTGATATCTTACACTATTAACCAACATCTCATCCTTTCTACCCTACACTAATACTATGTTAATCTTATAAACTTTATCCATGAACCTGATTTTATAATAAGTGAGTGAGTGGCTTTATATTTAAAAATTTAGTAAAATAGCATGTATAATGATAACACTAGCAGTATTAGGATTCAAAATATTAAATAGCGAATTAATTTAAAAAATAAAAGAAAAGTTAGATGATTAAGAGATAAGTGGCTTTACGAGAATTTATTTTTTGTTGAGCTTGCTAAGACTGGTCCAGCCGTATAGCTGGGCCACTGTCACTGGATCCAAGAATTTAAGGCACGAACACATAATAATCAGCTGGCTTAAACTATCGTGTCACAACGGTTTTGGATGCTGGAAAGTGGACGGACGTTTCCTTTCAATTGAATGTAAAATGGCCTTCAATAAAATTCATTAAATGAAGTCTGTAAACAAGACGTTAGTGTTTTTTGCAAGCAAGATATGTTAACTATATATAGTATGCTATAAATTCAAGGTTTTCTTTTAATTACACATTAAGCTATTAAAGTTTGAGTAAATGATATTGACGACTAAAACTATTTGCCTTAAAACAAAACTCGGTTTGTAAAGGACTTTCTACTATTGAAATCTAGTGTTTATTATTGATTCGGTTGGAGATGAGCAATTCAGTGTGATGGAAGAGAGCATGAATATACCATTCATTACTGACCACCATTACTGAAGTAGGTATTAAAGATGAAACCATCGTAATTGACTTCTTAGAATTTTGTCATCGTATTCAGTGTAAATAATCTTTAAATCGACTCTTACTGATTAATTTATAGATAAAAAGTGAATGTCTAAGTACCATCCCTTACTTCAATCCATCACTCGTTCTTTGGGCTTACACATTAATGGTGCATTTTAATTAGAAATATGTTAGCTATCTGCGATTTCCCTTCTGGTTACTTCGTGTTTTTGGATAAGACAAACTGACTGTTAGCTTTGATAATATCACTGTCAAGAAGGCCGAAGTCAGGACAAACTATATATTTAAATGTAGGCAAAAGGAGATGAAGCTTTAAAGCCATCTATTTATAAGATGATAAATGTGTAAGAAAATAGACTTGGAAATTGGTTTTTGACCATTCTTGAAAGTGAAATTGTACAGATACTTAATAGAGCATGACACTATTGAAAGATAGGATTAAGAGAAATGCAAATCTAGCTATATTAATGGTAAAAAATGTCCGATCAATCGCCTTTTGAGTCGTTAGGATTAAAACACAAATCACGAGTAACATAGATATTCCCGAAGTTATTAGCTAATCGTTGTGTAGTATACCTATGTTTTAGTGATTCCATAGCAAAACCTTGTTGCAAATCAAAAGCGTGTTTACTAACTGTTTTACTAAACGTCTCTTCCATACCTCAAGTTAGCAACCTACTGACACTAACAGTGCTACGAATCACCAGACATTTTGAGTCCTCTTTTTAACAAAAACTGACACTTCAAAAAATTTAACTGTCAAGACTTTTTTCAGTTAATATAGAACCTGGCTTTAGATGGTTTATAGTCTCATTATCATATGTTTATACGAGACTTGCTCCAGCTTATAAGTCCATTTACGTCCATTACTTCATTTTGTGTGTCTTAATCACGAAACATATAGAAAGCTTAGAGTGGTCAAATATCAGCTGGTTTAAAAACACTTAAAACTTTTAAAACAGACAGTAAAAGTTTATTGTTATAAAGATGTAAATGGTTAGTATTGTAATGATAAATATTTGTCTGACTGTTACAGGCAAATCTGTGCACGGCGTATGTTGCACTAGACGTTTTCAATAATTAAAACATATAGGAAATCTAAAAGGTTGAATTTAGCAGGATGATTTGTGACTAAATTTAATGAATTCTATACGTTAAAGAAGTTTTGATTTTAGTAGAAAGCACTTAATAATTGTGAGTATAAAAGTAAATAGCGTTGGATAATATAGATAATATAGGTAGATATATATGTATCGGCGTATATAGCATATATATATAATATATATATATATATATATATAGTATATATATAGATAATATAGATACTCATACATGAAGTGTTTCATTAGATTTTTTTCATGTTACCAGTGTGAAAGTATGCATGAATTTTAAGAACTGAACAAAAATCTGTGCAAATTAGGCAACTAAAGCTAGTTAACCAAATAAAACCTAAAGAAAAAAGCAACGCTTAATATGCTAAGAGATTAGCCGTAGCTATGTTTAGCACTTTAAATGTTAGAAGGTTAAATTAAACGTTTTAGACAATGTGGGAGCAGGATAATGCATTCCTCTTTACAATCAACTGGTCTGTCAAAAATTCGATTTACATATAACTAATACAATTATGAATTGATATCAGTTTTAATTATTTAAACTAAATCGCTTTGGATATCCATTTGTTCTTTGCTGTAACTTTTAACCTTTGGACACCTACAACACTCGAGTTGTGAAGCTTCAATTGTACTTTTTATACGTTTATCGAGTTAGCATGTGATAGCCCAAGAAATATGCAAAGTAGCTGTGCAGGTCTTTCTGGCTTCTGGGATTCGCCGTTGCGTCACAGAAACAACGATAATAAAAACCATTTATGTGACTACAAAGCTCTTAGGTCATTTTTCAATTAATTTGAAGTAAAATCTTATTACAGTATATCGTCCTCACGAAAATCTATCAAGGTTTATTAACTGGTAGGTGCGCATTGGAGTGGTTTGAACAATAAACGATATATGTATACATATATAAAAGCCTAATTTTGACCAAAATTTCTAATTCTTAGCCTAATTACTAATGCTGGCTACGATTTGTTACCTATGGTATACATTTTTGGCCTAAATTCTCTGCAATTTTGATGCTAATAGCGCGCTACTCATTGGTTGACCAGGAAACTGTGCGTTTATTTGAGTATTGTGTTTTCCCTCTCTTACGCTGCATTCTAGTCGAAAATTTCATATTTCTCTAGGTAGACTAATAAAAAATCTCTTAAAACTTTAAAACTGATGCTGCGTTCAATAAATGAACATACATATTACTTGTCAAATATTTTATCAACTTTTCAAGGATAAAAATGGCTAGATGACTTCCAATATTTATTTGCTTTTCCTTATTAAATATCTCACTGTATTCACACAGTCCCAAAATCTAGAGTATGTATATATGAGTAACGAGTATTTCTGGTTGAAGTTTAACATAATTTGAGGATACTGTCTGACACTATCGCTTAAAAATGTTTAATGGTGAAAAAGGACAATAGGTTAGAACATGAATTTCATAATGTGTAGCTTTGTTTTCACTGTGTACTTTAAGCTGACTCAATAGCGATTAAGTATACTCTGTGATTGGTGTTATTATATCCTGCAGCCTGGTATTTTATTGTTGTCTAGTGAATAAGAAACCAGACCTTAACAAGATACGTCATAGTATAAATTAAGTAAAATGTCTAGTTGTGATTTAGTTCAGTCTAGCTTTCAGTCATGAACATAGGGTATGTCTGATTACTGACTTGACAGTCTGCTAAATTGCTACAAAAATAGAAAAACGCTGTGACTTTTGGTAGGAGAAAGAGGAAGTTGAAACAGAGACTCAATAAATGACGAAAAGAAACAACGTACAAATATTCAAGTAACACATAAATTAGGGCTCAAAATACAATAACTAGGAATACAAATGTGTTGTGTTGTATGCTTTCAGTATATGTAGTCATAATTTATAAAGTGAAATATGAAATCGATATATAAACCCAATTTGAATTAACAGACATCCATGCAAACTATTTGGGACTTGGATGTTCTGCTTTCTTCAGAATTCACAAAATGATATTAGGACTTAGATAGCATTAATTTGACTTTAGTCATTCTAACATGAAAATATTGGTGATCTCATTATCTCACTATTTATATTAGAGGTCTTGATTTCAATAGAGGTCACAGGCACATACTTAATTACAATAAAGGTTGTCTGCTGAAATTTAATATATACTTCATTTTGTTAGGAAATTAAAATGACTATACTAATATGGAACATGTATCAATTGTGTTGCCTTTACTTTATACATTTTTACCGGTCACATTGACTTAACATATGCTGGAGTGGTGGCTTAGTGGTTAATTTGTTCGACTTCCGATCACTATGTTGGAGGGGGGATTCAACCTTACATATCCTATTTCGGACTTCGTAGATGAGTCGTGTTGTGACTGTGGTTTAGCTGTAATATATAACAAACTTGTCATATTCGATAAACGTGATGTTCTACCATTTGTAAATGACTTAATGAATTGTATGTATCACACGACTGCCTAGCACTTTCAATCCACGCATCGTTTTAGTCATACATTCAAAATTATAACGCTTAATAATTCGACGATAAATTTATGAGCCATATTCTCCAGAAAATACTGTATTTTTAGTTAATCGTTTTTCCTTTTACACCTCCATCTTTACAGTTAGTATCGTTAATCATCATGCTTAAAGTTCGACTGAAAGAAGCACACGAACAAATGTTGCAAATATATTGGGGAAAATATCCTTTATGTTTGAATGTCACCAAGTTTTACTACGATAGATATGTAAATTGTTTTATGTGAAACTGACTTGCTAACAGCTGAAAATTCCTGAAATGAAACTTTATAGTGGTAAACTATCCATTACAGTCAACATTTTAAACTTCAAAACAAATTGCAACCAAAAAATCATAAAATCTTTTATTTGAAACTGAAATCTCGAATTATTTACGGACTATTGTATTGTAAAATGCAGATCCCTGCAGTTAAACTTAGTGGATATGATATCCACATGTTGTTCAGTTTATTTCCTTACATTTAAGACTTTATTTATAAAGTCTATATGGTAAAGTAAAAACTTTACCCTACAAATACCTATGTAGACAAGAATATTAGTTTCGTAGAGCAACGAAAATTTGTATTAATGACCATTTTATTCTAATGGGTTCCCTAAACGTTCAGTAAGTAGCATGAGGAATTTTTCTTTACATGATTTCTAAAAGAAAAACAGTCAATCATGTAAAGCTTTAAGCAACTTTTCACTGAAATGCAATACAGTTTGTTGTTCACTATGTCAGACAAAGGTCTAACTAATTAAAAGTTACTTTCGTGCATGAAGTGTAGCAATATTATTATTTCTTTTGTTTGAAATATCTTCTTTTTGTTTGGTAGTCAACTTTATATCACTGGATGAGCATTAAACTCTATTACATAGCAATTGAAGTTGAAAATATGTATTATTGACTACTAGTTAAGTGCTTACTCTGATTCTTAAATGTTGTAAGTTGTGTGTGAGTTGGCAGCAGAAGAATTCCTATACCACAACAAAATAGCTGTCTAGAGTTCTTTAGTCTTTAATGGTATCTCAACTAAAGTTAATCTGTGGTGAATTCTACTTTCGAGTTAATTTTATATTACGTTTATATGAAGATTAATAACTGGAAACATGATGTAACCAACAAAAAAAGACTTCCTCAATTTGGTAATTACTATAATGTAATAATCATAAGACAATTGTTTTAAACCAGACTAAATCTGTACTTTTTGTCTGACTGGAGTTATAATCGTAAACACTTTATAATTTTCCTGTGAATTTTTTAATGGGCATTGTAGCTTGTGTTTTATTTCGTTCACTATAAAAGAAGCTTCTGAAAAAGATCTTAATTAGTAGACTCTGTAAAAGTAGTATTATCAAAACATATATGTTATTGGAACATTATCCAGTAACTTTTTGCCTAAAACATTTAAGTTGGGTTGTGACTAGCAAGTGGTATTCAAGAATTCAGGTATATTCAGCTGATACTTTCTATATCCCACTGCTTCATGACAACTTAAATTATACTTTCTAAGCAATTTTCTCAGGATAGATTTGTATCAATAAAGACTGATTGATTTTGTTCGATAATAAATTAACGGGAAGACTCAAATACTTTCAAATTATAACGTGTTAATCCGCCCAAAAGGAATTCTGTAAAATACTAGTTTAATCAAAAAGCAACAATCTACCTTAATCATCTATTGTCATTAGTGTCATCAGATTGGTAACTTGTAAATTAGTGATTGTGTCTTTTCACATTGAAAATATTCACGTTATTCTATTCATTAAGTTGTTGTGGCGTTAAATATTCTGTGTTTATTAAATATATTCTCCTTTTAGTAGCCCGTTTATTATGATTGGGAGAGTATGTGTAAGAATGTAAAACTATGTTACAAAGCAACCAGAATCATGTTAACTTAGGTTAACTGAAAAAAACTGTGAAGAAGCTATGTTGCTAGTGATTTCATTTATGAAACCATCTATTCACAAATTATGCACGCTGCCTACAGATCTAAACACATTATTTTTGATTTGTAGAATGATAGACATCAATACTGAAATCTATAGGCTTTGTTAATAATGCCTGGATTAATTGGATTACAGGTAGTAGTTAATTAGTGTTTTAGTAATCAGTTATCTAATGATTATGATTGGTTGTATTTTCTAACTGAATGATAAAACGCTGTGAATTTTCGGATATCGTCTACATCTCGGGTCTATGTTGATTTGAATAATATTGGAGACTCCATGACTTACACATTAAATGATTTTTTTCTAATTTCAAGCAGAATTTTAAGGAGAATAAAATTTTAGCACTTAGAATTTATTTAGAGTCTCCAAGAAGCTAGACTTAATTGAAAGGAGTATTTTAAGGATTCTGATGTGTTGACTAAAAATTAGTCTATATATTTAGGCATAACCGTCGTTTCAAACTGGCAGGTAATAAGGTAATACTAATAATAATCGTCTAACGAATGATGCATCTCAAAAGGTGATATTAGAGATAAACATACTAAGTAGTCACCTATTATTCGGATTTCATTATGCAATTTATGTGTATTCATTTACTGATAAGTATGATATTTGTGTAGTATGAGTTATATAATTCTACAGGGAGTAAGGAAAGTTTCATAACACACTCAACTGATCTATGAGAATTAGAACTGATGGTTTACAATATAGAAAGCACTACTTAGTAATTGATTTTCTTAAACTGGTATTTCATTTAAAGGAAATAAATTAATAAAACTACCATAAATAACATTCTGGAAATAAGCTTCACTATGTAACACGCGGTATTTCTGATTAATACTGTGTTCTTGTTATCTTGTTAACCGATAGTAAGGATCATAGTAAAATGTCATTAGTATTATTCTTCTCTTTAAGACATTCTTTTTTAAAACATAACATCTAGACAAGATCACTGTGAACTTTTATAGTAATTTCATTCAAAATTTGTCATTCATCAGGAGCACAGAATATTACTATTTATCTAAGTGACTAATCGAAATGAATGTTTTAATTTATTATACTGACTGATATGAAATATTCAGTTTTACATTTAGAAATACAAACAAAGAGATTTGTATGCCTACAGAAATTGATAGTTTCATTGTTATTGAAAGAAATTTTAATGTATGAACTAGGATACTGCATAAAATTTAACATTTCTATCTGTTTCCATTATAAGACAAGGTTAGTAATGTGATTATTTATTAAACTGAATAATTCTCACAATATCCACTACATAATTATTAGTTAAAATTTATCTAGAAGTAATAATATCAGTTAGTTGTATTATTCTCATGATAAGCATACTCATGTTAAGTAAATCACTCTCCTGCTCTCCCTCTCCACTCCAATCTCACATATACATGAACACTTCAAGTTGTATTATCTATTTATTTATCTATCAAACTGTTTTCTATATATAATTTTCTTCTATTAAAAACTGAATAAAAAAAACTTTAAAACTGTAAAATATTTATTCTCTAAAGAAAATCAATTGAAAGTGCTATTTTTTTCTTGGAAGAAACTTAAGAAAAATGTAATACAATGAATTTTATTGCATTCTCATCAGGTACCTATGGGTTATTGATTTTAAACGATTCTATATAGTAATATGCATATACATTAAGAATTGAAATGTTAATCAGATAATGTTAAACTGTTTGAAAGGTGAAGTTATAAGGAGGTTGAGTTTAGAATGCTTATTAACAAACTGAATAATAATTTAGTTGATGTGGTTTCGTGAAGTCAGATATTTATTTTTGCTGTTTGTATTCGTCATAGATTGATGTTTAGTGGGTACCACTAAAAACTAGGGACAACTGATCTGTTCCAATATGAGTCTCTCCACTAGTTCGCACCACTACCAGAAAATCGACTCTGTTGACCGTGAAGTCTTGTGGCAATGTTTGTCATTAAAAGGCGTACGTCAAATGTACATTAACCTTATAAAGGCCCTCTACTCGGTCACCACTGATCGAGTCAGAGCATATGGCGAACTGTCACGAGAAATTTCATCCTCAAGTGGAGTCCGTCAGGGTTGCCCCTTATCCCCATTTTTATTTAATTTCATCATAGATGTACTGTTAGAAATCTCTCTCACTTCTTTTAACTCCTCAGGAATTCATCTCCTTCCAGGAGGCTCTCTTGTCGACTTAGAATATGCAGATGATATAGTCATATTTGGTGAAGACACACACAGCATTCAAGGTCTCTTGAACACGTTGAGTAACAATGCAAGCATATTTGGGATGCGCTTCTCCCCTCCCAAATGCAAAATGTTACTCCAGGACTGGCCTGCTTCCTCTCCTAAATTAGTTATAGGGAGTGAAGTAATTGAATGCGTTGATCGCTTCACTTGTCTCGGAAGTCTCATCACCCCTGGTGGGTCGGTGTCTGACGAAATCTCAGCGCGGATTCAGAAAGACCGATTGGCATTTGCCAATTTACGGCACTTGTGGCGCAGACGAGATATCCGTGTCTCAACGAAAGGCCGGGTGTACTGTGCAGCAGTCCGCGCCATTTTAACATATGGCTGAGAAACGCTGGCCATGAAAACCCAAGATATGCGTCGACTCCAGATATTTGACCATAGGAATCTTCGGAACATCGCCCGTATATCATGGAATAACCGGATTAGTAATAGTGAGGTTAGACAAAAGGTTATTGGGAAACACGATAAATCAGTCGAAGAGGTCATTAACCTTCATCGACTGAGGTGGCTGGGACATCTATTGCGCATGCCCGACCACCGTTTACCCCGTCGAGCGATGTTGGCTATGGCTGGAGTAGAATGGAAGAAAGTTAGGGGCGGCCAACCCAAAACATGGCATCAGTCCATGAAGTCCTTGACTACTGGTCTAAGCTATGTAGGTAGATGTAGGTTACCTGGTTGGGGTCCGCGTGATGATCGCAATAAATGGCTGGAGACACTAGGCGATATGGCTCAGAATCGGTCACAGTGGCGCGAGTGTATTCACTCTTTAACCTCATCTAAATCTTGAATTCTATTGTTATTTTCTGGACATCTTTACTTTACTGTTCCCTCTTGTATTCTGTGTATACGTTACCTCAGTAGTCTCGTAGTGCTAGTGTGGTATGGCAACTTGAACCTACAGGTGTTTTTGCCCAGTTCTACGTTGCTGATGATGGTGATGATCAATCGAATTCAGCAGTGGTCTGTACTCTGGTTATTAACCTCAATATGTGTATGGAGTTCTAAGAAGAAGTGGTGACTGATGATGATGATAATAATAATAATAGTAATAATAATAATGATAATAGATGTATTCAATAGTATGTTTGGTAGAGTATGAATTTTTAACATACAGTGTTTCACCAAGTTACTCTTTTACCGAGTACGCATACGATTGGTTTTACACCAGTTCGAGTTCACAAAAGTAGTAACACCACCATTACACTTTTACTTGATGACAAAACGATCCTGACAAAAAATAGGTTATGTAGCCAAGATTTTTAAACTGTGATTAAACCACAGTTATGGTATATATCAAGACTGAGTAACAATTGTAGGAAGTCCAATTTTCCAATGAGAAATCTCTAGTTAAAAATAAGAACTTCAGGAGTAGACGTTTGATAGGTTGTAAACATTTTATAAAGGCGCGTAAGTACACAATACGTTTTCGGTACATGATTGAGCATTTGAAAGTAAACGAAAAGCAACTTTTTGATACTTTTGGTAAAAAGTAGTAGCCCAAGATTTTAAGAAGGCCGCCTGGTGCAATTTAGACGTCTGGAGGGGGAAAGTTATCAACAATAGTAATGACTAATTGCCGTGATATATCATAAATTAATTAAAGTTGAAATTCTGATATTGGGTGCCGACTCATTGATGCAGATGATTAATAGTTCTCTGCTAAACCCGAAGGTCTTCGGTTCGATTCCTTGGTGGGATCAGCGGTGGTCGCTACTGAGTTTCATACTGTGACAAAACACCTGTCCAGAGTTTTCTAATTTTAAATGGTATCCAAATAAAATCATTTCGTGAATACTAGGCTTAGAAATTATTGACGTCAACATTTTTAGGTAGTATAACAAGTACTTATTATGAATGTAATAACATTAGTGGGTCAAACAGGAATGATAGTTATTGGAATTCTTGGTAAAGATTCGATTATGTAGTTGAAACACGAATTTATCGGGAATGTTCGAGAATAAAAACATGAGAGAAATATCAGAGTAGAACTTAATGAAAAATAAATTGTAAGTTGTATGAAAATAAATGCTATTTCAAAGTAGTCACTATAACCTATGAATCAGCCTCCGGTTTAACGAAAAGACCTCTTTTCAGTGATTTCGATAATGTAGTTGATCAAACATAGTGACGACAACAGGTATACAAGTAAGTTTCATTAGTATTTTGCACTCTAATCATAGTAGAAAAAGAATTACATAGGAATTAGATAGAAAATGTGTAATATGTGTGGGTTATGTTAAGTGATGATAAAACTGACAAGTTTTAGTCCACGACTAACCAACAGGAAGATCCAAATACATCGTAATTATAAGCTGTATTCAAGTTGCCTAACTCGACATAACGAATTATGAAAATGGAGTGAGTTAAAGGAGGATATGAAAATAGAATTACATAAACTTCTGTTAATTTATGATATAGTGTGATCTATATTTACTTCTACTAGGGAGTTACCTCATGATTCATGAATGTACTCTACATTTTTCCAAACAACGTTAGATTTTAATTGGAAACATTCAAGTAAATTAATGTATTGATTTAAACACTTCACTCACTTATAATATCTCTGAATAAAATTTATGAAATAATTATGAAGTATTATATAAGTTGGATTGTGACTGGCAAGTGGAATCCAGAACGTGCGTTTCGTCCTATTTGGGACTCATTGACTGGATGTACCTGCATCCCAGTGTGAAAAATTCGCTATATCGAGGCAATCCGCTCAGGATGCACATATAGCAACAATGACTGACCAGCTTCAGTCTATAACAAATCAACGGGAATATACAAGTTTATCCTAATTATGAAGTGTGAAAATGTTAGAAATGTTAGAAAAATGTTAGAATGTTGAAGTATAGGCTTTGTTTAGTGTGATAAATGTAAAATCCGGTCTACATTTAGTACAGGCAATTCAACTAACACAATATTCAATGACTATGTACCTTAACAGTGTCCTACTTCAACATTTCTCATAAATCAAGTTTTATTTTAGTTGTCAACCATCAATTCAGTTAGAAAACAAATGACTACAGATAAAATTAATCTACTTAAGTTATTCACAATTAACATGTTATATTCATAATATAATTCTTCTTCTATAGGATATACTGAAATGTAAATCTTTGTCAATAAGAAATTGTTACTAACTTAATGAAATAATTGAAAGGAAATTGAATTATTCAAATTATGTTTCATTTGCATTAAATGCATCTTTGTGAAATGGATTTATAAAATGTTTATTCTTTTAAAAAAAGAAAACAGCATTTTAATGTTACCGTAACATTGATTATTTAAATTTACTGTCAACATTTACTGGAAGGCAATTGAATTCACACCATTATAATTTTAGTTGTTGAGTCTATGAACTGACCTTGTTATGTAATCAATGTGCAAAGCTCTGCTTTACTTTTATTTCGGTACATAATATTTAATATGGAACTGTACTTTTAAGTACAGCAATAAGAGTAACCAGGTAAAATGTTACTCTTTAGGTCTAGTAAAAGTATAAAATATGAAAAATCTGGGATGTGCACTGTTGAGGAGTTCCACAATAAAACAAAGCGGCTGTCTAGTGGTCTCTTGTTTTCAATAGTACCCTGTCAACATCAATCTGTGACGTATTCAATCAATTCAAAATACCAATCTCCACAAAAAGCCATCTCAAATTTATTACAATAATCAGCTGACTAGTGACTAACTTCAAGATATTCCTGATGTTCTAGTAAGAAGTCGTGACTAGTGGAGTTTAGACTTGTCGCGAGTGAGACAGTTATTACAAATGATAAACGATGATAATCGCACTATATATCACAAATTGATGGAAGTGGGAATTTTACCGCTGGATACTGACCCAGTGGCACGGAGTGTTAGGTGTTCGCCAACCTAAAGCCTCTGGAGCGGAATCTGGTGTACACACTGTTGAGGGGTCCCATACTAGGATGAAACAACTGTCCAGTGCTCCTTGGTTTTCAATGGTACCAGGCCAATATCAATCTGTGACAAATTTAACCAACTAAAACTTAATACCAATCTCTACGAGAAACCGTCTGAATTCTTAAAAATGTATACAGTTAAGTTAGCGTTTGTGATTGTAACACAAAAAAGTGACCTACGTTGTGTTTTTTGCTGAATAAAATTATCTTGTGCATATTTAGTGTTTATTTCTATGAAAAATCAGCATCACTCGTAAAAGCACCGTTAACAAGTGAATACTGGATTTAGGTTTTAGTATTTATTACATCATAGGATAACATTAAATCAACAAAGCACACATAGGTTCCAATCATTATATTCTTGTCTATTAGAGGTTTAGTGATACATTTACAATGACATCAGAAGAACCAAATAAAGGTGATATAAATTTGAAAAACTCCTTTATGATCTTTGACCAATCTCAATGATAAAACTATTTTCTAGTAGAATATTGGTTTCATTTTAATAGTTTTTGAGTATTTTGATATTCATTCTGATATTCATTCTGAATAATTTCAGCTTTATATCTTTCATGAATAATGTTTTTTGAGATATTTCCATCTTCCCGTTGATCTTTAATAAACTGTAGTAACTAGATCATTGTCACCATTTGTACATCCTGAGCAAACTGGCTCTTTACAGCGGTAATTCACAAGAATGGATTAGACTGGATTGTGGCTGAGAAGTGAAATCTAAGACTTACGGGAAAATGTAAATACCTCCAAATTACATATACATACCCGTTGTACATGTGTTACTGTTTGAATTCAGTAGGCTAGTAGTGAAAGCTATGGTGTTTGACATGCAACAAAATGACTTCGAATCCCAGTGTGAACACCAACACTAGAATGCAAGTACATTCAGCCGATGGGACATAAATCGGTCAAAACGCTAGTTCTTAATTCCACTTGTCAGACAATCCAATCTAATATTGTGTTTTTGTTCAATATTTCCATATGGCTTTGTCGCCGAAACATTACACGTTAAACATTGTAAATACTGTATTAATTAACTATGCAAAACTTATACTCCCATTATGGTGAATTTATCCTACATACTTTTAGACCATTTCCTATTATCCTAAAAAGACATTATTACGTTGTTACTTTCTGTTTGAAGAACTGTTGATTTCTTCAGTTCAAATAGTTCAGCATTAGGACTAGTATTCAAGAATACTGAAATATTCAATTTCTCTCAATATGATAAATAAAATTCATTCTATTCATTCTGAGGTATTCGGTTGAATATCACATCTTGTATCTGTACTATCATGAATAAACAACATGTATTAATTTTATGCTTGTAACATTGTGAATAAGTATGTTTAAGAAAAGAATTTTCGTGATAAATAACTGTTCTAATGTATAAGTAAACTCATTCAATTAAATAGAGTGAAATGTTTACAGTAATTGAAATTGTCTAAGATAAGACAAGTGCATTATTCTTGCTAAATTTCAGGTTCTTCAAGTTGATGGTCACATATACACATATGACATATGAAATTAGTTGCCAGCTAATTAAAATCAATTCTTTTTTGTGTTTAGTTCAATGTAATCTATAATATTAATTGTCTATTTGTTAATACTTCTTCGTATACATCTCTCAGTTTTCTTTTCTAATCATCGACTGTATAAATGAGTAGTAGTTCAGTTTTTTAGCATGAAAATGTTTTTGTAAATGAAATACATACACTTGTTTTGTTTTCTTATAACTCCTTATAATTGTTTACAAGTTGTAGACAACTGAATGAAGGAGTTCATTTGTATTTTACAGTGATTATGTATTTTTGTCTTATAGTAATTTTATCTTATTAAATATTAAATTAAAGTATGTTTTATTCATTTCATTTAAACATTTAGCATAAACTTATGAATAAATGTATTGAATATTGTATCCATAAAGAATGAATACAATTCATTCGGATGTATCTATGAATTCAAAAATTTCAACAGTTGATAATGCTTCATTGAATAATACAATGACAACAACAAAAGTTCGTTTTGTTTCAAATAAATGTAATAGTCATTTATTAGCAAGGATATCATCTAAAATGAATACAAATAATTTATACGATGCACCATCTTCATCATCATCAACAGGAGACTATTCAACATCATCTGAAATTAGTAATAGTACATATCATACTTTGAAAAATTTCACTATTGGCGATCGTGTTTTCTTGAATAGAACTAAACAACATGGTACAATTGCATACATTGGTCCAACGCATTTTTCTGCTGAAGATCTTGTCGGTAAGTTAGTATATTTTTGAATGATCTACAAAGATTAGTCCACTTGTGCCATACGATTATATCGGTTCTAGTTATTATGTTGAAAGACAACTTTAGATATCCGACTACATGTCATTATTATTCACGTTACATAGGACAGTAACATCAATATTTGTCTAAACCTCTATAACCATTCTAACTCTGCCCTGGGAGTTGGAAGGACTGACATGACGCTTCATGGTGAAAGCCGAGTTCCTTTGGAAGCCATGAGGCCGATGTCCCTCCTTCTGACAACCGGAGCAACAATTAGTATAGATGACCGACCTCAAACAGCTGTCCCCTGGGCACTGCGGTCACACTCTCGGGTCATCACGATCTCCCCTAATCCTCTTTCTCTTTCAGGTTCCTCAAGAATGACCCTTCCACGGTGTGGGCGACCGGGATGTGATAACCGCCCTCATACCCCTTATAGCACTCGAGTTCACCTTGTTCATGATCAAACACGTTCTCCCTCCCTGGTCTCTACTTGTAACACTTCTTCTACCACATTTTCTATGCGTGCCACTTGTACTGGTTACCCGAGTTATCGAAATGTCATACCAGGTCTCCTGAAACCACGCTCTAAACTTCATGTTGGAGCTTTTAATGTGCGTACGCTATGTCAAATCGGTCAACAAGCTGCCTTAGCTAAAACATTAGAATCTCTTGCAATTGATGTATGCTGTGTCTCCAAAACACGCATACAGGATCCCAGCATGGTCATCCGTTTGACCTCACCTAGTCAATGCAACGGAACAGCACACTTCACTCTTCGTTTATCTGGAGACTCTACAGCAGGCTCACGTGGCCTTGCTGGTGTAGGCATAGGACGAAGCTTACAGGCAGAACAGGCACTTCTCGAGTGGATCCCTGTAGACAGTCGTCGATGTGCTGTCCGTCTAAATGGCACAGTACGAACTCGGAAAGATAGGGACACACGTCGATGCCTTTTTGTCGTCTCTGCTTATGCCCCCACTGACTGCAGCACAGATGAAGTGAAAGACGACTTCTATATGAAGTTCTCTAGCCTCCTTCAGAAAGCTAAGCACTCAGACATAGTAATTATTGCAGGAGATTTTAATGCCCAAGTAGGTAGACTAAATCAGGCTGAAAAGCACTTAGGTGGGTTACTCGGCATCCCAACCCAGAGAACAGACAACGAAGATCGTCTGTTGCAGTTATGTTCAGACTACGGTTTATTTTTAGCCAGCACAAACTTTAAGCATAAGATGTGTTTAACCTGGCGACCCCCAACATTTACACAACGATGGACACAAATTGATCACATCGGCATCAACTACCGTTGGAGAGGCTGCATAGAGGACTGCAGCTCTTTCTGGGGCACGTGTCTAGATTCTGACCACGCCCTAGTAAGAGCACGTATCTCCATGCGTTTTGCTGGTCGCAGAAATGTTACATCAGGGAAACCCTTTAGATATCACTTTGAGACTGAGAATGCTAAGATCGCATTTATGAATGGTTTGGCTAAGCATTTAGTCATCTACGACCAGCAGGTTTCCTCCGAAGTAGCTTGGAATGATTTTAAAGCAGGTGTATACGCAGCAGTGCTATCTGCATCTAACCCCAATCCAATGGTCATGAAAGACCATTGGATCTCTAGAACTTCTAGGGAACTGATGGAGGCTCGAAAACTCATTCCAGCAGGCTCGGAGTATGATGAAGATAGACGACAACTGAAACGTAGACTGACAAAGAGTCTGCGTAAGGATCGTGAACAGTGGTGGGCAACAAAAGCAAAAGCGATAGAAGCATCGGCAGCGACAGACAATAGTAGACAGCTGTTCCGACTTATTAAGGACACCGGTATCAAGAAATCGACAGTTAGTGAAATTATCTCTGAAAAAGATGGGTCGATGATTTACTCTCAATCTAGAAGATTAGAACGATGGGCAGAACACTTTCAGGAACAGTTCAACTGGCCCCCAGCCACTTTTAGCTTACCCACAATCTCCAAGCTACCTGAATGGAAAACTGACAAAGGTCCCCCAACTCTCAATGAAGTTGAAAACGCCATAAGTAAATTGAAACGAGGGAAAGCAGCAGGACCTGATATGTTGTCTACCGATATCTTTAAGAATGGAGGTCTAGTTTCAGCCCGCAGGTTGACTGATATATTAGCCAAAGTCTGGGAACTAAACACCATCCCATCGGACTGGTCTCGATCGTTGATCGTTCCAATCTACAAAAAGGGACAGAAATCCTCTTGTGATAACCACAGAGGAATCAGTTTGACTAACATAGTATCTAAAATATTAGCCACTATAATCATCCGACATTTAACCAACACTAGAGAACAGCAGACTTGAGAAAACCAGGCTGGTTTTAGACCTGGCCGGGGTTGCATTGATCACATATTCACCCTGCGCCAGGTCCTCGAACACAGACATATGTACCAACGTCCAACTACAGTTGTATTTCTTGACTTAAAAGCAGAGTTCGACTCTGTAGACCGTGAAGTCTTGTGGCAATGTTTGTCATTAAAAGGCGTACGTCAAATGTACATTAACCTTATAAAGGCCCTCTACTCGGTCACCACTGGTCGAGTCAGAGCATATGGCGAATTGTCACGAGAAATTTCATCCTCAAGTGGAGTCCGTCAGGGTTGCCCCTTATCCCCATTTTTATTTAATTTCATCATAGATGTACTGTTAGAAATCTCTCTCACTTCTTTTAACTCCTCAGGAATTCATCTCCTTTCAGAAGGCGCTCTTGTCGACTTAGAATATGCAGATGATGTAGTCATATTTGGTGAAGACACGCACAGCATTCAAGGTCTCTTGAACACGTTGAGTAACAATGCAGGCATATTTGGGATGCGCTTCTCCCCTCCCAAATGCAAAATGTTACTCCAGGACTGGCCTGCTTCCTCTCCTAAATTAGTTATAGGGAGTGAAGTAATTGAATGCGTTGATCGCTTCACTTGTCTCGGAAGTCTCATCACCCCTGGTGGGTCGGTGTCTGACGAAATCTCAGCGCGGATTCAGAAAGCCCGATTGGCATTTGCCAATTTACGGCACTTGTGGCGCAGACGAGATATCCGTGTCTCAACAAAAGGCCGGGTGTACTGCGCAGCAATCCGCGCCATTTTAACATATGGCTGAGAAACGCCGGCCATGAAAACCCAAGATATGCGTCGACTCCAGATATTTGACCATAGGAATCTTCGGAACATCGCCCGTATATCATGGAATAACCGGATTAGTAATAGTGAGGTTAGACAAAAGGTTATTGGGAAACACGATAAATCAGTCGAAGAGGTCATTAACCTCCATCGACTGAGATGGCTGGGAAATGTATTGCGCATGCCCGACCACCGTCTACCCCGTCGCGCCATGTTAGCTAGGGCTGAAGTAGGATGGAAGAATAGTAGGGGTGGCCAAACCAAAACATGGCATCAGTCCATGAAGTCCTTGACTACTGGTCTAAGCTATGTAGGTAGATGTAGGTTACCTGGTTGGGGTCCGCGTGATGATCGCAATAAATGGCTGGAGACACTAGGCGATATGGCTCAGAATCGGTCACAGTGGCGCGAGTGTATTCACTCTTTAACCTCATCTAAATCTTGAATTCTATTGTTATTTTCTGGACATCTTTACTTTACTGTTCCCTCTTGTATTCTGTGTATACGTTACCTCAGTAGTCTCGTAGTGCTAGTGTGGTATGGCAACTTGAACCTACAGGCGTTTTTGCCCAGTTCTACGTTGCTGATAATGATGATGAGCATAATTTATAAAGAACACTGAATAAAGAATAATGACTCAGTACTTTCTATTTTTGTCGTTTGGTTATCTATGGGAATCTGGTTTGTCTGTTTCTTGAATGTCATTTTTCGACGTCATAATTTCCATATATCTATTTCGTTGGGATTGGTTTTTATCATTTTACTAGAAAATTGAATGTCATTTTCCTTCATTTGCCTCCGTAACCTACTTTTTTAATATGATTCGATGATTCACATATTCTAAAATCTTAGTTTGTTAAATATTATGGTCTACAGTTCAACAAATTTGTTGGTGTTTACTTTGATGCTTCTGTAGACAAATTATACATTTTGAAATTAGTTTTCACCATAGGTCGGCTGGTATAATGACTTTTTCAAAAGTTCTCATAGGATAACGCATACTACGGGATTAATAAAGTTTAGGACCCGCAGTATTTCATAGATAAAAATAGACAAGAACTGAACTGTTAACCATTGAATCCTGACTGAATATTTTCAAACTGATTTCTGTTTCATTTTGTAACAATGAGAAGTAACTTTTCAACGCTCCATTAATTTTCAGTAGTTTTCCAAGTTGTATCGTCTTCAGATAAAATTAACGAAGTCTCTATTGGACTTATTTTATTTTCACAGTAAAAGATATCGTACTAATCAAGTATACTTAAACTATACATGCGTATTGTAACCCTCTTATTTGTTTGGGTAGTCATATTAAGTTGCATATTTCCGGATGCTGTTGTGTATCTTCTGGAACGTCTACTGATTTATCGTTATTTTAAATCATGTTGTAGCCTACATATAAGAAAACGATGTGATTACGTTTTTTGAATTTTGTTTGCACTGTGACGAAAATCTTTCCTAACATTCCACTTACATTTTATAAACAATCCTAGTTATTCACAACTTATTCAACTAGACACTTTGAATTTATCAACCCTGTCTTCATTTATCTAAGGCGCCTCTCGTTATATTTTGCTTCGTAGTAAAACATTTTGCTTTTCTAGCTAGCTATGAACTTATTTTAACGATTGGGTTCTTAAGAAATAAAATGCCCAAACAATTACACTTGTTACGCTGTCATATACAACTCAAAACACCACAAATAATAGTTAAGTTGTTTAAATCAGAATATAAAACAGTTTTGTGTCACATTATTTGTTGAAGGCTATATGCAGCATTATGTGATTAATCATTGTGAATTTAGTAAGCACAGGTTCACCATTCACTATCATGTTCAGTTTTTAACCAAACCGGTAATTTATAAGTTGATGACTGAGACCGATACTGTAAAAGCAATCCTTATAGCCCAATTCTGTTTGAAGTTTATGTCGATGACTTTATCTAAAGAGACAATAAAAACATCATAAAAAGATCACCCAGATCAGAGAAAGTAGCTCTCTCTAAACAGTTTTCGTGACCTGTGCAGAACCCAAGGCATTATGATTATGACCATTTGTAACTTCGAGAAGTTTGTCCACTACTCATTTAATCTTTGGCTGAAGTTATCGATAAATCGGGCTGAGCTACAATGTCACAGCAGACAAATGAGAATAACTCTAATTTCTTGAATTAAAACCTGTAGTAAAAATTATATTTTAATATGCAGTACTCACTCATAAAATAAATGGAAAAGTGAACTGACATGTTGAATATTACATATTTAATGAATGCTGAAAGCGTTACTGACATTATAATTTTTTCCTATACAAAACAACTCATGGGGAAACTTAGAAACATTACAATAGAATATTTGGATTGAGGTTGATTTTGGAGACTGGTATAACGTTTAATTGATTGAATTCATTATAGATTGGTGTTGAAAGGGTGCCACTGAAAACCAAGGAGCACTGGACAGTTGTCGTATTCTGGTATGGGACTTCTCAGCATTTCGCACTCTAGATCCCACTTCAGGGACCTTAGGTTGACTAATACCCAATCCTCTGCACCACTCGGCCAGCATCCAGTGGTAGAATTCCTATATCCATTAATTTGTGATGTAGTTTGATGATCATCTATTGTCGTCGGTGAGAACTACTGAGGAGTTTCATACTAGGGTAAAACAACTGTTCAGTGCTCCATGATTTTTAGTAGCACCATACCAACACCAATCTATGACGAGTTCAATCAACTAAAACTTATTATTTGTTTTCTTGGCGAGGTGGGGGAAGACGGATTACTTTAAAACTTAGTACATATATATATTACTTTTATCATGATGGCTTCTTTTCATCAATTCCCTCTTTACCTTTTATTCTAATCAACAACTTTATACTATTAACACTAACATTATTAAGCATCTTTTAACGTTTATATTATGGATCATGACGTAAACTCTGATTAAGTGACATTTGTTGGCCTCCAATTGAAGTACCACATATAAGAAATGGTATCTTTTTAGATGAAAACAATTCACAAAATACTCTTGTATAGAGCAATTTTGTAATCTAAGTGTAATATACACCATCTATACAATTATTTTAAGTTGTTAAGGTGTGCTGTATTTTATCTACTTTGTTTTTCCAAATTAATTCGACTTAATTAAACTTCTTTGTTTTCCTTTTATAAACAAAATAAAAAAAATTTTGCAAATTAATTCACTTTGAGTATTTTCATTTAATTTGTTGTTCAAGGATACAATAATAACAATAATCAAACAAACAAAACATGAGAATGAGGTGTTGATTTATACAATTATTGTTTAAAAATAATATTTTGGGATAATTAAATGTAGTTAATGATGGTTGATTTGTAATTCAATTCTTCTTTCTTTTTTTAAAATTATCACATTTTAATTGTTTAAACACTCCCATTTGTGAAGGTTATTTTTGTGGAGATTGGTTATTTATTTGATTGAATATGTCACAGAATGGTGTTGGCAGGGTACAATTCAAAACCAGGGAGCATTGGACAGATGTTTTATTCTAGTGTGGAACTCCTCAGCAATGCGCACTCCAGATTCCGCACCAGGGGCTTCAGGTTTGTATTAAAACAAAAATAATTATAAATACGTAGAACATTCTTTTCGATGAATTCCCATTAGGTTCTAAATTTAGAAATTCAAATTATTTAATAATCCAAACTGAATATTCAAGTTCAAGGTAGAATTATACTGTAAATTAGATTATAGGATATAAATTTAGGATTGTCTGAGTTGGATTGTGACTAGCAAGCGTAATTCAGGACGCACGTTTCGTCCTATTTGCAACCCATCAGCTGGGTGTACTAGTTGGGATTACTAGTTTCAAACTGACTAAGTTATGATCTTCATTTCAATCAATTTATGTGTAAATTGGAATTGTAACAGCGATTGTGATCATAATACTAATATATGTATATTATGGAGTGAAATAAATAAACATTGTTGATAAGAATGGAAACAAATGTTTAGACAATCATTAAGTGTACCGTAATATGTTATGAAACGGTAAAAGAGGGAATGAGTATTTATTAAAATTGTCCACGAGATTATGGGATGAATAATAATACAAAAATGTCAGCAGTAGTAATAACAGTATGTGAAAAGGAAAACAAGGATAGGTGGATACAAAGAGGGAAAATTGATGTACATATTAAATAAATTGAGTTATCTTGATATTAAGATAATTAATGACTTATTTGGCCTTATGATGACCTTGGTACAAAAAGCAACTGTACCTTTTTATTTGCATACACATGTTACGCTTCTTAATCCGAACAGCTTTTGTTCCTGATATATGAAGAAATTTGTGACTGAATGACCAGTAAGCACTTACCAACGCGATAAACTGTTGAAAAAGAATAATTAATTCTTTCAGTATGACCCATTTCAACTAAATTTGAGAGTATTAAACTGTTAACCTTCAACTACACCTTTACTCATCTATGCTGGAAGATGTTCACGACCATGAAAATGTAAATTCGTAGAACATCTGCCAGTATAACTACCACAAGAGCAATTGAATTGTTAGATGCAAAAGAGGTGGTTATTGTGGATAATTTGCCCTTCAGTCTTGATGTCAACATCAGATGCATAAGAAACATTAATCATAGATTTGCTGCATTAAATGTCCTTTGAAATGATCTCGGCAACCTCTGGATAAATATTTCACATGGATTGTAGCCACATGAAAATTAATTTCTTACAATCAGTTTGAACCATTCCTTTCCTAATTTTTGTGGTAATATCAATCAATCAATGCCTGTTACTCCAAGTGGAGCATAGACCGCCCACCAGGATTCTCCAACCAACTCTGTCCTGAGCATTCCTTTCTAGCTCTTCCCAAGTGCTGTTCATTCTCTTAATGTCTGTTTCCAATTCCCAACGCAATGTGTTCCTGGGTCTTCCTCTGTTTCTTTGGTCTTTTGGATTCCACGTTAGTGTTTGTCTTGTGACATAGTTTGATGGTTTCCTCAGTGTGTGTCCAATCCACCTCCAGCGTCTTTTCCTAATTTCTTCCTCAACTGGAAGTTGATTAGTTCTCGGCCACAACAGGTTGTTGTTGATGGTATCTGGCCAACGAATCCGAAGAATCTTACGCAGACAGTTGTTTATAAATGCTTGTATCTTCTGAAGGATACTTTTCGTAGTTCTCCAAGTTTCAGCTCCATACAACAGGACTGTCTTCACATTTGTGTTGAAAATTTTGACTTTTATATTGACTGACAGTTGGTTTGAGTTCCAGATGTTGGGCGTCGACTGGGTCTTTTAATCTGTTCAATAACACTCTGTTGAAGACCTTTCCTGGTACTGAAAGTAGGGTAATGCCTCTGTAGTTCTCACAATTGCTGAGATCGCCTTTCTTTGGTATCTTGATGAGGTACCCTTCTTTCCAGTCTGGTGAAACTTGTTCTTCCTCCCAAATCTTCCTGAAGAGAATGTGGAGTATCTTTGAAGTTGCTTCTATATCTGTCTTCAGTACCTCCGCCGGTATGTTGTCTGGTCCTGCTGACTTGCCACTCTTGATCTGTCTGATGGCCATTTTGATTTCTTCGACTGTTGGTGGGTCTGTGCTTATAGGGAGATCCGTGTCTGCTGCTTTGATGACTGGTGGGTTCAGTGGGGCTGGTTTATTCAAGAGTTCTTGGAAGTGCTCCACCCACCTGTTCCGTTGTTCATGCACTTCAGTGATTGGTTTGCCAGCCTTGTTCTTGATTGGCCGTTCTGGCTTATTGAATTTCCCAGATAGTTTCTTCGTTGTATCGTATAACTTCCTCATGTTTCCTTCTCTGGCAGCTTTTTTCGCTGTCATTACTAGGTCCTCAACAAATTTTCGTTTATCCAACCTGATGCTCCTCTTCACTTGCTTGTTGACTTCGGTGTATTCGGCCAGTGCCTTGGCTTTCTCTGCTCTTGACCGGCTGTTATTAATCGCTATCTTCCTGTTCCTCCTTTCTTGGATGTTGTCCAGAGTACCAGCAGAAATCCATTCCTTTTTGTGTTGTTTCTTGGGAACCAAAACCTCCTGACATGTTGAAGTTATTGTTTCCTTTATCTCTTTACAGTTGTCTTCCATATTAGTTTCACCTTCTTCTAGTAGATTATGAAATGCCTGGAACTTGTTGCTGAGAATTAATTTGAATTCGTTGCGTTTGTTAGTATCTCGGAGAAGGGCTGTATTAAACTTGTGTAATACTGCTGCTCCAGTTGTCCAGTGCTTCCTCAGCTTCAGTTTCATTTTAGTCACCACCAAATGGTGATCTGAAGCTATGTCGGCTCCTCTCCTTGCTTTTACGTCTTTCATGGTCCTTCTAAACTTCTTACTGATGCAGATGTGGTCGATTTGGTTCTCCGTAATGTGGTCCGGTGAAACCCATGTAGTTTTGTGTATACGTTTGTGGGAGAAAATGGTGCCACCTATAATCATTTTGTTGAAGGCACATAAGTTCACAAACCTCTCACCGTTATCATTCCTTTCTCCCAGTCCATGTTGTCCCATGATGTCTTCATACCCGGTGTTATCCACTCCGACCTTGGCGTTGAAGTCGCCCATTAGAATGCTCAGGTCCTTGGCTGAACATTTCTCGATGATTGACTGCAGCCTCGCATAGAACCGGTCTTTGTCGTCTTCGTGGCTGTCATTGGTGGGTGCGTAGCACTGGATGACATTCATTGTAATCCCTTTCTTCTTCGTCTTGAAGGATGCTGTGATGATCCTAGGTCCATGAGGCTCCCATCTTATAAGAGCCTTCCATGCATCTTGGGATAACACCAATGCTACTCCTTGTGTGTGTGGGGCGTTTTCTTCTTCGTGGCCGGAGTATAAAAGCACATTTCCTGAGGATAACCGTTGCTGTCCAGCTTGCACCCAATGCGTTTCGCTTATTCCAAGTAACATCAGGTTGTATCTTTTCATTTCTTCAGCTATTTGCATGGTCCTCCCTGTTTCTCACAGCGTGCGGACATTCCACGTACCTATATTAATTGTTGCTCTGGTTGTCAGAAGAGACATCGGCCTCGTGGCTTCCGAAGAAACTCGGCTTTCACCATGAGGCGTCATAACACACCTTCCAACTCCCAGGGCAGAGTAAAAATGGTTATAAAGGTTTTTACTGGTTAGCGTTTTTTTAACACGTTTGTTGTTTTACGGGATGGGGTTGCTAGCCCCATGCCCAACCCTCCTCCTTTATCCGGGCTTGGGACCGGCAGCAACCCTAGGGGCTACAGGCGGAGTTTGTGGTAATATACTTGTGTTTATACTTTCTGAGATGTCCAGTTTTTAAGTGTGTCACTCAAGATGTCTAGTTCATCCATAGTATCGGTGGACTATATGGTGGCTTTATTATAACGAACGGATTTGTCAGATTTATTTTATATTACAAAATTAAATAAATTGGTATATTGGCCTGTTCATATGTTTTTTCTGTTTAAGATCCTTCTTATTGATGCCTCAGCTCCTTTTGTTAATGGAAGATGAAAAGTGGCTATCTATTCTACCTTCATATTCTTCACTTGTGAACTTGACGGGATGGCTGGGTGTACTTCGTTAAGCTGCCTAAAAGTTTATAATCGTCCTGTAACTTTTTTACACTGGATGATTGTGTAATCTATATATCTACAGTAGAATGCAAATTAGTGAATGATCTGTTTTAGTGGAACGTTTTCTAGTTTGCCTAGGAAGCTGTCGACTCAGTCGATGCCAAGTGGAGAACCCATCACTGCCACACCCACTTGTCTATCGATTTTACCATTAAATATAATACCCACATTGACGGTACACTTTAACAATAACTCTTTTATAATGGCGATAGTGATCTCAGTTACTATTTTTATCCTTTTGTTATTCACATACATATTCAATAGTCTCTGCTGGTGGGACTTTTGGAAATAATGACGTTACGTCTAAAGACAACACTGCTTGTCGTTTAACGTTCATTATTTTGATCTCGTTAACAAACTGCAAAACATCCTTGGCACTAAATCTCATATTCTGTTTATTGGGCAACCATTTTGCGACAGTATAATAAGGTGACACGTGCATGCCTAACATTGGTAGCAATCTAACACCCGGTTTATGTACCTTTGGAAATACACAGAGTCTTGTTACATGAGTTCCTTTTGACTTAATCGTCATGTATAAGTTTTAAGAGGTTGTCTGTTGATCTCTGATCTTTTTTAAGGATCTAGTAAACTCATTCTCTATCTTATTGCTGAAGTTTTTATGTTCATTTATTTTCTGAACTTTGAGTTTATCATTTAAGGTGCTATCATAATCCTTTTTATAGTCAGTTTCGTCGAAAAGAACAACTCATTCGTTATGCAACTAAACAATAATTTATCGAAAAAAGTACTCTTCGTTTAAATTTGCTTTGTTTCAAACCAAAATATCCATAAGTGTTGTATTATATCAAATGATGAGTAATTTCACATGGATTTACGTGAATTTACTTATTAATTAGTGTGTGAGTGATATAAGTTCGAAATCCGTATTCATTTCTTCCTACATTATATTTAGTGATACATTAGATAAATATCAGTATCATCAAATATTGTGACCAGCGATCACTACAACTAGTTTTAGCTAATCTAGAGAGAAATATGTAACTTTAACAAAAAAATCATTATAACTGTTTACTCATAAACGTATACGCAGTTACAAATATGATAAACTATTGTTTGTCTGTAAATAGAGATGGCAGGTGGTTTGAAAGTAGTCGGCCAAACACCCCAGACCTGGGTTTCATGGTATTTAGTACTCGTTATTATACAGTGATCGACCAATGTATACATCTCACTCCTACAGGAGGGTTGGTTACGGGCTAAATAGTTTAATAGTGACAGTTGCAGCCTTTGACATTGAGTGACTTTGGTTTGGATCCACCGGAGTGCATCGATTACCTCGAGGATTTCAGCTACACCCTACTGACGAATGACAAATAACACGAAACCTAGTTTCAAAGTTTCTTGCTGACTGTTTCCAAATTACCTTTCAGTTTCAATGATCCAAATACAGATGGGATTATGATTTCATTCTTTCATATATTTTACCATGCATTAAAAATATGCAACTCAATAATAACTACATGAGAAGCAGAGAATCATGCTAGTCATTGTAAAGGAAATTTATCAAATAATCTGTTGCATAGTAACTTAGTATTGTCACATTAATTAGTAAATTGTCACTGGTTACTATGTACTCATTCATATTATTATTGTCATTAATAATTACTTTAATTGAAGTAAATAAAATTGATGTTAGTGCTGATATACACGTGTTTATTTTTATATATCAAAAATAAACAAAGTGAATTTTATAAATTGTATCATGAAAATTACTTTCACTTATCGATTTAATTCATGTTCATACTACTAACATAATAATTGGTTTTTATTTTATTGAATCGATGAAATTTGTTTCTTCTTCTACATACTGCGGTTTTATCGGTAATACAAAAAACGAGAGAATCGTACATTGTTTTCTCTTTTACTTTTAGTCACATGATCTACTTATAATATATTGTTACTCAGTGAAAACGTGTTTTATATATATATATATATATATATATATATATATATATTTGTGACTTACAGTATCTTACAATGTTTAAATTTACGGATACTAGGTGTCTATTTTAAAGTAGTGACAAGTTTTACTATGATGCCAAAAATGAATTTTTTTTTGAAAAACTCACATAGGATGTAAAGATGATGTTACAGTGAATTAGATGTGAGTAGGCCTACTATATACACACATACATGACATTTTATTATTCAGATAACGATGAAAATATTTGTATTTCTAAGTAATTGATCACTATATATCTTGTTTATGTTGTATGTACATTGGTATGGTTCTGAATCAATATAATGGCGGTAGTTCTCTTGAATTTTTCGTAGAAATAATGAAAGTAGCTGTCATCCGGAACTGGCACTTATTGGAGAATCATTGAATGCAAATAGGATAGAATTAAAAAACCCATTCCCTTCATGACTAGGATTTGTTAGCGGGAAATATCTAAAGACTAGTACATAGTCAAACACAATGCATTTAGACCTCATTTCCCAGTTAACTTATTTATCAGATACAAATTCCTGTATGTGGTTTCGAGCTACATCTTAATTATGATATTACTTGTTTTCCCAAACCCAGTTAGGTAGAGTAGGGTTTTAAATTTAAACTTACTAATCACTGTCGCATGAAGTATATCATTTCAATCACATAACGATAGTACAAGTTGTGATGTAGCACAATTCTCATCAAATGTCATTGATTAGTTAACTCTGAATTGATTGCCTTTATAGTTTACAACTCACTGGAGTACCTACATTTCATAGTTTTAATTCATTATGTGATTATCAACGAACGTTCTCCAAGTAGTTAGTGACTTAAATGAAACAGCCTTCTAGTGCTATTTAGTTTCCAATAGTTCTCGATCTGATACAGATTCATGGTGAAAATTACCATCACCATAAACTAAATTTCTACAAATTTACCCTATCTGACGTATATTATCTATGTGATGACTGGTACTTCCCAACAACTCTGTACAGAACCGACATAGTATGATAATCGAGTTGTGATACATTTATTTCTACTGAGTTGGTTTCTCTTCAGTCCTTTCATAGTTCAACACAGAATTAGTGCGGAAAACATTACACTTTTATCTACAAATTGTCCTTACTTACTAGAAAAAGATAATAATGGTTTCATTATTAAAACTACTCTTAAATTAAGACTACTCTAGCAATGATTTTGGAATTTTTATTCTAACTTATTGGCAAACAAACATACAGATCTTTTTTTCAATTAACAATCTATTGTTTGAACGTAATAAATGAGTTTTGAATTTTGATATTTTGTTTCTCAGTCCTTTTAAATCAAAATATTCTTAGGAAACTCATCTTTATCTTTGGAAGACCAA